>WEKY01005614.1:0-131395 GCA_013390045.1 Picathartes gymnocephalus
TTAAGATATCCCTTCTAACTGACCTGAGATGACCTCTCTGCCAGAGAGGATTGCTTTGTAATAGGAGAGATGGAAGTGCTGGCTAACCTGGGGATCCTAACTTCTAAGACTAGGGTAGCCATCACTGTTTCTGTAGCATCCCAAACTACTGTAATATTTTTGTTTTAGGGAATGTAAATCACAGCCAGGAGAGATGGAGCTACTACAATATCTTCTATTTATGTTAAACAATACTGGAAAACAAGGGGGGCTATGCCACCCACAAATGGGTTGTCCAAATTTCTCATAAAGCTCCTAAGCCATGCTACTGGTTTAGCTGTCCAGGAATATGGAGAACAGAAACTGTTAGAAGTAATTGTAGCAGAGAAACATGACCTTATTTTTCAAACAGCCTGAGGGCTTTATCAATCCCTCAACTTCCTTTAAATTTTAAAATTACAAGAAACCAGTATCAGCAATGGTATATCAGTGGTTCTAGGTTTTACATTTTTATGTAATAATTTTATTTTAGCATTAACCATTTGTTTGTTTCCTATTGTTTGGAAAGAACCACTGAAAATATTAAAAAGATCCCATTACATATTTAAATACTCACCAATTCCAGTTACCCATAAGTTCTTCTTTATATTTCAGGACAAAGATTCCCCCAAAATGTCTAAATTTCTGGGCTGCCCATGTAATCTGCGTGAGAATGCTGTAGCTAGGTTTGCACAGACTGAGCAGAGATATGTGTTCCTTTGGTTAGTTTGTAAGTGTACACCACACACAAAACAAACAAAAAAAAAAGACAAAA
Organism: Picathartes gymnocephalus; assembly: GCA_013390045.1. NCBI lineage: Eukaryota > Metazoa > Chordata > Aves > Passeriformes > Picathartidae > Picathartes > Picathartes gymnocephalus. The sequence continues at coordinate 794 of WEKY01005614.1, forward strand.
GAGAAACCAGCAAAGGTTTTTCAAAATGTGAAAGTTCACCTGTAATACCTTTCTTTTTATAACAGCTTCAGGGTTGTGCGAACCAAGAATCAAAGACATTTTGTCAAAACCACTTTTTCCCCCTATTATAGAGACACTTTCTAAGTAGAAAACTCGGGAGGCAAAAGGTGAGTCTTTGAAATAGAAACTGCAAGCCGTGATGAATACAAATAATGAGTAAAAATACACAAACAACATCACCGTTTTACCAGGAAAGGAAGTGTAAACATTTCATTACTACTTTGTACAAAGACCGAAAGATGTTTCAGGGTGGGAGAGGGGATCTACTGATCCAGTCTGCCTCTGTTTCAGGGCAAATATCAGGTATTTATTTTAGTATAGCTGGCAAAATGGTCCCTGGTTCTCCTCATACGGAAGCTGCTCCTGAGCTACCCAGGAGTCAGCATAATTTCCAGTGGGAAGATTTAAGACTGTAAAACTGCAAGGTAAGAGCAAGGAATGAACACCTCAGGCAACTGTGTCGTGGGAGCAGAAAGGAAAACTGGGGCTGGATGCCCTTTTCCCCATTCCAGTCTAGGCTTCTCCTATGCATCATCCAGAGCCTCTCCCATGTCAGTTTTTTCCATCTTTTTTCTTAATGTTTTTAATTAATACTCGTAACTCTATTTGAAGAAAAGGCTTCAAGCAAGAGAATTTCTAAATTTCCAAAAACCTACTATTTACATAACTATATTGAGTGTTTTTATGGGTCTGTTCAGAAAACTGTCAGTTTCCTATTTCCCCACTGACACTTTGGCTGCTGTGATTTGTCACTAAGATTATCTCTGTCACATTGTGTGACATAATACAAAGACACTCAGAAAACTTGCTGTGACATGCTAACTAATGCACTGAGCCGGTAGGGAAATTTAAAAGCAGTACATGTTTTAAAACTTAGTTGACTTCTTTCTGCCCTACTCTATCCCTCCTCTCTCTCAAGTCCAAATAGTTACCTTGCAAATTTGTGAGAGTCATCTCTTCAATACCTATATTTAAGCAGAAAGTCCTTCTTGGAACAAACCAGAGTTTTCTCGTAAAACAAAGTTCAGAAAAGTGATTTATATCTAGTGCAGTCCAGAGTCTGAAACCACATGTGCAAAGACTCTTCCAGAAGTGGATAAAGAAAACAGCTACCAAGAACAAAGCAGTATTTGGAGAAGATCAATAAATAAAATTGCAATGTGTAAGCAGGCATCAAACAAGGAGAGATAGGGAAACCTGCAGCATCTGTGAGCAACATAGTGCCATGAAATCAAAGATGCACCCTAAGAAACAGTCATTTCTTCTTGAAATAACCTTTTCTTTCTGCTCCATGAGCAGGTGATAATGCAGATGCATGCACGGTTCCATGTGTCCACAAAGCCAGCTGACAATGGGCTAGCCACCAGAAATTTAAGAGCACACCTGAAAGGGTGAAAGCCACTTTAAGACTTAGAATTATAGAATATCTATAGTCATAGAATATGAATGTCTTCCAAAACAATACACAGGAAAAGGTAACACAATACTGCGAAGTCATGTGGTAGGGTCTCTCAAGAGCAGAAAGTAATTCTATTATCAGGTTTATTCTGAATTACAGTACTACACTGATATCTTTGTGTCACTCCTATATGAGCCTATTGCTGTTGACTCTGTCGTGCTAAGAGAAAAAAAACAACAAAAACACAATATATTTCCCATCCTCGACTGTGAACATTCTTGGACTTCGAGAAACCTCTTCTCTCAAAAACTGAACACAAAGGTTAATTTGTTGTAACACTGTGATCAGAAAGTGTCTTTCTTTTTCATATAACCTCTTTTACAGTGAGATGACACTGGATAATAAGAAAAATCCTAGGATCAAGATTCCATTATTATTCTAATAAGTAAAAATATTCCTAAGAGTAACTTCAACTAAATTTGAGGAATATGTTTAAATGTGGACAACTCCCGAATTTGACACAAGAAGCTTCAAGAAGAAATTCTCAAGGCATTTGGGTGGTCAACCAGAAAATTTACTTATTGTACCTCAAGAACTACAACATGGGTAATATCCTATTCATAATAGAAATCCTAAAATTACTTAGAATACAGGAATTAGTGTGTTCTCTGACCTAAATTCCATTTGCTGAGTATCATTTTATATTAAATGGGTTATATAGAAGTTATATATAGGCTCTCTCATAATAATGTCATCACTTTCCTATTTTAGCAGTAAAAACTCTGTGTACTTGGGGGACATATGCAGAACATAACATTTTATTCACTTTTCCTCTGCAGATTTTAAGAGTATAATCAAAAAAATCATAGTTAAAAAAACCCCTGAAATCCCAAAGCATCCCAAGCAATGTCTTGATTGAAGCAATTTTAACTTATAATGTAATAAAATCAGATTTAATGGTTTATATAAAAAGAATGAGGCAATGCAAAATATCATTTAATGTACAGTATATTTTAGGAGTTTCTACTTAGAAACATACTGTGTTTCTTTTTCTTTCTCACTCAACCCTTGTTTAAAGAAGAGCTCCTTAATATGTATATAAATAATAAATTTCAGATTTTCATATGAAAACTTCTACAGAGATGGAAAACAACATTATTGCTTCACTGAGCTAAGAAGCGGCAGGCCTTGGTTGCACCACAGAAATCATACTGGAATCCCAGTACCAGCAGTCCTGTAACCCCACAAATGAGCACAGCTAGCCAAGCTGGCTGCACACCTAGATCTCAGGGACCGAAAAACAAAAAACAAAAAACAAAACAAAACAAAAAAAAAAAAAAACACCCCACAACCTGAGATCCCCAATTTTAGACAGAAGCAGCATGAGGGAAGGTAGGACTGCAGTTTATAAAGTCACAAAAACAATAGATAAACTGCGATTCAGCAAATCCTGCAGCACAAGAATGAGGTGGACACTTCATAAAAGCAGTGGGAGAGCGATAGCCCAAAGCAGATAAAAATGCTTCTTTAGACAGAAAACAGAGACTTTGCTGCCACGGAAGGCTGTGAAGGCAGACAGTATTAGGAGGCTTAACCACAGATTAGCCAAATTCAGGAACTCTGTGTTTGGCAAGTACTAATAGGACTGGGCAAGGATGCACCGTCTCACATGTCTGATAAAGCTATAGATCCTGGAAAAGGACAAAGGACCAGAGAACATGTACAAGTGCACAAAGCCTTCCCTAGCCCACATCTCCCAGTGTCACCATTGGAGTATGAGGACTGACAGTCCATCGCTCTGAGCTAGCAGGATATTTCTTACACTTCCCTGTCATCAGCTGAGACATCTGTCAATAGGAAGTAATTCTTTTCAACAGCATGCCCTCTGACCACTACGGTACTTGATATAGAAATATCATTGACCTTCTTTTCACAAAGGAGAAAAAACTCAGCAGCATCCACGATTATTTCATATAAAAACCTTGAAGTTAACAAGAAGTCTGCTGTCTCACTTACGTTACCCTAGAGCTGTTTTTAACTGGAAAATATATTTCTGTCAACAGAGAGGTTTGAGGTTAAAAATAAGGAGTGGCACCCACCATAAAAATGGAGGAAAAGAACCTTAAATTATTCTGTAAGAGAAATCTTTTCTCAAATGAAAGGTGGTCTACATGATGATGTCCTCTTGCTCTTTCAGTAATTAATTTTGCACTGACTGCTGAAGAACTGTACAAGTAACAGGAAAACCTCTTGCTTTCCACCCTATGTGAAGTTGATGTTCTGAAGACACAATCGAAGTTCATTGAAATCCAAATCCCTTCCCTGAGATTTGCATTAGGTAGATAATTCAGTTGTACCATACAACCCTGTTAAACTCCACTGAGACTGTAACTGAGGTTACATCCTACCCAAGGAGCAACCACAAAAATTATACTTAAAAGACATGTTGAATTCATATTTGCAAGTGAAATTAATTTTACCATCCCACAACAGCAACCTCTCTTTCAAGCTAATCAATGAAAGATGCATGTCCTATCAAATTGCCTTAATTTTTATACTCCCATTTCCCTAAAAGGAAAATGAAAGGACAAGCATAACTTCACTAATTATGATTTAAAAATTGCCTAGTGACTGCTTTATGTTTATACCATAAATAAAATATAAATATAGGAGATCTGACTCAAACTCACCAAATACATATAAATAGTGCAGATTCTAAGTAAGATTAAAGTGTAAAATTTTTGTTTCAAGAAAAATAGATAAAGCATACATTCTAGTATAACACTAATTGCAGTAGAAATGGTATATGCACTGTAACATTTGGACACAAATTTTCCCGTTCTGGTTCTGACAACCTGTCTTTTGTATTGCCATGTACAGTTTGTTAAAAAGTCTTAGCAACTTAATTTAGAAGTGTATTTTTGCAATGTTCCATGTGAGGAAATTAAAGCACAGAGTACTAAATGGCAAATGTTAGTTCTACACTAAGATGTACTGAACAGCAAACTTCACAATTAAATTACTAATTTAATGTGAGGAAAAATAAAAGACAACCAAAAATTTTCATGGTTTTACCGATAATATGTTAATATTTACAATCACTTCATTATTTCCTGATTTAAAGGTAAAACACTTTCAAAATTATTTTTTTTCTCAGCTTATATAATATATACTTACTAAGAAGTTATAGTAGTCAAACATTTTTTTTTAGTGTTCAGATTCTATAAAAAAATCTCTAGAATTTGACAAAATGAACTGATTGTGCTGCACAATACAGCTCGACAGAGAAAAGCATCATGAATGACCTGTTAACCACTCTCCTACAGGTGGAGTATTCAGTAGGGATTATTCATTTCTAAGGAGAAAAATAATTCTTTGATAATGAAGCAGTTAGCAAGGAGACAGACAGATGTATCTGTAATGCTGATTTCTAATATGTAACACCTCAGGCCTGAGAGGTAACTTCATGTTGAACTCGAAGTTCACCAAAGCCAAGTGCAAGGTCCTCCACCTGGGTTGGGGTGGTTCAAAGTACAAGTACAGGCTGGGCAAAGATCGGGTTGAGAATAGCCCTGAAGAGAAGGACTTGGGAGTGTAGGTGGATGAGAAGCTCAACATGACCCAGCAATGTGCACTCACAGCCCAGAAAGCCAAACGTGCCCTGGGCTGCATCCAAAGCAGCGTGGGCAGCAGGGGAGAGAGGGGATTCTGCCCCTCGGCTCTTCTGAGACCCCACCTGCAGTGCTGCATCCAGCTCGGGGGACTAAAGGAAAGGCACTGACCTGTTGGAGCAAGTCCAGGGGAAGGACACCAAGTCGATGGAAGGGATGGAACACCTCTCCTGTGAGGACTGGCTGAGAGAGCTGCGGTAGAATTATTGCTGCTATACTTGATGCAACATCCAGAAGAAATTTTAATTGTTCCTTCTTCACCCTACTCTGTGAAGACACTGAAGGACTCTACCTGAGTAGAGTGTTATATAAGCATTATACCTTTTTTGATCAGAGAGATACATTTTCTAGTAGAAATTTTCCCTCATTCCTTGGTTTCACTGGTCTTTAGAGGCTGCCCCTGTTCTTCCTGCAATAAAAAGAGAACAGGCGTTATCATATTCATCATACTTTGCTCTATTTAACAGATTTAATTTTTCATACTAAAAGAGAAGCTACAGATAGACTATAACACAATACAGGTAAAGCAAGTTGGTTTAGTTTTGCTTTGTTTTGATTTTAAGAGGAAAAAACATTTTAATTGCTTGGGGGGAAACATTTTAAACATGTAAATGATCAGTTCAAAGCAGTTCAAAATATCAGACTACCTCCACATATTATATATGCATAAATATAGGCTACAATTCCCTGTAGTCCTTAATTGTGAAAATAAGGAAGACTCAATTAAATTATATATGTCATATAATTTAAAACATAGAAAAACATAACAGACTTCTTTCTTTAGAGCTCAAAGAACACATCAGAGAAAAGAAAATTAATCAGATGCCCTGTCTCAGGGAAAAACTAATCACATATGCAAGTCAAATTGGGCAAAGTAGCTTAGCCTTAATGAAAGAGGGAATTTGATAATATTGGCACATTTTACATCAACGTATTCAAAACAGGACATTTCATTCTGAAAAGTCAAAATGCTTAATTTTTTACATTTTCTAGAGAAAAAACTTCAACATTTCCAGGGATATGTCAGCAGGTTAGATACTTCCCACAATATTTTCAGAAGTCAGAGTCATAGAAGAAGGAAAAAAAATTTACCCAGTCACTCATCCTATATTCAATTCAAACCAAATGAACACTGGCAGTGCAAGCATGAGGACAATATAAGCCTCAGGACATGGTTCTTACATCTGCAACAAAAGTATCAAATCAGAGCCCTGTGGCCTTCTATGGAAGTCAGTTCCCACTTTACAGTGTACCCCCTACTAAAGCTATCACTTTTGTGATAAAATCTTCTGGTGTTAGTAAAGAAGCATATAAATCTCAACTTATAGGTTGTAGACAGGAAAGGAAGAAACAAGTATATTTTTCTTACTATTTTGGAAACATATATGACTAAGAGGAAAAGTAAATTTGCATTTTGGTTTACCTTCTTAACCAAAACAGTTCTTGACAATTGTTTCCCTTTGTTTCTCAAAGACCTTTGCATCCATTTTGATTCAGACAAAACCAAGCAAGAAACATACTACATTTGGGGAAGTGAAAGAAACAGTGCACGGTAACAAAGCTGAAAACTTTCATTCTCAGGAATTTGTAGGAAAAGTCAATGGAAAGCAGAGTTTGGATTAACAAAACTACCAGAAGCAGCAAGAGCAGTGTTAATAGCTCTATTCTTATCCTGCAAAGCCTGCTGGTTCACTCTGCAAGGACAAGCTAAACACCACCAACAGTAAAATACTGCCTACAGATATTGAGAGCAACACATCCTATGACACCTGTGCTGATGATACCCCAAAAAACCACACAAAATCTACCACATGCTTAAAATTATACAGTACCGCTATGAAGGCATAGAACATCTGCTTGAAATTAAGCTTTATGGAGAAAAGGATATATAAGACAAAACTACCCATGCATCAGATTCCTTACCAACAGGAATATAATAATTGTCAGCCACCAACATTCCCCTAGTGGAAAAATATACAACAAAATACAAGTTACTGCTAATTGCCTGCTAAGGTGAGGTTATAATTGTTCTGTGAGGAAGTGAATGAGGATGTGTTTGTGAGTCTCATGGAAAACACAGCTAAAAATATTTTCTTCAAATAAGTTCTGTTTGGAACCAGACCATGTTATTAAAGCCTCACTAAAGAGAAATCACTTTCTGTTTAAGTGACAGGATGTAATCTGATGGAAATGAGTCACAGGAGATCTCACACTGTAGCAAAGCACTCTTCAGGGAGAACAAAATGAACAAGAAAAAAAAACGCAGAGCTCCTGTTATCTTTTTGTTGTCAAAAACAAGCAAGTCAAAGCTTGTTTAACTTAAGACACTTCTATTACCTTGGTGACACACTGTAACTGGTACACTTCAATTTGCATGTTCATGCATAGAAAATTTAAACTCAAAAAATTAAAAAAACCAAGACCCAAACCTTCCAGCAATCAGATGGAAAGATGGCATGGAAAGGAGGCTGCTCCTGTTGATGAGCCTCAGTTGCAAAAATAAAGGCACAGCCTTAAAAAATACAAAAGCGCAACTCTGAAGTTGAATGAAACCATATGTTCTGGCATTGTTGGAATAGTGAAACAGGTGGCAATAATACAGGTATTTCAGTGTACAGCCTTAAGGGGGTTTTTTGGCAGTTTCAATCAAAGAAACCAGTTGCTTACCCTTTTTTGACGCCAAAACAAACCCAAGAGCAGCGATACATGACTAGAAAAGAACAGCAAAAAGTGTCCATAACTTAATAGACAGTTCTAACAGGCTGCACACAGATTTTGCATTGCCATCTTTATTAAGAACACCTTAGCCTATATTACTGCCGGGCAACAACAAGCATGGAAAATAACATGAGCTTGTCAATCCAAGTAAATTGAATGTTGCAACCCTTGCTCAAAAAAAAAAAAAAGTCAAAAACAAACAAACAAACAGATTTAAAACCCACCATTTTTTGTGGGAACAAAATTCTTCTTCTGAAACCAAAAACATAGTTAAACAAAGGGTACTAGAATTACGCACAAGTCAAACAATGGTTTTTACTGCTGCCAGAGCTTTTACTGCTACATATGATTGCTGTATTAAGGGAACTGCTCCTTGCTCTGAGATTCTGTCGATTGTACTTCTATGGTCTAGTTACCCCCACCAAGGACTTGCTCTTAAAATTCAATGCAATAATTTCTCTTCATGATGCCATCATGATTAGAAAGTCTTCTCTAGTCTACATTCTATGATTAAAAGTATTTGAAGTCTTCAAATCTAAAGACTTCAAAACAGTAAATCATACAGAAACTTAGCAACAAGACACACAAAGGCATTTTGGAAAACAAATTCTTAGGAACAATGGAAATTGGCTCTTTGTCAAAGAGCTGTCTACATAGCTCACTTAACAAAGCCAGTGGAGAGCAGAACTACTAGAAAATCCAGTAGTTTTCTGTCAAAATTTTGCCTTTTGTTCTCTCTTACTACAATGTACCAAAAACCCTGGTTCTTCCAGGAGTAGAAGACAGACACTTCAGTGACTACTTTTAAAAAAGGAGGAAGGATAAATAATTATAAAAGAACTTTAGAAAAATTGATATGACTGCATTGAATAAATATTTTATATAGTTTGGGGGTTTTAATATAGCTTTATAACTCCTTGATAGGAGGCTTTAAAGGATCCAATAGAAGCATCATAGAAAACTAAAGACATTGAAAAGTACAAGGAGTATTTAAATTATGCTAACCTCCTTTAACTCACTGGACAAAAAGAGACAAGTTTAAATGAAAGTACACACATTTTGCCTCATTATGTTAGAAAAGACTTTGCAAGCTACACAGAAGAAGTGAGAATTTTCCTTCAACTTCTTCATGAATTTTCAATATAAGAAGACCAATACTATAAATCAGGATGACATGGATTTGCTATTCCATCTGTTCTATGCTTTATTTTGTGATAGGCTACTTGACTGTTCATTCAACAAGTATGGAACAAGGTTATGACTTCAAAAAGCCACTGGATGATCAAGGTTAACATAAAGAAAGCATTTTTCAGAAGTGTGTGTTACTCCATATTTACAACTTCATGTTGAATTTGCATCTGAACAAGTTAAAGTTCAGTAATATGACTATTTACAGTTCTGCAAAACTATGTTTATTGAATATTTTTAAATTAAAAATATTCATATGAGAGTTCTTTTTTGTTTGTTTTCCTTAAAAGTGGAAATTCTAACCAGAAATAGGAAGTAAGAACTCACAGAAATCATTTGATGAAAAGACTTGAGTACTTGCCTTCTGAAGCCAAATCTTCTTCAGCACGAGTTCCAACAAAATATTCCAGGATATAGGTATTTCTTTAGATAAGTAAGAGAACACAAAACAGGAAATATTTCTTGTCAGCACAGAAAATTGTAAAACTAAAACACTGAGAACTTGTTTCAGCTGCTTAAAATTTAAAATTAGTGTATGTATAGTAAAGACAAGACAAGAATATTAATTATATATGCATATGCAAAAGGTATACTATATATTTAAAAAGGATTTGAGGTAGTATCTACTCCTTTTTGTTTTCCTTGGTATTCATTGTGACATTGTTTTCAACCTCTTTGTGTTGACCACATCTTCCAGATCTCTCAGGATATGTACCAAAATAGCACACCATTAAGTTTTAAGGGTTGGTTTATCTTTTTGCTTTATTACAATTTTTTCTCATATATATGTGTCACTAGACTGAACATAAAGGAATGAAGAAAGGAAGAAAAATGGTACAGCTTATCTGCCAAACTAGAAAAAAATACTACTATACTCCTGAAAGAGTGCTGCCAAACACCCAGTGTCAAACAGGGAGGAAAGTCTTGACTACTTCAAGAACTGAAGCTGGTCCTGAAAAGACCTCCTAAGTCAGCAAAGATAAACCTTTAATAGTTAGTGTCTCTACACATTTCTCAATGGATCTCATTACTCACTTTTCTAATTCCTTGTTCTTACTCTCCCTTAAGAAGCTACTAATAGAAAAATAATGCAGCTTCTCTCATCTTTCCCCAACTTCTGTGTACCCAAAGTCCTGGAAGAGCAGGAGCTTCACCCTGGAAATCTGCTTGCAGGCTCCAAATTAGAAGCTGTTTGCAGTTCTTCAAACACACCCAGAAAGTTTGTTCTCTGAAGAGAGATACCTGAAAGAGTGGTGAGAAGGCTATTCCTTAAAACTAGAGTGGAACGAGAGCAAATCAGGGGCTGTGGAGGCAGATGGCAGGAGAGAATAGAGGCAGGGGCTGGCATGGAAGATGGTAAGGAAAACCTTGTAACTAGGAGAGTCAGACTGCAAGTGACCTGGTAGCCATGATGGTTGTGGAGGGCTCTGTCCTCATGCAGAAAGGCCTGTCACCACAGAATGGTTTCAGTCAAAGGGGACTAGAGGCCTTTCAGGTGACCACCTCCCCCTGACACCTGCAGCAATCCGATGGTGCAGCAGCCCCTGATGTGGCGTGCAGGCTGTACACACTGTCACAGTGCCGTACAAAAAACAAGGGGACCAGTCCTTCCAGTATCTGGAAGGGTTCATCACAGTGGTCTCCTGGTGCCATAAGTCATCTCACTGCCTTCTCTTCCAGGCCCTGTACATGCAGGGGTCCCAGCAGCTGCCTTGCAATTTGCTGAGGTTTGAGGTCCTCTGTTGCCACCCACCATTAGAGAAGAGAGGACCTGGAGCAGAGGGACTGCCCACCTTTGCATGGCATACCAGAGTGATGGCTCCCAAAACCACAGCTGAAGTGGAAGCCATATAGGGGGAGTAACATTGTCAAGAGGTTGTGAGGGGACACCGCCAGGAGAGCAGACTCAAATTCACCAAACACGCATTCCCTACCACATAACATATGCTCAGCTATAAAACTTTTGGGTGGCAGTTTTCCTAAGGTAGCCATTGCTCAGAGACAGGCTGGCCATTGATCTGCCAGTGGGACATGATAAGTGACAGTTTTCACATAATTTGTTTTGTTTGGTTTTCCCTTTCATTGATTAAACTGCCTTTATCTCAACCCACAAGTTTTCCTGCTTGCCCATCCGGCTGTGGGGGAGTGAACACATTGCTGGATAGGAGCTCAGGTGCCGGCCATGTTCAGGCCACATTTTCAAATGGAGAGAATGTGGGGGTTTTTCCAGAGATAAAACCTGTAGGACTCGATGTAAATACCAGCCTAAAAAACATTTTAAAATCATACATCAGTATTTTTGTGGTGTACATTTTCCTTTAACACCCTGGCACAGATTTTGGATAAAAAATGCAAGTGTTTCTTTTAGCAGACACCTGATCTGCACAGCTGTCTACTGTAAATGTCACAAACTACTGCTGTGACAAAGTCAGCAGAAAGACATCAAGCTTTGGAATAAGTAGGACATAACACTACCCATAATCTTTGGAGTTTCTTCTCCATTAAATTAAACATTTTAATGAAATCTCACCTGAAGTCATGACATGTAACACTGCCATTGAAAAGACTCAAGCTAGATAAAGAAATCAGTTCAAGTCTACTACCTGAGGCTTTGTGATTAATAAGGTCTGGGACATTTTTCTGTATTTTCTGCAGTATATCTATTCACTTCAAATGTGGATATTTGAGAAACACTTGCTGTGCCATTTTTAAAACATCAAAAACAGTAGGATGATGATATCAATAACAATTCCGTTTTCAAGTGAGCCTATGTTAGTCATACAGGTTTTACTTCAATAAAAGGATGACTACTACATGCAGTGCTTGCCTTACTGATGATGCCTCCAAGAAAACATGATATCAGTATGTATTCTGATAGAAGACGACAAATCCCATAATTATCAGGTGAATTGTGATTTTTTTACTTCATCTTTGCATTCTTAATACAAAAACATAAAAGATTTTCCATCAGAAACTGCATTCTTCTGGTCAGTGAAGAATTAACCAGTTTTTCAGATTTATAGGCATATACATACATTGACACTGACCTGAGCAATCCCTTGTAACAATACAGTTTTTTAGGTTTTATCTTTTAAAAACTTACTCATAAATAAAAATGTATTACAGACATCCATTCATTTATATTATGTTTACAATTCTGTCATTGATTATGAGAAATATATTTAAGTTCACTTTTCTTCATCAAACACTAAGCTTTTAGTCTGCTGCAAAATGAGAATGTTTGACAGAAATATATGGTTTACTGAATGACTTATCTATAGCATGAGAAAAGGAATTATTTGGCAGTTATAGGCATATTTACCCTGAAAAGCCAAATGCATCTTGCCAGACAATCCATTACTATTTCTACTCCTGTCCAGAGTGTAGAGATTGGTCTTTCTATTGCTCCATCTCTACGTCACTAAAAACTTCCCTTCCTGTAAAATAACAAAAAAAAATTCTGAGGATTGAAGCCATACTTTAAAGTCAGTAAATTATATTAGCTCCTTGTCATCTTTTGCAAAGAAAATATTCCCATTCTGTAATAAGAGCATTAATGTTGCTATAATATTAATTATACTGTATACTTTTTTGTTTCATTTTAAGTTGTTGATTTGAAACAAAAATACATAATGAACCATACTCCAACCTTGATTAGCTGACATGGAACAATTTCTCGCACTGAGGATAAACAAACCAAACAGTACCTGCTTAATTACCTGCGATCCTGTAAGGTGTACATACTTTATCTTTTATGTGAAAGAAAAAAAAAATCCACAGATCAAATTATTTCTGGTTCATGATATACTGCCCAAGTTAAATATACCAAATATATGCACCAATACACACAGGTTGTTGTTTTGATGTTCTTCCATACATATATTTAAATACTCGGACATGGATAAAATATAAAAATGTAATATAGCTTTAAACTAGCAAATAACTCTGCTTTAATTAGCCTTTCCAGTAACTCCTGGTGGTTTAATGTCATATAAATATTGTTCCATAGGGTTGTTTTTGTGAACTGGTAAAGCCTGACTGATTAAATTTCCCATAAAACATCCCAGTATCAATTAAGTAGAGAAAAATATGCTCAAGTCATTTAGAATGAGAAAGGACTAGTCTAAGTGTGCTGTGTCACCTGACTTCCAGTGACTTTAAAAACACTTGTTTCTTCTGCAACCATGACATATGGTTGCCTTATGCATGGCAATCATTTCCAACTTTAAATCATAAAAATTTCAGGAAAGAAAAATCACACCAGAAGGTCACAAAGAGCATCTGACCCGTAGCATCATGAGTCAGATTGAAGAATTTATAAAGAGGCAACTAGTCTCTCAAGAAGAAACAGCGAATGGTTTCTACAAGAAATTTTACGAAATCACAGATGGGTTGAAGCTGGGTGATGTGCTCCAAACTCCTGCTCAAGCACAGTCATGTAGAGCCAATTTCTTGAGACCAGGTCCAGATGGCTTTGGAATATATCTCTAAGGACAGAGACTTCATAACAACCCTGAGCAGCCAGTGCTGATGTTCAATCATCCTCACAGTGAAAAAGTATTTTCTGAGGTTCGGATGGAATGTTCCATGTTTCATTTTGTGTCTGTTGCCTCTGGTCCTGTCACTGGGCACCACTGAAAAGAACCTGGCTCTGTCTTCCTTGCATCCTCCTTTCAGGTATTTTTATCTGCTGACAGGCTTCCACCGAGCCTTCTCCAGGCTGAACAGTCCCAGCTCTCTCAACCTTTCCTCATATGTGAGATCTATCTCCTCAAGCATCTTTGTGGACCTTCCCTGTACCTCCAATATGTCTATGTCTCTCTTGTACTGAAGCATCCAAAACTGAACGGATCGCTCCAGGTGTGGACTCACCAGTGCTGAAGAAGTGGAAGGATCAGCTTCCTTGACGTGCTGCCAGTGGCAGCCCAGAATATCATCAGCCATCCTTGCAGCAAGGACATATTGCTGGCTGATGTCCACCCAATGTCCACTAAGGACCCCAGGGCCTTACCTGCAAAACTAGGTGCCCAGTGTTGCTCCTTCACAAGTGCAGGACTTGACACTTCTCCTTGATGAACCTCATGGAGTTCCTGTCAGCCCATTTCCCTAATCTGTTATAACCTCTCAGCAATTAACCTGTCCTGGAGATTTCTTATTTCTTAGATCAAAAATGCCCACGTAACACAACACCAGGGCAGGCCACACATATCCGTGAATGCAGCTAATGCATGTGCCAGGCTACCTTTGAAGAAACAGTTCTTCCAAATTTCAGGCTAAATCTTTAAATGTGTTTTCACAACTAATCATCACAGGTTTCAAGGAAGATAAACATGTACAAATTCAGTGATCTGAGGCCCCAACCAGTTCTGATGTTTTTAGATAAGTTAAAGCATCATACTCAACTTCCTTCTAAAAGGTGATGGAGTTATTTGCAGTCAGGCTATTGTGTGTTTATTGTAAATTTTATTATAGTCTGATACCTTACAGTTTCTCACATACATTCTCTTGCAAATGCAGATCTAAAGCAAGAGTATATCAAATAATGGCAAGTAGACAAAAAAAAACTTTGACTGCCAGCATCCTGGTAGAGAACTTGCTACAGTAAACTTTAGAATTTTATAGGAAAGGGAAAGTAACATATCTGTGTATGCACCTACAGAGGAGTAGAAAAATTCAAAACACATTCTCATAAAATACACTAAAAAGTCACATTTAAGAATGCTCTTTAATTTGCACCCACAAGCAAAGGTTCAAGTATTTGAAACCTGATTGAATATTTTAACCTGAATGTCTGAAACAAGAACACAGAAGTCCTAAATACACATGCGTATTCTAATGTCTGGTAATATATTAAAATACAGCACTTATAATTTTATTTATTAGGTTAGACTGTTATGTAATATCACTTCAATCCATAACAGTTTTTTTTTTGCCATGGAACATTGAGATCATGTATTCTTTTATACGCAACTAAGAGCAAGATGTCCAGTCACTTGGTTGGATAAACACAAGTCAGTGGTACTGACCAAATTTGGATCAGACTCTAAAATAATCAATAATCCTGAAGCAGGAAATCAAATCCTAATCCTTTTAAATCATTAAGAGTGTGACAGCCAATTCCTTCAACAGACTTGCATCTTATGTACTTGCTTTTGACTTAAATTCCTTTAATTTTATTATAGGAAATCAGGTGAGGTGTCAAACACTGAGTCAAAACGAAAGAGAAGACAAATAAGGGGAACAATAATATGATGTTTGTTATTTGAGGCTGCTACATTTGTCATGCAAACCTGGCTGTCTTGAGCTACCTGCCAACAAACAGCACCAACGAAGCAAGATGCTCAGGAAACCGTTTCACTCCCAAGTTTCTTTTGCACCACCAGTAATTTCATCCTTTTCTATCACTGTTTTAGGCAGACCACACCACACCAAGTAGAGCAGTACTGTATTAGCTGAGAAGACTGGGCACAGAGGGAATATTTTAATGGGGTGATCCTTACTTCCAAATCTACTAATGTTTTCTCAGGCATTTACTGCTGCTTGTGCATCCTGCAAAGTTATGCATTACAGTTTATGGTGATGGACCAATATTACTTTTCCTCATGGCATAAAGCAGAGATATTTCTAGTCTGTACTGAAAATGTTGGTCTAAATTTACAGCATTTTTGCAACACATTTGCAAAACACAGACCTTTTCTGAATCCCTCCTCTGAAAAGCAATATCTCATCCTTGAGTGGGCTGAAGATTTTAGTTTTCATCTCCTCTGTTAATTAAGCACTAATGAAAGTAAGTGGTAAAAAGCCAGCTTTTGAGAGCTATTCAGGAGCAATCACACTTTGAACAGTTGATTAATGAAGCATTAATAATCTCATTTAGTATAAAGCAGTAAGAAAAAAAAACACAACAAAAAACCCCCAAGAAAAGTAGATACGCTTTTGTAAAATGTCAGCAGAACCAAAAAGTACAACTATATAGATGCACATTCATACTGAAATAAACAGTTTTGAGCATTTGTAAACCAGAAAAGGCTTGAAAATATACCTAACAATATTTAAACGTCAGGCTGGAAATAAAGATAAATCTCCAGTGACTTTCTACATTTTAGATGAACAACAGCACTGGAGTGTTACATGCGGTATAACTATAAAGCATAAGATGTGGAATTTGGTTAGCACAGAGGCTGTACACAGACAAAGCCTTTATGTAGTTTTCCTGTCATGTTGTCCATTAAGGGATTAACTGCAAGTATTTATCTGCTGCTACAACACTTTCTCATCTCAAAATTGTCATGTTTCTACTCTTGATTTTATGACCGTTAAGTCAGATTAATAGTACAAACTTCCTTTTTCTGTACTTTATCAGCTTATCCTGGAGGTTCGCTCAGACGTTTGTCCATCTTACAGGAATGAATGAACCTAGCAGAGACTGGCTCAGCCATAGGAACTAAATAATAATATTTACCCTGGTCCAGGGATACCTGTGACCAATTTAGCAGAAGAGAGGCAATTATATTGGGCGCTCAGGGAGAACCATATCATCTGTGTAGCATCATGGTGCCTCCAAACAGCTTTTTAAGGAAAACTTTTATCATTTTCTTTTAATTCATGTGCCTTAAATTAGAAGAGTCTGCACTTAACTGACCAATGGAAAATTTGTGTGCTATGCATACATAGAAGATGCACAACCACTCATGTTATCATCTCTCTTGTTTTTTATATCAACCAGAAATGTTTAGATACAGAGCTCTGGCTCATGTTTAAATCATTAAGCACACCTAACATTTATAGCAGGACAATTGTTGCTATCACTCTCTGGCTTAAAGGAGAGGAAAACTGAAATTATACTGCTATTGTGAGCTTGTTTAAAAGATACAGCCCGGTGATCAAATTTCAGATGCATCATGATACAGATGCATCAGGAGAAAGATGCATTTACAGAACCTCTCTTTCCTGTCTCACTTGCCTTGCATAAAAAAATAATTTTAAAAAGGCACATATAACAATAAAAGCAACAAATATGCTAAGACTATAAAAATGCAATAATGGTGTACAAAAATCATGTTCAGAGATAAAAGCATTTGTAGCAAGATACTTGTCTAGTTATTATTTTTATTCTTTATATTAAACTAGTCCTTCACTGTTGATACCAGCAACTTTTTTGTCTTGCTACACAAACTCATAGCACTCTAAATTCCCAGGAACATTTCAAGCTAAAGAAAGCAAGTAGGCCAAGAAAAAGAAACATGAGCATCCAAAGGTGAAATGAGCAATTTGACATGAGATAATAAATGCAAACTGGTCAAAGAAACTAGGCAACCCTCACCCACAGGTGCACCACCACCACAAAAGTGTATAACACATATTTAAACAATCGGTCAAGCACCAGCAAGGGGGCAGTTTGAAAAATCAAGTTTCAAGGGTGCTAATACACATAATAATTGTGCAGTAGGTCAGTAGTATTATTTCCACTGATATCAAAAGCCTCTGAATTATATCCCTTATGGAACAGGAGGCTTTCCAGTAGATGAGCTGAAGGTCAGCTCTCTATTCCATTAGTTAACAAACTGCTGACACCAATGCCCAACTTTTAGCTTAACAATAGAAGGCTCATAACAGCACGATAGTGACAGCAGGAAATAATTTGGCAGTAGTCTGCATATCTTATTTGTCATCAATAGTCTTATGTCAAGTATGTTCTAGACAAGTTTTGGTCATCTGTGGCAAAAATATGTTTCCTGAACCTCATGTGATAAAAAGCTCATCTGTACACAGACAGAGTAGCACAGAGAGACAATGGCAGATGCAGCAACCTGAATAATAAATGCCCTCTCCCAGATCCTCCCACACCCATCAGTGGTCCATCCCCACAAGTCCAGATATGCACAGAACAAGCACAATCAGGAATCCAAGGGATATCCTCTCCAGAGTGTCCAGCCTGCCCCAGGAGAGCCATCAGCCCCATAATCCAGGTGTTAATCCAAGATGACCTATCAAGAGAAAGCTCTTTGGAGTACCTTTTGGTCTGAGGGGGTCACTGTCTAAGGGCAGACAATACATTTTAAAACGTAGGTGAAGATCATTACATGCATGTACATAGTGTCTACTTAAGTTTGTGTGTGTGCAACATGTTCTCAGCCTTGCTTTTGCCTGGACCTGAGGATACAGAGCTGCCTCATCTCTCTCACGATGATGGATTAGTCTCCCACAATAATTTAGCATTTTCCATGTAGCAATTTAGGCTCTGTACACTCCTATCCCTTTCTGCTTCCTTGTCCAAAACATCTGTACAAACGTTTTTGTTTCTACAAAGTTTGTTGACAGGATTTTATGAGGAATAATACTTCCTCAATACACTGTATACACAAAACATGTAGCATTCAGTTGTTACTCTGCAGGATCTATACTTTTAGAAAGAAGCAAGAGTAACTCCGTGAAAACCTGCAGATTTAGCTCTTGCAAAAGTCATCATTATTCAGCAAGAGGCTTATGAGGGAAATTATATACAAGGTTCAATGTGGGCCCTAAAACAGAAGAAATTTAAGATGACAAAGCATGAGAAAGATGTACATATCACTGAGCACTTGTCTACCTTTGGCAAATAATACCTTGTCAAAATAAATTCAGTTGTATTCAGAGAACTGCAAAGTTCATGTGCAACAGTACAGCAAGGTGTTGCCCAACACCCTACGAATTATTAATAAAATAACAACTGACAAGCTTTCTAAAAGAAAAATATCCTTTCATGGAACATTTGGTTAATCTGTCATAGGGAAGAATTTAAAAAAATATATATATATATGTATAGCACAACACACAAAACAAGCAGACTTTTATGGAGCATTTTGTTTCTCTCTAAAGGTAAAAAGCTTTTAAAGGACAAAAATAACGGTTCTTTTAAAATAGCATGTTCTTTGTTTGCCAGTCAAACACAATACGTACAAAACAAAGGTGTAAAAAAAAAAAAAAAATCTATGTTTAGATCAGGAATTGATGTCAAATCATTCAATGGCATTACACTATTAAATCACTGAGTTTTTTACCTCATTTAAAAAAAAAAATCTTTTTTCCTCATTCACTCTATTTTTATTAATTATCAGTTTCCAGGAAAAGGAGAACAATTTATGTGCTGAATATATAATGCAGATTTTTTCTGTTGTTTTACACCATAGTTATTTTATGTTACGAAAGCCTGTTCCAATGGATTAATAATGTTGCATAGAACAGCATGATTTTTTGCACTGATTCCAGTGAAGAAAATTATGGTCCATAAATGATCTAATGATCCTGGAAACTGTATTTTAATTCAACTGTGTTGAATTAGTCAACACACCATAAAGACATCTCTTTTATAAGTTAGAACATAATGAAACTGATGAAAGGATTCTCAGAACACTACATGCAGATAAACATCATCTTTAGTGAGTTTTGCATGATATTAAACCCCAATCTCCAGCTTCAGTTATTTCAAGGGACTACACAATTTAAACTTTATGAGAGTGAACCAACCAGAAACAAGCTACTTTCATCCCTTAAAACCATATTTTTTAAGGAAACCCAGAAAGTGTGAGAGGTGTTTCACTGTAACACAGACCTGGTATAATTATTCTTTCAGTCTGGGTGTCTACCCTCTTTCATCTTTATGACTACTGTCACCCCCTCCACAACACATGAATAGACATGACTCATAACCCATCTTAATCACTTTCACTACAATCAACTTTTAACTATTCTTGTTCTCACACTATTTGCCAGCCACAAAGACCATTGTAAAACTGGACTCTTTAAATTACAGTTGTAAGGACCCCCCAAAAAACACTTACTGAGGTTTTCAAGAGGGCTTACTGTTGTTCATGTACTCTGAGTTAGACGCACAGGAGAAATACCAACAAGATATTCTGAAAAAGGTCTAAACAACAAAAAAATATTTTACTGGCAACTTTGGAAAACCAAAGAACTTTGACAAAAGGTTTAGTGGAACATTCAATCAACATAAAACACTTCTCAAAGCATTAACTTGGCCCATTCAACTTAGTGAACTCTAAGCCCATGCAATTTTAAGTTATTCAAAAATCCCTAGAAGTGGGAATTAGAAGGAGAAAGAGAAAGAGAGAAAGACAGAAAATATGTAGAAAAGCACACTTCTGGCTACTAACTCCTGGACTCCACCAGTGTTCAGATAGAAATTCCAAGAGGAGGTATAGCCAAGACATGCTTGCCAAATGTTTGGCCTTAAATACCCCTTGGCCTGTCTGGGCCCTCCCTGCAGCTGGGACTTTTGGCCATTTGGTCACTCAGGAGCTGGGTTAGGGGCCCCAGAGGTGGGTGTGGAGCACTGTGCTGGTGTGCCAGGGATTGCCAGAGATACAGGCTTTAGGGGGGTGTGGTGTACAGGGCAGTGCACTGCCTCACCACGGCAAGGATGGACCTGCCCCTGCTCCCACACACATGCACCGTCTTTCCAGTCTCTCACACCAGCATGACTCAGTATTTGTCTTAAAATGGAATGCCTCAGTGGTCACACTACCTCCACAGTGGCTTAGGTATCCTTCATTTTTAGAGGAAAAGAAGTTAACAAATCAGGGGGAAAAAAATCTCCCCATCCAGTATAACATTGGTGTAGCTGTCAGCCTTCATTGTGTTCCAAGGGTACTATTTCAGCTATCAAAAAAATATCTATTTCCTGTGTTTACTTGGTCAACTACAAGTGAAACCCCAAAGTATAAAGAACAGAAACAACCCCAAGACTACCTCTGGAAGTATCACCTATACAAGGTACAGGAAAGAAAACCTAGGATGCCATTTTTCATCTTTAGACACAGGATTGCTGAGATATAAGAGCACTCTTTTCTCTTTGTCTTCAGAGATTTATTGAAATGATGATATTGCTGCAAAAGAGAAACAATAGACTCTTGTCCCACTTTTCAGAAAAACTGAGGGTTCTACTACAGCCAGATGGCAAAATCAATAAATATGTCTACTAAAACGCTATTTTACATTTTCAGAACCACCCATAAATCAACATTTCTGAACAGGAGACTAATGCATTTTCAAAGGTTAGTGACAATTTTTTGCAAACCCATAAATATTTTTATAGAAGTCCACAGGTGAATAGTCTTAGAACACTCCAATCTTGTAAAAGCAACAACAGATTTTCATCAAAGATAACAGAGTAGTTTTTAAAGTGAGTTATGCTCCACTTGACAATATAAAAGAAAAACAACAGTCTAGAATTCACAGGAGTAAGTGGTAGTATTCACTTCCATGAACAATGACAGATCACTGGTCTTCCACGTGGGGAAGCTAGCCAAGACAGATTTTACTAGTAGGAAAAACTACACAACCCATCTTCACACCTACATCTGTTAACTGTCATGCTGCTTCTACTTTTTGGCCTTGGATGCTAGGCTCTCAGGTTGGGTTTTCTTCAGAGCTCGAAGGAAATGCATTTCAGCACAGCAGGGTGAAAGGACAGAATAGTTCAATACCCAACCATTTTCTTACTTAAAGCAGGGAGGCTGTAGGTTAAAAAAAAAAAAATAATTAAAAATCATCAAGTTAAAAGAAAAAATGTTGTTTTCACATTCACATCAAATAATTTCTTTAGAATTTTACACCTCCAATAAATTCTGAAAAAGGATAAACTTATTAAGAGCCAATCCATGTTTTGCACATTGCAGTCAAAAAGGTATTTAGAATGGAAGCCTATTCAGTTTATGAACTTACAGCTAGAGAAAAGTTTTAGAAATTCTGTCATGTAACTCCAGCTTTGAACATATCTGCTATAAAGGCAACTGCAAACAAAAAGTCACTCTTATTTTAACAATTAAAAAACAATTAAAGTTTACAAGAGAATGTCCAAGAGCTGAAAGTTAAATATTAAAAGGAACATAAGCATATAAATGTCCTAAATAAAAGTTATTAAAGAAAAGAACAGAAAAATTAATTACACAAGGATTTCACTGTTTTGTTCGCCTCTGTCAACTACAAAATTTACATATAATGTATTTGCAAAGGTTGTAAACAATATCACCTTGCTCAAAGCTACTGCTATATTGACAGCATTAGTCATTTCACTGAATCCCTCAAAGTTTTCATACCAGTCTCCCTGATAATCCTGGAGAATTATATTTTATTAAAAGAAAAAAAAAGAAATTATTCCAAGCCATTTGGAATCCATAAACAAATTTCATTCTTTCTCCTTGTCTCTAGGGTCCAGGATATAAGTTTGATTCAGTCTACAGCAGAAAAAAGGCAGCGATACAAAATTCAATTCAAAATCCAAGCAAAGATTTCTTTTAGCACGTTAGTCTCCATAATTCTTAGATACTAGAATGAATGCTCACTGATCAGTAATATAGCATTTGAATTCAATAAATGCATGCACATACAAAAACAAAACAGATATTACTGAGAGTTTCCACTGTAAATTCAAGGAATTCAAGTCCTGCCTATAAAGACCCGAGGTGTAGCTTCACCATCCAGTAGACAGGATTGAGTTTCATGCAGTTAATGAATTTGGACAGTGGGTACATCAAAGCATTCCCTCCTCTCTAAGCATTCCTTCCAGGGGCAGCTACTGACAAAGTTATTTCAGAGATTAGAGCCATGCATTAATGAAGATATCATTACCTGATAACACAGTCATTAATATGTCTTATTGCTAATTATTTTCGTCATTAGAAAACAATGATCTATCGCTACAAGTTTTAACAGGAAGATATCAGCAAAAATGACTCTGACCTTGTATTAAGCAAACAACAAATGGAAATATTTTACAGAATTTAACAGGGTTTAGACCCCACAACAGGATACTAGTAATGATTTTATGGAGATGTAGAGCAAATAACCTACAGAAATTTAAAGACTAGTTCATAAAATTTCTTAAAGGAAATGCCACTTCTAGGATTTTGTCATAATCAAAACACTGTATCATATAATAAGGACTTCTGAAAGGAAATTATTTTAGCAATGATTTTTTTGTTTGTTTGTTTATTTTGGTGGTGCGTAATGCAGTGGGGCAGCTGTGCTGAATGGGACTCTTTTGGGTGACTTCTATGGACTTGGGAATAGATCCTTAACCGTTTCACTGTTACCATTTTGATTTTCATTCCATATAACACTGCTATATGTCAAATACATTAAGAATGTATACATGGAATTACACCACAGTGCAAATGGTCACAAACCATAAGCACAGCCGAGGATTTAATTCAAAGCTCGTCATGTCAATAACAGAATCCCACCTTCTCAAGAAACTGTACTGACAAAATACTACATTCAATAATTAGAGACAGAAAGGGAAAAGCCCTTCAATTTCTGTTTCTACAATGTGATCAATACTGTATCACCAAAATCACACGCTTTAGGATTACTCTTACACTAAGTCTGCTGACTGCTGCCAGCAGTTGAATTTGGTCAAAAAAAGAGACTGAAATAGAGAAACTGGTTATACTGTGTAACCTTGGGGTATATAACTACTTTTGGAGAAATTCAGAATGAAAATTTCTATAACTAATCCAGCACATACTCTGAAACTAAAGGATCATTTATTTATGAGCAAGAAAATGTACAACATGCTCTTAATGCATCTCCACATCCTCATTATTTTTTTTTACCCAATTTGTATACTCAGTTTCCAGGATCTCCCCACTCCTTTTTTTTTTTTTTTGATTTTATGTCAGTTCTAAAGCCCCTATTCTTTTCCCACAAGTCATCCATATATCAATACATCCATTCCCCAGGGTGCCTCAGAAACATCCATTCTCCAGGGGAAGAGTAAAATTGGCATTCTAATAGTCAAGCATCAGTCCCATAAGACAGATTTGACATAGCTTTGTACCCAGAGCATTCACTTGCTTCCAGGTACTATCAGCATGAAACACACTGGTATGATCTATTTGCCTGGCCCAGCCCTTTTGAAAAGCTACAAATGGACTTGAACCAATTAGAACAGACTTAATCAGCCCCTAGGATTTGAAAACAAGTCACGAATACCTTATATCCTTGTTTTTAATGTAAGATACAGACCAAAATTAAGAATTTGGTGGAGGAGACAGACCAGATGAATCTACATCTAGAGGGCAGAATGTTTATGACATCAATCACAAGCCTTTGCAGCCTGAACTTTAGACTAGAGGAAAGTGAAAATAGAATCGGCTAACCCATGGTCCAGAGATGGCAAAAAGGAATATACTGTATTTTCTAGAAATACATGCAGCCCTGTTTTTAATATCTTCTGAAGTGAAGCTTGGTAAAGAGAACTCTGTAAGGACAAAAACAAGATAAGAAATTAAGGGTAAAAAAAAATAAAACAGGACTGAGATGTCAAGCCTTACTCCTAGTCTATAATCCAGTACCAGAATGGTTTCAAACAAAACTTTCCCTAATGTTACAGCCCTGGTCAGAGAAACATCATAGAATGATTTTGCCTTGTCTATTCAACATGAAATATTCTGTTCATTTAATATATATATCAAGTTTTAAAAAAAATTCTTTCATGTCAAAACCATGCTAGTAATAAGTCTGCTTACCTGTGAAAACAAGTATCACGCTGCATTTCAGGTATGTTATCAAGCTGTCACTTTCTAGTTGGCAAAAGTTGTTCCCACCTACTCTTACTATCTCATATTTTCCCTCCTTTTCTCAAAACTAGGCTAGGCACTATTTTCAGAAAAATGTGGGGGTTTTTATTATTGATTCTAAGGATCTAATGTTTGTTCACTATACTGTCATTTATGTCATTGAAATTCAGGAAACTTTATCTTAGTGCTCTTAAATATTTAAACAGCAAGAGCTATTTGTAAACAAGGTTATAGGTTCTACTTCAGGTGTTCAAAAACTGGAATAACCACTGTCAGTAAAACTGTAATGCTAGAGAGGGTAGTGGGATGTTTGTGTTATCATCTGAAATCTTAGCCATCTTTCCTTTTCTTCCAACAAATTTTTATTACAGGCACACAAGTAATCCCTCAACCCACGTAAATGTAGTCCCATATAGTGCAAGGGTATTTCTGTAAGGAATTAAACAAAACAGATTCTGAGAAGAATACACTTACTTGACAGCATACTGCAGTCAATGGACAATATCAACATACTATAAAAAAGACACTGCAAGATGAAAACTGAGAGCTTTAAAACACATCTAGTGCCTGTTCTTAAAAATAATTTGTCCCAGAATAAATTGTTTTGTTTTATAGTATAACATCTAAGTGGACTAACAGGACATTAAAGGAGCCAATATGCATCTCCCTGCATAGTAGGAGCACCCAGCATACACTTCTGAGTCTATACCTGGGGGTTCTTGTACTTTGTCTTCCAAATACCCGTGATTTACTCACCCATCCTTCAAAGCACATTAAAAGCTAATCACTATTACTCTTCTGGGAAAAAAATGGATGAAGTCACTATGGAGAGGAGATTTCTTTTATCTGCACCATTTGTATCCTGATATTTGAATGGAAAAAATTATGTCACTGAAAAGCCAACAAGGCAAAAACATCATTTTTCCAGTAACACTCATTAGGAACAGGGAATTATTTTTATTTCCTCTGATTGAACAGTAAGAAAACATACAAACAAAAATGTTGTTCAGTGAAGATCTGAAACTCACATAGATGAAAAATCACCTGAAAACTCCCACATCATGACCCAAATTCAGTTATCTCAGCACAGAAACATTCCAACTCTCCTAGTCTCCACAGAAAGAAATAAGCTAATTACAAGAATTACTAAGAGTAGTCATTCTATAGCATGGTTACACTGGTTCTTCTCATGACAGATTTCAGATTCCTCCATTAAACCTGAGGGAGTTCACACACAGTGCTGGCTGGGACAGAGGTGACTCCGAAATTGCTTTCTGCTAAATAGAAGATTATAATGCAAAGGACAGATCTGCTGCATCTATATGCTTCACAGAAGAAAACCATGGACAAAACCAGACCTCTGACACATCCATTTATCAGGAAGCAAGTCATAGCCTTGTGTTGAAACATTCATATTAGAGAAGCCATTAAAAAGAAGGAAAAATAAAGGGGCTTTTACTACCTTTTCCTGACTAGGATTTAAAATTTTATAAGGCTAAATAAGGTGACTAAA
This sequence comes from Picathartes gymnocephalus, assembly GCA_013390045.1. NCBI lineage: Eukaryota > Metazoa > Chordata > Aves > Passeriformes > Picathartidae > Picathartes > Picathartes gymnocephalus. The sequence continues at coordinate 26,924 of WEKY01005614.1, forward strand.
CAGGAAGAAATTTCTTCCACTGAGATGATTAAGCAAGCAAAGGAAACAAACAATATGATTTTTTTTAACCATAAAACTGCTATCAGTTCTCATTATTTTGAAAACTAGAAACATTCTGTTATAAAATTTTAAGCATGTTCTTCTGTAAAATTTTACAAATTGGATATTGTACTTAGAAGTGGTCTTTTAAGGTTTGCCGTTTTGGTTTGCTTGTTCTTTCACACCAGTGAGTCTGCCTCAGCAGAAGATGAGTATGGAGCTCCACCTAAAGGCACAAATCTAAAGCTCTCCTTGAGAAATGTGACCAGCCAACTCACCAAAGTTTCACTTAAAGGAAAAAAGAAAGAAAGGAAAAAAAAAAAAGGAAGTGGGGAAAGTTTATTGATTGCAGCAAAGACAGAGCAAAGGAAGAGAAAAATCACGGTACCTGCAGAGCCAGGAGCAGTATAGCTCTACCTCTACCACATCGCCCTTCAGCTGATTATATCCTCAGAGTGATTATCTTGGCTTTGGTGCTAGATTAACACAGCTACAGAGCTGTACCCAGGTGATGTGGCTTTGTGCACTAGAACACTTAATTGGGTGGACATTCCTTGGGTATCTCTCTGTGAAATCCCACTGCAGCCCAGCATTAGCCTCAGATATTGCCAAAAAGCAGGAGCACAAATGACACTTATCTTTAGCTTTGCACTTCAGCTGTCTTTAGAGCTTTTAGAATCCAGAAAGCCCAAAGAGTCACATTTCAATGGCACCATTTTATCCGAGATTTTGAGCCTACGTCTTTTCAGTCAAGAGTGGAACATGTGTGCTCAGCTCCAATGTTGCAAACCTCAATATTACAGTTCTGTCATTTGATGAAATACTGGCTTTGTAAACCCTTAAATTAAATCTATTTGCATTAGTTTAATTTATATTCTTTTTATCTATTCAGAAAACATTCTAATTTTCTCAATAAAGACAATTAAACAAAGAGGTAAGAAATAATTAGATACATAACACTTGCTCTGTTGAAGAGAAACAATAAAACCAAGCTGGGTTTTTACACTATTGGACACAACTGGTGCAATGTTCCACAGCTGTGCTGCCTAAAAGCAGATCTAACATCTCCTGTTATCCATTCTTTGAACTGTCTGATGTTGTATTCCTGGCAGGATAATATGCCAGGTGAAAGACACTGTTCACTCTTCACGGACTTGAGCAGTTGTTGCAGTTTCAGAGTTCTGAAACTCACTATGCATCATGAGTGAGATCACTATTAGCAAAGGTATTAACCTTGCTCATGCGTTCGCTGGTGGAACATAATTAGTGAGAAACTACATGTGGCAACTAGATGTTGCCTTGGTTTATGGCATTTAACAAAAACGGCATGACATTTTTTTCTTTTACACATGTGTTATATTACCAAAAACGTTTGGGACTTTCACCAAGACTAACTAAGCTCTAGCACCATTTGTAAAGTGTTGGTATTTGTATGCAGAACCTCTTCACCCTCCTAACATTTGCTCTACTCTTCTGCACACTTTCAAAAAGCAGGTTCACATATACATGGAAAACACCCAGGTGAAAAGCAAAGCATCTTGCTAGTTTCTTTCTCACGGAACATATTTAATATACAATTCACAGATGATAAATTCAAAGGGGTCATCTACTTCTTAATGCTATGGTCACTCTTCTATTAACATTTTATGGTTCATAGGAAGAAGTTTCTAAACTTACAGACTTGAAAAGAGAGAGAACAGTGGTAAAAATGGAGAGAAGACAAAAAAAAATCTCTGGCCAAACACCAAAATCTGTGGTTTAAATACCCATGACAATCACAACCTAATAGAAAGGGGTTTCAGGTAACCACAGATTGGCTACTGTGGCTGGACAGATGAATTTTTAAAAAGTGTAATTTCACATTGCAGTGGCAGGTGATAAGAGAAATGACTTCTGTTCACTGTGCTGTAAACAATGACGCTAGAATCAGCACTGACTTTTTCAATTCTATACACTGCTGCTCAACCAACAAAGGAAAAAAAGTCAGACACTGCACATCTTTCCCAAAGGAAACACTTTTGAGTGAAAAATGGGAAATAGGGAGTGACTTCTCAGGGAACTCATCTCACCTCTACAGGACTGCTTTAATTTACTTAAGCCAACTAATTAATTAAGCATTCAAAGATATGTCACAGAGCTGCAGTATCCTAGGGACACACCTCTGCACCTTCAGTGTCAGACAACACTGACACCTGAGCACTGTTACTGACTAAATAACACAAAAGGAACAAACAATGGAGATGGAAGACAGGAACCATGAGAAATTATGCAAGCTGATGAAATCTATGCAGAAAAAGTAAAATTAGAGACAGAGGAGTATTACAAATATCAAATCAGAAAAGAAACCATCACAGAAAGATCACGGTACTTGAGACAAGATAAGGCAAAAATGCATAACTGTAAATTAGACCAAAGAACAACAGTGGCAAGAGGATCAGTGAAAATTGTTATACTGACACAACTCAGTGGCTATTGAAGTAAATTGCACCCAAAAATTAAAAAGTCAGTCATGAGATTACAGTAAGGACAAAGCAAATAGAAGGATAGGCAATCAAAAGCCCACTGGGAGCAGAGTAGGTGTTCAGTGTGGGAGCAGGAAAAGCAGACAGCTGGGATAGGGTGGCCAAATTGCAATGTAGAGCAGCGCAGCAGTGGAAATAGCTATATAAGTAGGACTTAGAGCTGTAGTTTTCTTTAATTTCTAAATTTTAAATTAAATACATTAAATTTTATAAATATTTTATTAAATATATACAATTTGAGACAATTTCTATACAGAAGCTGGTCTTTATTTTTTCAAGTGATGGATATAAACAGTAGAACTAGAAGCAGAATGTTGCACATTGAGGTAATTCCTCCTTTCCAGTCTTTCACATTTAGTACACAGTACAGATCCTTCGAATTAAAACCTGCTTCCTAAATTATTGTATGTGTACTTTGCTGAAGATAACAGTAAAGTACTGAGATATTTAACTGATATGCCGGAAAAAAACCAATGACTTGCATATCCTGGAATAACAGTTCTTTCTCTTGTGCGAAAATACAAACTCTTTCCGATTTAGCACAGCAAGACGTTCAGTGTTCTGAAGACATATTGTAGGACAAGGTCCAGAGGAACTAGAAATGTAGAGGACATTCAGCCCCCATATGAGAAAACGTCTGAAATCATAATCGAACAAATTGCCTGCTGCCACTATGAAACATCATTCAAAATATCCTGAAGAGTCAACAAAGAGACCATATTAATTCCAGAGACAAATCAGGATAGCGGTGCACAAATTTCTCTGTTGTTTCATTTGATCTTAACAGCTCCTTTAAATATTATTATTTAGATCTGGTGGGAATTTACACATATGCCCTCTTGCTATCTATCCTCTTCTGCAAATGTATTATTAATTGACAAGTGTATCTTGTTCAACCTCTTTCAAAGTTGAATGACTTCCAAAATAGAAATTTAGCAGTATTATTTATGAAAGTAATCACATTGTACAAAGCAACATTGCTTAAAAATATGCTCTATCATACAGAAAAACATTTTCTTTTGCAATCTGTGCAGAACCAACCTACCTGCTGTGCTTTATTACAGAATCCAAAATTATCATGAAAATAAACAAAAACCTGGTTGTCTTTTCAACTGTGTAGAAGCTTTCAGCAAAAATTGCACTTTCTTTTCAGGAATATCATTCAGTCCCCTTTTCTGCCACTTTTGCAAACTTGTGATCAGTTTACATATGAAAACTCTCCAGCTTACCAATGTCAGTAGAAGAATGCAGATTGCCCAGAGAAGTTGTGGATGTCTCCTGCAACATGGTCTAGTGGAACTGGCCTTCTTCACAGCAAAGAGTTTGGAACTGGATGACCTTTAAGGCCCCTTCCGCTGATCTTATAAAAGTATGGTTTTATGATGACACACCATACTGGATAAACACTGCAGATAATTGTGCCAAAGTTTAAGCTACTCCATCTGAGCCCAACACAGCACTCCAGCTGGGTCCACCAGATGCTCTGGGCTGGATTCACTGGAAACAGTACCATTGTTCTTCCACCGGTCAAAGCCTCCTTCTTATCTTAGCCTTCTTGATCTCCAATATAAGTACTGAAATCATCAGAGGCATTGCCATGCAGAGGTGATATTCTGTACAGGTAGCATATTGTCCAGACTAGCAGGCCTGGGAAAAACAATTTTATCCTGAGTGAAAACCAGATGCATGAAATTGGCAATCACAAAGTTACTATATCCTACAGAGAAGAACCATAAACAAGGAACGACAAAGAATTGTGGGTATCAGACTTGATGCCAGAACACCATTTGGCAGACCCTTTTTTCACAGACTTGTCATTGATTTCAAACATCACTCATCCCAACAGAGCTTTATTCTTCACTCTGTTTCTGCACATGCTGTTACTGAATATGTTATACTGAAACACCAACATAGCCATTTTCCCCAAGAAAGACAAACTATCTCCCTGCCAGTCCTCTCTGAGAGCTGGTGCTTGAACTGATTCCCAGTCTGCCCAGCACAATAACCAAAGAGGATTTATTTAGATGTTAGAAGAAACAGTCTACATGCCCAGTAGCTATGCACATGGAAAGGAAAAGAGTTTGCAGTTGTCACTTATCTGTATTTCAATAGAATCACAGAGTCATTAAGGTTGGAAAAGATCTCTAAGATCAAGACCAACCCTCAAGCTAGTACCACCACCACATTCACCTCTAAACCATGTCCTCAGATGCCATATCCACACATTTTCTGAACATCACTATTTCCAGGATGGTGATACCACCACTTCCCTGGGTAGCCTGTTCTAGTGCTTGGTCACTGTTTCCATGAAGAAATTTCTCCTAATACCTAATTAACCTTCCCTGATGTAACTTGAGGGCACTTCCTCTCAACCCATCACTTATTACCTGGGAGAAGAGGCTGAACAACTCACCACAACTTCCTTAGAAGTAGTTTTAGAGAGCAATAAGGTTTCCCTTTCCTCCAGCCTAACCAACCCCAGCTCCCTCAGCCACTTCTCATCAGACTTTTGCTCTTCACCAGCTTCATTACCCTTCTCTGGACATGCTCCAGCATGTCAATGTTTTTCTTTTAGTGAGAGGCCCAAAACTAAACAAAAGACTTGAAGTGCAGCCTCAGCAGTGCCTTGTACAGGGGGACAATCTCTTCCCTGGTCCTGCTGGCCACACTATTTTTGATACAAACCAGGATGGCACTGGCCTTCTTGGTCACCTTGCTGGGTCTTGTTCCACCTGCAGTCAGTCAGCACCACCAGGGTCCTTTTTTGCCGGTGTGCTCTCCAGCCACTCTGACCCAAGTCTGGAGCATTGCATGGGGTTGGTTCTGACCCAAGTGCAGGACCCAACACTTCGCCTTTCACAGCTTGTATGAACCTCAAACAGTTAGTCTCTGCCCACTGTTCCAGCCCGTCCCGATCTCTCTGCAGAGCCTTCCTACCCTCCAGTAGATCAACACCTCCACACAAAAAAGGGCCACTCATGGGGCAGGCCTACATTTTATTTCAATTGAGCTATTAACACTAGACATATGACTGGCCCTCTTCAGGTACATAGGTTGTCTCCCCTTAGTAGTAAACCAAAGAACTGAACCCTACGGCCTTTTAGCTGGCAAGGAGAGTCTTCAGGAAGAAGGAGTAAGCATGAAGAGTTTATGGCGTTCTGGGACAATGATTGAATAATGAAGATTGTCTTCCTTATCCCTGTTGGAAGCTTGTTTACTTCATCTTGTGGCATTACATCTTGCTCTCACAGAAGACACCTTTAAATTTCATGTGCATCTGAATAGAGTCACAGCTGATGGACCCTCAGGCAGGGCCAATGCCTGACAGTATCATTTTTAACCTTAATTTTTGTTTTCCATTCCCCTGGTTTGATGAGGGAAAAACAGAAAAAGGCTAGAAATCACTGTTGATGTCTCTAAAGTTCTCTGAGACTAGGGCACAAATGTTCTTATGCTGTGTACAAAATATTGTGATTTAATATCTCACAGACAAAAGCTGTTATGCATAATAGCATGTAAGAAATTTTATGTAAAATTATATAGCTTTAATTAAAAAAGGGAAAATGATAAGTAATAGGAGCTAGAAGGGACAAATAAAAGTCAATAAGGAGGTAAATATGAAGATGGGAATTTGAGTTAAATGTTTTGTTGGTGTTGTATACTAGCATATAATTACTTGAATTGACAATCCTCTTTTACATATTTAGGTGTATACTAATCTTTTTGCTTTCAGAATGAGACAATATAGCAATGTTAATACATATAAGCACCTGAATCACACCAAATGATACTGACAGCTTGATTGGGAACAATAACTGAATAGCAGACCTGTGGGACTGAGCTTCACGCTGTTAAAATGTGACTTTATACAATGTGTTGCTGCTGGGCTTGCCTGGCATTCAGGCAACTTTGCAGATGTCAATTTACCTGCGTAACCATATGATAATTCAGTAAAATTAGCATGAAATTCTTCCATATCTCCATATAGTTAGCTCATAATTGTAAAGTAAATATGTACTTACCAAGGTGTTTTCTTGCCCTGTGGTCTCATAGTGACTTTGTTTACTGGTTTATTATGTGTATGTAGAAGGTGTTGAAGCAGAGGTGTCACAGAAATGTTACTCAAAATACTGATGAAGGCAAGATAATATATTGTGAAAAGAGAAAAAAAGACGTGTGAAACATCCATATGCCTTCCTGTACTGTAGTAGAAGTTTATTCTCTTTGGTAGAAAGGTAAGCATTAAAAACAAACAAAACATAAACAAATCACCACTCTAATTAGCTTTATTTACAATCTGTACAAGGTTATGTTAAGTTCTCACCAAAGAAATACAACAACATCTAAGAGGAGCAGAGCTGATATATTCTTGATAATTGATAAACAGATTTAATTAAAAACCTTTTGGCAAACAGACATTCACAGTCTTCTACACTCCCAAACTGCCAGGATATTCATGCTAAGATAATTCTCAGCACAAAAGTTTTATCTCAGCTCAACCCTCAGATCTTCTATTTGCTCTTGGCCTGTCTCACATAAGTTTTCCCAGAGGTGCCCACAGTGGCTGATGGGCTCACTGTGTTCTCCAGTGGGTCCATTACAGAGAGGGCTGGAACCAGCTCTGTCTGGCACAGAGCAGACCCTGATATCTTCAGAGGCCACCCCTGCAGCTTCCACCTCTCCACTACCAAAACCTTGCTACCTAGAGCCAGTACAGTAAGATATATTTCCTTCTGAAACCAGAACTTTCAATTCCCTGTACTTCTATTAAAACACATGTACAAAGAACATATACACAACAAGGAAGTACAATCTTTTAAGTGAAAATGTAATGAGATATTTTTCCATTTTCCACAAAGGGAAATCCAAGCTTTAAACAATTTTAAATGGGACCAAGTTCCATTGTTACCTCTGTATGGATAGTTTGTTTTTCAAAACCAGACATAAATGCTGCTGTAGTTTTGCAGTGGCTACACTGTAGGAAGGTACCTCCCCACCTGCCTACCAATAGGAAAGGTAGGAAAATGCATTCCTCTCCAGTCACTAAACAGGCTGCTACTAAGCCAAATCACACTCATGGGGGGGACGTGTGGGGTCTCTGTTCATATTGTCAGCATGATACCTTTTTTGCCACAGGAGACTTTCAGAGAGATGATCATTTGCTTCCAGTACAGTTTAATCATCAAAGATGTATTACTCGGCACATCCTACTTCACTACGAAACTGACTGTTCTGTAACTTAGTTTACAAAAGCTGAGTGTGTAGCTATGACTTAGTTTCAGGTGAAAGAGTAAAGTTACACAATAGCTACAGGCATTAATCAACCAGATCTGAAGTGTGAGATTGGAAAATTTGGATATCTGAAAAGAACTGGTTTTAGTTAGTTATAGCTCCTTTGTAATTCCCAACTATATTGATTCAACTAAATAACCAAAAAAAAGAAGTTTGTACTGAAAGATTCTATGCTCAAGACTGTTGGGAAGCTAGGAATATACCCCAGATGCTAACTCCTCATAAATAGACACTATTAAGAAAGACATTTTCAGGTTAGGTATCCATCATGAAGCAGACCTAGGACTAGGACATCTAGAACACCAACGAGTTTGTATCTCCAAGCTGTGTAAGCAACTAGCCCTAAATAGCACCTGACTGGCCTAAATGATGTAGTTTTCCATCTGTAGTTTCTTTTCTGTACATAGATGCTGCAAGCGAAAGTAGCTGAGGGAGGAATAAAATGTTTTTATTTTACAGTGATAGTCTTAACAGAATCACCTCTGCTCATACCTGACAAAAATATTTCATTTGCCAAATGTTGAACAGGCATTTGTTAAAGCAGTTCCACAACAGTTTAAAAGATCTCATATATAACTCTCTGTGAGGTTTTCTGCACCTCTTTGTTGGCCAATGTTTGCAATAACTAAAGCAACACACACTGTGGCATTCCTAGCTTATCTTTTTGTCTCATTCTTTAAATGCTTCTACATTCATTTTTTTCATTCACCTTTGGCAGTACTGAGACATAGGAATACTCAACTACCTTAATGGATGTTTGGTATTTACTCTTTTAATATAACATTATTTTAACAGACCAGTCTGGGACCTAGTTCTCAAAAATTATTCTCCCTAATATTATGTTGCTGTAAATTTATTTGACTGGGAGTTAAGTCTGAATTTCTACATAATAGGGAGGATTATCATGGTATTTCTTCCCTTTGGTAAATGGAGCTCATTTAATGTCATTTGCCTCTACAGGTGTGTACAGAGAACTAGATAATGTCTTACAGCTTACTCTGTACTGCAGAGCTATGGTAGCAGAATTCTACAGGAGCACAGAGACTGAATTTTTTTTTTACATGGTAAGCTTTATATTAGAGGTCTTTACCTCCCTGAATACATATTCTACTGAGACATGGATGAAAATAAATTTCACTTATTCAAAACAAATGACTCAATTACATCCCCAGGAAAGGTGCCATCTTAAAAAGTAAATAAATTACATCGGAACAACTGTAAAATTACAACCCAATGTGTAGCAAAATTATTTATTGCCAGGATAACAAAAGATGTACAACTTTCATTGGGAATGAAAGAAGAAAAACATTCTTGGTGTAATTTGAACAATATTGATATTCAGCATCGATTGCTAAACATTCAAATATCCTGCACTGATCATTAATAACAATCTCAGCCTCTGTTCAAACTCTATCAGGGGATATTGCTTAGCATCATATAACAGTCTAAAGAACAGCAAGACATGCACAATGGCTTTTTTCCTTTTTCTGCTGCCCACTCCCATTTCTTTTTTCCAAATTTTTTTAAAGAAACAAAAACCACAAACAACTGGTTTCCATTTGCAAATTTCAGTGTCAGTAAATAGGGTCACCTACAGCTACCTCATGTCTCTGGAAAAAATTGTCCAGAGAAGTTTCTGGGAAACAACTGCTGCAACACCTGTGCAAAACAGCCAAAGAAAGCTGGTATAAGGGTTTATTTTTTTAATTTCTCTACACTCCCTTGCATCCCAGCAAAACTGCCCAGAAATAGTCCTCTTTTCCTCTTCATGCAACATGTCTCTTCACAGGGGTCTTAGAGGAGGAGACTACAAAATAGCCCTTTATGCAGTGCTCTCAGACTGCAATATCTCTTTTTTATAAGATGCAACAGGAAAAGGATAGAATTTTCAAACGCTAAGGAAGAGTATTTTTATGACAGACACCAGGATGGAGAATAGTTTTGTCTTATTCTCTATTCCCTGGACAGACAAGTCATGAACTTCTTGGTGTTTACTTCCTAAACCCACAAAACTGTAAAATCCCAAACATTTTTGATGTCAGAGGCAAAATGCTCATCAGGTTTTGGAAGCAGGCTTTTACTCATCAACAGTCATTGCCAATCTGTTTAGCACACACAGTAGAAATAATTGTGATTTAGATGTTTCAGTGCGTTACTTGAATTTTAGGATTCCTATTGATCTACTGCTTTGTTTTTAGAACGTCTTTAAAAAAGCTCATTGTTTCAAATTAATTAATGATTGTGATTCAGCTCTTTTAAAACTGTTTGCTCCAATCAATATTAACCTTTAAACATTTATTGCACATACTTTTTGTTTCACTCTTACACCACTCTAAAAACCAGTTGATTAGTGTTAGGTGTGGGCAATGCAATACGTGTAAAGGAAAGAGTTATAAGGGCAGAGATAAATGCCATCCAATGTTCCCAGTAGAAATACTTGCAATTCAAAACCAAACAAATCTGAATTACTTGGGGAAAAAACCCACACACATCCTAGACTTTGAAAGAACAAAAGGGCAAGCACTGAATGATATTGCAATAGGAAGTGCTGAATATAGCCCTCTGTAGCAGTCACAGTAAGACATAAGCAAGATGTTACCACTACCTTCAGCAGCTGGAAAAAGTCCTATGCCTCCAAATTGCCTCAGTGTAAGTGACGTGTACTCTTGAAGAAACAAGCAGGTATTAATTCCTACCATGCTAACAAGAAGAGATGCCCTAACAAGAAAATTAAATTTTAATTTTGTGACTAGTCTGCAACATAAAGGTTGGTAGGGATTGAAAAGGGAGGAGGAGGCAGAGGAAAGAAAAGAAGCATGGAAGAAAAGGGAAAATGTAAATGAAGTAATACCATACATCACAGAGTTTGTTTGAACTGAAAGTTTACAAGATAGAGTAGTCAGAGGTTCATTTAAAAATTATTAATGAAAACACAAGAAGAGAGAAACAGCTCTAAAGAGCCATTCCCATATGCAGAGGTAAAATGAGGCTTGATAGTCTTATTCATCAGTAGAACTGGTTTTAAACTATAAATTCAGCTTGGTACTTTACTTGAAGCCTGAATTATGTACTACAGCACCACACAGATATAAGCCCTCCCTACTTTTCTGAATACTTGCATCTTCAGTTTTTTAGAACTGCTATTTAAAAACACAGTTTACAAGGAGATAGTGAAGTTACAAAAAAAAAAAAAGAATTTGGAATTAGTAAGAAGTTACATTTAGGAATATGAATTGTCATCAATAGAAACACTCATTGTTCATGAAAGCATCCCCTTCACAAGAACACCATATTCTTCATTTTATGTTTAAACTCTTAGTTAGGCATGTGTGTGGTACCACCTCAGCAAAAACACAGATATAATCTTCTGTTTCAGCAGCTTCCCACAGGCATGTCTAAGACTACAATACACCTTCCTTAAACCTTCCACAGGAAAGGAATGTGAATAACTTGACTTACTGTTACCATGCAAACTGGGTGGAATGCACCAAAAAATATACTGGTATTTACCAGCAACTTCACAAAATTACACTGTTTTCTTTCTCCTTCCCATAGCTGGCAGAATGTGGGTTGTTTTACAATATTGAGGTCCAGGGTAGGAGGGTGACAGAGGGAGGAAGATGGTAAAGAGAGGTGCCATATTTCAGGAAGTCCTTATATTTGCCACAAAAAAAAAACCTACCACAGATACCACGTTGGTAGCCTTAGTTTTGTTCTAGCACTTCCATGTTCTCATAAGCAGGCTGCAAGTAAAATTCCCTCTCTCATGTTGTCTTCAGTCCATAAACCTTGAAGTTATGGCTGAAAAACAGCACAGCTTTAAGAAGAGACACAGATTCTTCCCCAAACTAATTTATGTTTTCTAGCATTTTATTCAGATTAAAGCCGAAAGGTTAGAGAGCACAGACTACAAAGTCATTTTGTATGTGGGCGGAAGGAAAAAAGCAACCAAAGTTTAGACTCCTGCATCTGAACTAGTTCTCCACACACTAAAGAGAAAAGAGCAAGAGCTAGCTGCATATGTCTTCATCCTTCCAATAGGCTTCACAAGGCAGGGAAAAAATAGCCGCCTATCCCCAAAGACATGACTGAGGTATTCATAAAAGCCAGTTTGGGTCTGTAAATAAACTGCTTACCTGCACCAAGTTTCCTTCTGCAGTATTTCTTCCAGCCTAACTCAATAACTTCTCTCTCTATATCCCCTTTTAATACCACTCCATCCTATCTCTTCACAGGTTTTCTGAAAGCAACTAGAAAAACCCCCTAGATGGCATTTCCAGATTTTACACTGAAGTCTGCTTGTAGATTGTACTTTGAGATTCAATATCTTTAGTCTAGCACTCTCTCTTCATGAAGATCAAGTCATGCACCTCACGTTTCTACCATTACGTAACACACCACCTCTCCTCATGACAAACAGTCTGTTTTCAAGACAAGACACAAGAGCAAGCACCTTGTCTTGAAAGCTGTAATACCAAACCTTACTTTCAGGTGTCTTAGTTATCAGAATAAATTCTGCATTGCTGAAGCAGGGTTAACACAGTTAGGAACGTCTGGATGCTTGGAGATTACATGACAAAGTCAAAGTTGTTTGAATCCAATGAATTTAATTCTTCACTACATCCTCAGTCAAGAAATAACCTCAACAACTAATACCAATTTCTAATGGCTAACTGACAAGTCTCTGAAGCTACTCTACACAACCTCAACATTCATTAAACTTACTTTTATGAATAAATGAATATAATGTCCTTAGGTCCATTTGCATATTGCTGACCCCCTTGGTAGGGATTAAAGAGATTCTACTCTCTTATGGCTTAAACTAAGACACTAAAGTATGTATGCTGTGCCCAGATTGCACATAACACTTCTCACTACTAAGGGCAAACAATTTCTGCATTTCAGGTTCCAATTTGCAAGTTTTACACTGTTAGTTTAAAACCATACTAGTGCACCGACATTAAATTTCTCTGCTATGTCAGAAGTTTTTTCTTCTTAAATTTTTTTAATTAAAAAACTTTTGTTTTAAAACTGAGAGTTTTATTATATCTCAGTTTTACCACAATCACACAGAAAGATCAAACATTGAGAACATTGGGCATAGAAAGCTATAAGCAATATGTTAACAACTCATTCAATATTTCTGATTAAAAATACAAATTTTTTTTAAAAAGAAATATTATCTTGAAATATTAAGATTCACAGGCAATGCAAGCACTCAGTATGGCTTTGTAGAGAAATATCTTCTCACTATTCTTTTCTTACCTACATTACACAGAGAATATTGAGCTTTGTCTCTAAGTGATTGCAACGTCTTCAATTCAAGGGCTGTGTATTAAAATGACCTTTCATTTCCATTTCCTTCAATGTTTCAAAATCAGAATAAAATGCAGCCAGGTACTGATATCACCTTTTTAGGCAGGACTACGAAAGTTAAGGTGAATTAGGCTAAAGATGTTAAATTGCAACCATCACAACATACTTCTAAATATTGTGTGCTGCACTGTTACAGTAATTTTAGAGGACAAGATAAAGTTTTCTTTAAGACAGCAAATCACAAGAAGAGTCAGCATAATGTCAGAGTAGAAAGAGGAGCATTTAAGTCATCTCAGCCAATACCATGGTTTCACAAATTCTAAAGCTTTTACTGAGAGCAGATTTGGAACTAGTTCTCTTTTGAACAAAGTACATTTTATTTCAGAAAACCAAAGAGTTGTTATGAAAAGGGTGTTACTCAATTATAAAAGCCTGAAATTCCGAGGGTCTAACAATGGATTTACCATACAAAATAGTACTTTTGCATACACACGATATGTACATATCCACATGCACCTGGATGGGCAGGACATATTGCGAAAAAGAAAGCAAAAATACAATGATCAATTAAGCTTTTTGCAAATATGTAAACGCTATCCTGAAAGATAAAACATATAGGGAATTATCATGCCAAATCTATTTTCACAGACCCTTCTGAACTGGAAGGGGCTCACCACAAGGATCATCGAGTCCAGCTCTTAAGTGAATGGCCCATACAGGGATCAAACTCACAGCCTTGGTGTTATTAGCACCATGCCCCCCAAATAAGGTAATCTTAAATTCATTTACTAGACAAGACCTATACAGTCATATAGCCAGAAATCAAGAGTAGGACAGTCATTACTTCAACCAAAAAACAAAGCACACAACAATTAATGATAATGGATTTTGGCCTATTGTATCTATACAATATAAGAAAATAAAATTGCCATGTTAATAGTAAATGAATTTTACCTTGAAAACTTTTGCGAAAACTTTAAGCAGATTATCTCCTTGTGAACTATTATTTCCCTGAGGCTTTGCTTTTCTCTCCACTTCTGTTTTTGTTTTCTTCAGTTTTTATTTTACCTCTGAAGAGGCATGAGCTCTATGCACAATTCATTTTCATCATTTTGCTTAAAGCATGCAAATACTGAGAAACTTATTTCCATTTAGAGAGAGCAGCCAAACACTACTGTATAATATTTCATTTCACATAGCTGGAGAGAAGGGACTTAATGCTAAACTCTGTGCAGCAATTGCCCTGTTGATCAACTTACATGGCATAAAGGTGTCTACTTGGAAGCATTCAGCTAAAAACCACTTTCAAGAACTCTTATTCGTTAGAGCTGCAAGTAAAATTAAACCCTGGAAGAAGTGCCATACATTTTAGCTATTAATACAACCAATTAAAACATCAATATTAACTGCAGTAGCAGTAATGAGGTACCACATTCTTCCTGTGTTTCTCACTAGGTGCTTATTTTTGCAGAGAAGCCTCCTGTCCCCTCAGAAATTCTCTGTCAACCTGTAGCTACTTTTATTGCCAATTAATTGGTAATTGGGTCCAAGACATGCTGCTAATGACTCATACCTAGAATATAGTGATCTAAAACTAAAACACAACTAGAAAAGATTTAATTGCTGTGCGTCCATTTTAATTAGGCTGAATCTTAGAAAATAAGGTGGATGCTTGACCAGTAAGTCCTTCTTGAACAACAGATTTCTCAGGAAATATTCTAGTTTCTTTTAGTCCTTTTAAAACAATAGTATTCCTGTGATTTACTTCTCCTCTAAAAACACCTCCTCTCTATTCAGCTTTAAAAACATCTGTCACATTGCAAACTAGGACCTAGATTTTTGACTAACCCCCAGTGAAAGGTATTTTCTTGCTGCTCCACAAGAAGTCACCTGCACAGAGTTGTGGGCTGCTAGAAATAAGGACATGAAATTGTAAGTGTCTCTGTACTTAAAAAGGAAAAATAAAATTTCCATCTCTTCCTCAGTGGCAGATCTAGAGTCTGTAAACTGATGTCATTCTTAAAGCTTACACCTATAATTTTAGTACTTTGTCAGCTCCTCTTGGCCCCATTCCAAAGTGGCCGTATTTGTTGATTTTGAATGCCATATGTACCAAGAGAATGACACATCTTAAAGAACCAAAGCAGTTACTGATGACCTCTTGCCTTCAAGGTGGCTGATGCTGGTAACTTGGAATCATCTCTTCCACACATTCATTGTGTAGATTTGTGTCAGCCTCCAGGATCTTTTAAAATGCTAAAGACATAAATAGCAAAGCTATGATTAACCAAAATTTCTAAATTTTGGCTTAAATCCACTTGTCTAGCCCATATTATCTATCCCAATAAATTAAACTTATGACTTCAGATTGGAAAAGAAATAAAATCAACTCCCCATCTTTGTAGAAGTGTTTTGCACTTTGCACAATTTTTGCTTAGTGTTGTTTCTTTCTAAGAAAGAATGTGAGGTATCATCATATAATTTTTTTTAGTTTTTTTTATATGGAAGAAAGCATGAAAACCAGAAAAATGTTCAAGCTACTGCACGTATTTTGCATGTAGGTACCCATCTACATTTCGACACGTAAATAATGTAACAAATTCAGAGAATGAACGCACTTTAATTTTTCTAGATAGCTTACTCCAGGCAGATGAAACATCTCTACTAAATTCCTACAAAGAAAAGACTGTAGAAATCATTTACGTTTTCAGAACCCCGCATGTAACAGAAAAAAAGAATAAACATTTCTCTTGTGAATTGGTCTGCACATTCCAGATTAGTTCTGTTGCTTAATAATAAAATCTTTCTCATCAAGTAAAAAAAAAAAAAAAAAAGGTTTTTAACTGCATGTGTCAACTGAACTAATTTAAGATGCACCAGGTTAAAAAAAAATAAAAATAACTGTGATGGCTCTTATCAGGGATATAAGAATCACTGAATCATTAAGGTTAGAAAGTGATGTCTCAAAATTATGTACTATAAAATATATTATAGTCCTAACCCCCTGCTCAAGCGGAGTCAGCTGTGGGACATTATCCAGGGCTTTGTCCAACTGACTCCTAGGTGTGACCAAGATGGAGACGCCACAACTTCTCTGCACAGGCTATTACTCTGCTTGGCTGCCCTCACAGCAGAACAGTGTTCTCTTCTGTTGAGATGAAACTTTGTATGAACTTAGGTATGAATTTGTGCCCATTGCCTCTCGTTCCTTCACTGGCATTGCTGAAAAGATCCTGGCTCTATCTTCATTCCCTCCCATCAGGTATTTATACATGTTAAATTTCCCCTGAGCCTTCTCAGGCTGAAGAGAAGGGAAGGATCACCTTCCCTGACCTGCTTTTGGCGTTCTTTGCTTCGAGGGAGCATTACTGGGTCACCTTCTTGTCCACTAGGACCCAGAGACAACTCATATCAAGCTGACCACAGGCCCCATTCCCCATCCCTCTGTGCCACTGAAGGAGAGGAGGTAGAGAAAATCAAGAATGAAGCTTAGCCCAGAAGAAGGGAGTGGTGGGGTGAGGGTGTTTTATCTCTCATTACCCTGTCTAATTTGATTGGCAAATTAAACTAATCTGGCCAAGTCAAGTCTGTTTTGCTCATGACAGTAACAGATAACTGATCTCTCATGGTCCTTGGCTCAACCCATGGGTCTTTGATTATATTTTCTCTCTCCTGTCCAGCTGAGGAAGGGAGAGAGAAAGCAGCTTTGGTGGGCACCTGGCATCCAGTGAGGGACTACCCAACATACCTACTTAAAAGTGTAAATGGAAATCTTCATTTATTAATGTCTGTATTTCCAGTTCTTCTGCAGTACTACAGAAGGGTTGCTCTCTCAAAAATATGTCCTGGAAAAACTCATCAAGAATATGCCTATCTTGATCCACAAACTGATGTAATTCAGATTTCCCCATAATGCAATGAACATGTTTTCCTAAATAATGAATATTTCCATGTATTATATATTCATGATCACTGAGAAATAGAGTGGTCCCTCTGGAAGAAGGAAGATTGAAATTTTCCCACTGAATGAAATAACACGTTCATATTGCAGCATTTCATCTCCATCCCATAGGAACTTGGCACTTTTTAGTGGTCAGTGGGGATTTTCAAGATCCAGAATTTAAAAATAAAAATATTATAAAAATAAAAATAAAGGAAAACTCGATTTTTCAGAAGCCGTTTCTGTCATATGGTACATAAAGCTTACGTGAAGATATGCGAAGCTGTTAAAAAGATCTGAGGATATAAGTTTTACAAATAAACCAAAAAATTTCTCTAAACAAGCAAGGAAGTACAAATCTCAATAATAATTACAGGAAGATATTGAATGCCAAGCAATATCATACAATGCTACACAATTAAGATGAAGAGCATCCTCACATCTGTTGAAAGAAATTTGCTTACTTTCTAAACGTCATGTAGATTTTTCATATTTTTAGAATAAATACATAATTATGTACTATTTTTAAACAAAATACAGATTTTTTGACTATTTACTCCAATTGTTCTCTCTCAACCCTCCTTCCTCAGCCTTCCCTTCACAACCAAAAGGGAAGTATCAAAAATTCCATGATTTCCTCTGCTACTAATTTTCTTAGTTTGTGTTTTGCTTGGTCAAACTTTGTGATATATGAAACTGAACAATATTAGGGCCTAAATGCCACTTGGTTTAGAATCACATGGATGTCTCAGCATAATAAATAATTCTCTCCCTGAAATCTAGACCCCATAAAATAAACCTGAAGTAACAATATTGAACACTATACCAAGAAATGTGATCCAGAGAATCCGTTCCAAAGCTATTATTCAAAAGCCAGCACAGCTTCACCAAGGGCAAGTCCTGCCTGACCAGTCCCATGACTTTCTATGACAGAGTGACTACATCCATGGATTAGGGAAGGGCTACAGATGTCATTTATCTGAACTTCTGTAAAGCCTTTGACATGGTCCCTCACAACATCCCTCTCCCTAGACTGGAGAGAAATGGGTTTGATGGATAGACTTTTAGATGAATACAGAAGTGGATGGACAGTCACGTCCAGAGGGCAGTGGTCAGTGGCTCAGAGTCCCAATGGATAACAGTGACAAATGGTGTCACCCAGGGGTCTGTATTGAGACCAATATCATTTAATATCTTCATTAATGACATAGACAAAGGGATTGAGTTCACCCCTAGAAAATCTGCAGATGACAGGAAGCTGAGGGGTAGAGTTGTCACTCTTGTAGGGTAGGATACCATCCAGAGGGATCTGGACAAGCTCAAAAAGTGGGCCAATAGGTATCTCATGTGGTTTAACCAGAGCAAGTCCAAGGTGCTGCACCTGGGTCAGTGCAACTCCCAGTACCAACACAGGTTGGGGGATGAACAGATCCAGAGAAGCCTTGCTGAGAAGGACTTGGGAGGGCTGGGGGATGAGAGGCTGAACACAACCCAGCAATGTGCACTCAGCCCAGAAACCAAACGTGTCCTGGGCTGCATCCAAAGCAGCGTGGGGATTCCGCCCCTCTGCTCTGGTGAGACCCCACCTGCAGTGCTGCACCCAGTGCTGGGGTCCCCAGCACAGGGAGGACATGGACCCGTTGGAGAGAGTCCAGACAAGGCCACCAAGATGATCAAAGGGCTGGAGAACCTGTCCTATGAGGAAAGGTTGAGAGAATTGGGTTCAGCCTGGAGAAGAGAAGGCTTTGAGGTGACGTAATTGCAGCCTTCCCATACCTAAAGGGAGCCTACAGGAAAGGTGAAGACTGACTGTTTACAAGGGCATGTAGCAATTGGACAAGGGGGAGTGGTTTCAAACTGGAAGAGCGTAGGTTTAAATTAGATATTGGGAAAAAGTTCTTTACTGTGAGAGTGGTAAGACACTGGAACAGGTTGCCCAGAGAAGTTGTGGACACTTCATGCCTGGAAGCATAGGGTAGTGGTGAAGCTGTCTACCATTGTTCATTGTCTCAGAGTCCGTGATGAGCATTTTTGCATGTGAACTACCCTCTCTTTTGTACAATTTTGTTATTAATATTGTGGCTATTGTGGTTCCTTTTCTTATCTCATTGCTTTTTCCAGCAAAGTGTTCTTCTCTATACCTGTAATCTTCACCTATTGTGCCTCCAGTTCTCAAGTCTATCCCACTGCAGTGGGAAGAAGGGGAAGGCAGAGATGAAATGATGTGAGAGACTAGTGTGTCATTTGGGACACTCAGTGGAAGCACTGGATTTAGAAGTACCATTCCTAAACCAAAATGCGTGGATAGTATTTACTTGATAAATTAATGTGCAGATCAGATAGCCTCACTTGGGAGATGTCCTTCAACAACTTCCTGGAATTAAGCCAAAACCTTTAGTATCCTACACAGAAATGGGCACAAAAAGAAAAGGAAAAACTTCTTAAGGTTGGAGGCAGATTACTGGTCCTTCGCTCCAGTGCTACTTGAGCCAACCAAGTCAGGTAACTGAGTTACCTAATACAGGAAACTACTTGAGGTGACATAAGACATTGGTGGACATAAATGGATAACATCAAGCTGCTCACATGTTCCTGAAAGGACGTTAAGAGATAGACGGATTTCACAGGTTGTTGATGGGGGAGTTGTGCAAGGAATACCCAAAATTCAGTTGCTAATTGAGGGGAAAGTAAGAGATCTTTTGGAAGACAGCTCTTCCAAACCAGTAGTGCTCAGATAACCCCATTAATAATGCCAGTCTTGTGAGCTGAGTGAGAATACATGTGCGCATGTGTGCGTACCATGAACACACATTAAACCAAATTAGCTAAAGAGAAGAATCAGGGAAGCCTAGTAGATTTGTTCATGTTTTCTGGGGATATCCCCAAAAGTGTTTTTTCCCCTGTCTGTTTTAATCTCTGTACAAAAATGTGTGTTGGTATTGTGTGGGTGCACCAATAGGAAGCACATGCTCTGCCTTGCAGGATCTGGAAACTGCAGACAAAAAGGGAAGGAATACCCTCAGGTCTTGAAGCCAAGGTATTTGGCTACTCTTAGCAATTTATATGGAGATCTGAGAGTGACAGAAAGAAAATTGTTTTCTGTTTGAGAGTGGAAAGAATGTCAACAATAAACAGATGCCTGAAATTCTTGGTTTATCAAATGACCTTTCCAATCAGTTATTGCTTACTCTTATGATGCCACTTTCACAAAAAGGTACTGCTCATCAGTAAGTGATTTATGTCAATATAAAGTCAAAATTATCATCTTTTATGGCACTTGTTATTCGTACACATACTTGAATAAAGTTCTTCTTTTTTTCTACAATACTTTTATGAGCAGATTCATGCTGTTAAATTACTTTGGGAAAACTTAATTTGCAAAAGCATCTGCAGTCATGTTTTGGCAAGTGCATCCACAATGCCTTCCCCTTGGACAGCACAGATCTGACAAAAGAAAAAGTCAGAGATCTGATGAAATCTATTTGTCACTGAAGCAAATAACCTTCCTTATATATAATAGGAAAGATTTAGTAGTACTGAGCCCATAACTGCAAATTGCTGGAAGCAAACATCGCGTTTTCTAAAAATAAATGCAGCATGTTGATGATACTCCCTGATAATCCATTTCTTTTATCCAAAAGGACTTTCATTTCCAGAAGCATTGGGTTTTTAAATATTTAAGATCTGGGCAATCACATCTTTTGAAAACTGACACACTTCTCTTCAAAAGTATCTCAAAGAGCCTAAATTGGCCAATCAATCTTTTGCAGGGATTAGAAAATTACAGAATCATAAGGAAGGGAAATGTCAACATACTTTGCTTTCTTGGATCCAGACACCATCAAGTTACTAAGTGTATGCTGGGTCCTTATGCTTTTGAGTGTTCAGTGAACTGATGTATCTAACAATATTTTCTCAACTATTAGTGGAACTGTTATTTTTCAGAGACATTTTGGTCATATAACCACAGTGTTATTCTGGCCCTTAAGAAATAGTGGGCTTCAGCATATTTGCATATTAGGTATCTACCCCTATGTTCTGTTTTCCCCTCTCACCATGCCTTTGCCCAGCTTTCAAAACAAATACCACATTTAAACAAATAATTCTGATCTACTACAGAAGGGGAAAAAAAATCCTCTTTTGTAAATTGAGTTGTCCCATTACCAAGTAGAGAACCCCTATTCCATTCTTTTTGAGATGGCAAAGTTCCATTAGATTTGTTTAAACATTCAAGAAGTAAATTAGTGAATTTAAAGAGTGAATACACATGTATTTTCTGTTGGCCTACACACAGAATACCTGCAGTACAGAAAAGCCATTGCTCTAACAGCCTAAATCACCACTGGCCCTCAGGAGAGCTACCTGGAAGAACTACTTCAGCGCTCCTCAGAGTAATGTCTCAGGGAAAAAAAGTGATCAAATACAGTCAGAGTTATTTATAAATGGTTTGTAGATGCAGCTGTGGCACTGAGTACTTAAAAAAAAAAAAATCATATATGTATTTAGAGAGCACAAGTTGAACATATGAACACAGGGCTAATAAATTCAAAAATATAAAAATTAATATTACCCAAGGAGCAGTCCAGTTTAGTTCAGAACCATCACTCAAATGGCAGTGATGGCACTGGAACAGGTTTCCCAGAGAAGCTGTGGACTCCCCATTCCTGGAAGTGTTCAAGGCCAAGTTGGAAAGGCCCCTGAGAAACTTGCTCTAGTGAGTGGCATCTCTGCCCATGTCAGGGAGGTTGGAACTAAGTGATCGTTAAGGTCCCATCCAATCCATGCTATTCTATGAATCTATGACTTTTCACCATTAAAATATTTTTAGTTATTAGGAAAGAAAAAGCAACAAATTAAAGAGAAGGTGGAAAAAACCCCACAAACACAACTTAAACACACTGCCACATCCAAAGAAAAGAAAGGTGGATACATTGTTGTTTCTAAATTTTAGGAAACAAAAAGTATACATTACTGCAACCTTCAAAAAATTTCAAGGAAAATCTTCAGAGAAGACTGCAGCTGCTGCGTTTGCCAGGCACTTACCGAACTTTAAAGTTTGTTACTTAAAATGCACCCTAACAGTCATTCTACTTTGACAGCTCAATTTAAAATGCTTCCATACCAAAAGAGAACAACTCCTGTTCTTGGGCAGCGCACAATGAAAAATTGTCCTAGAAGTTCAGTTCACTTCTCCTGGACAATCATGAATCATACAGGTGTGAGAGTTTCTTTCTGAACTGAGCTTACAAGTGCACTTGCTGGAGTAGCAGTGGTGCCCTGCAGCCCTATTGCATATCAGAGCAGGGTACTGAGGCAGCTACTGGGACCCAGTCAAGCTGGAACAGAAAATTAAACCCTCGGTAAATGCTCTGACGTGAATTTTATCCTTGGTTCCCTGCTTCACCCTAATCTGGACTGTGGTCCACTTTAGAGTGGGGGGTAATACTTACATCTGTTTGGAACTATTATAACCTGCAGAGAAAAAGGAGAAATCTTTCTTCTGTCAAATTCCCTCATGATCCTAAGAGTTCAATTACTGCCACTGACAAGGAGACACAATTTATTTGCTGTGCCTGTCACAGGGGTAGTTGGAGCTGTGCCATACTTGCAGTCAATTATTACCCTGAGAGAGATTTTTTCCAACACTCTACTGTTGGAATACTGTACCAATACAACAGGGTGCCAGAGAACAGTGCTTCCCATTGACGGCCCTGCAACAAGCTTTCCCCAAAGAAAGGTAGAAAGATGTTCATCCTCTCCACCATAATGTCCATTGCTCTCCCTAGCATGAGCTCGCTTACTTCTCATGTCCCCCAGCTCTCAGATACAAACAAAATTAATAAGGGAGAACTGCCCTACTCTCCCTTCCTAGGAGCAGAGTTACAAATCCAAGTGATTTCTGATGTTTTGGAAGACTGTTCAAGATGGCAAACTGTATGATGTTAAAACAGCATTCAGAATCATGTCTATGGGTTGAAAAATTTAAGGTGAGTAGAGATCATTGAGAACAGGGAAAGAGGAAGCTGTCTGAAACCTTCAAAGTCCAACACACACACACAGATAAGAGTCTAAATGTATTCAATGATGGACTAGTGCAAAGATGAAAAATTTTCAGGTTGTGGGTTGAAATATGTTACAGCACTTCTTAATAAGCTTTCTTGAAATTTCTGTGTTACAGTGGAATGTTTAACTGAGACTTTTGCAGCTCTGGTACAGTACAAGCAGCTGCTGTTCTAAAAAAAAAATCCATGGTAACAAAGGAATAGAGAAGCAGTGGTGAATGGAAAAAAAACATTGCCTGGATGGGTTGCCAGAAATATATTTTATAAGTAAACAGCCACTTTCCCTTAAGATCTTTCAATACCTGTCCTTGCAGAAGACAGCTAAGTTACAGCTGTTTGGAAGAGTCAATGCAAGCCATCCAACAAAGCTATGGACCTTGGAACTGAGTTCCAAGCAACAAAATATTACCTGGCATTTTTATTGTGTAATTCACAGAGCTGTTTGTTTGTTGTTATTTAGGAGCACTGTAGTAGCAAGCTGCATAAAAACAACACTTGGAAATCCCAAAAGTCTTATGAATTTTTTAAATGAATATTTGCTCATTCTCATTAGTAAGATAGTGTAGCATTCCTCTTTTCTGCAAGAGACAAAATGACAGCATAACAAAAATAGCACAGAGAATCACAACAAAAAACCCCAACCACAATCAAAAAAAACCAAACCAAAACCAAACAAAAAAAATCAACTAAAGCAGATTCTGATAGTGACTCGCACAGATTATGCTGGAAATATCTACCAGTAGCTGAAATCAAGGCTTAGTTGTTAGAACGACTATCTCTATCGTGACATAGGTTTATTCACTGAGTGAAATGATTGGATTCATCCCAATCTCTCCTCACAAAACACAGAAACAGTGATCAGTTGTAAAATGTAATACAAGCCAGCCCTTTAAAGCACCTTCTCAGCTAAACTCTACAGAAGATATAGAGCACACCCTACAAATAACTTGGAAATACACACAAAAGATAAAAATTTAACTGGCTTAAGGGGGTACAGCCTAGGCAGTAAACAACAAATAAACAAAACCCCCCAACTTTAAATTCAAATGCTGCATATTCAATGACAAGTAGAGTACATCTTAAAGGACCAGTGACTCAAGACAATGCTTCTAATTAAGTCTCAAGTGTTACAGCCTTAAGGTAAGTCTTTTAGGTTAAAGTCCTAAGGCACAAACTGTTTTTTTAGTAAGGAAACAAGACAAGATTTGTTCTTTGGAGGCGGTAGAACAGAGTAGTAAAATACTGAATTGCCAGCCAACAGTTTCATACCACATTCAGAAGGCAAGAAACAGGTCCAAACTTTTCATAGAGCCACCTTACTTAAATACTGCATTTTCCTCCTACAAAAGTCAAAGAAACAATGGCACATAATAACAATGGGGAAAACAGGAAGAAAACAAAAGGAAGATTTTCATTTAAGTAATTTTGTCAATTGACTGAAACATCTCCAAGTTATACCTATGAATACAACTGAGTCGGAAAAGAGGTAAAATTCACAAACACTATCTACATGTTATTTGCATTCTCTCTCCTCTTTACTCACATAACATTACTCATAAGTGTTGGTCCTTCCCAAAAGGCTAGCAAGATCACAAACAGAATAACAGGTAAACCACTATTGTTGCCTCTAATCTCAAATTTGGAACACACTATTTTTAAAGCCTCACTTAATAATATTCTGATTATTATTTTTCATGTTCATTTGCTTTCTCTTAAAAACTGATCAGCCATACATGACTTTAATTTTCCTAAGAACATCGGGCACGTAACTTACAGAGGACTGTGACTCATAACAGCAAGGATGTGCTTTCACAAACCACCTTACCCCTTAACCACTTCCCAACATACAGCCATTCAGAGTGAATTTAGAGAGAGTTATACATCAAAAAACTGCTTTCAGACTCATCAACTTGATCATCCTTGTAAAAAAAAAAAAATAAAATAAATAAGGGATCACAAATTAAGAGAGACTGAAAAACACAGTTTGACCTGTTACAAAAAACTTAGCCACAGAGATGGCAGTTAAACAAATTTTCTTAGATCGGCTTATTATTCTACTTCTCCTTCCTGAATCAAGCTATTATTTCGATGAAGATTTTTCAGGTTGGGTATTTTAAGTGTTCACACATCATCTTGCCAACAAGTTAGCATAAATGGAAGACAGCACCAATAAACTGTAGCAATAATAAGGAAACTTGAGACAGTTTTTTTAACTTCTGAAGAAAGAGCTTAGCTCTTTTTTTCCCCCACAATCAGGTTACAGCATGATCCACTTCAAAAGAAAAATAGGACACCAGAGGATGTCTTATGCTTGATCATAATCAGATCAATAAATACATTCTACTTTAATCATTCCAGCAATGGCTCTGTCCAAGCATATTTACAACTCAAAATGATCTTTTTCTTCTCAAAATCTTTCCCACCAACCTGACATATTTAACACACCAATGATCGTTACTCCTTGGATTTCATATTTGAAAAACTGATCTCAGCAAGACATAGGTACAGCAAAAAAGCAGAAGAATAATGGGTTATTGATTCCATGGAACAGGACCAATAATTTGAGCAGTAGGACTGAATTTGGGGAATGAGAATTCAGAAATTGTGAATGCAGAGAAACAAGTTTGAGGAAAACAATAATGTTGAGATAAGTGGTATAACATTTTTATTGCTTATCATTTTATTTTAAAAAGCCAAATGAACAGAAAAGAACTGCAGAACTGATCGAGTATCCATTTTCTTACCTTTAGACACAATAGAATGAAACAGTAAAGGATTTTTTCCTTCTGATGTAAAACATTGTGTCCATTTTAAATCTCCCACTGAAAATTCACTTCTTCCTTCACTTGCAATTTTAAGCGACAAATAGTTTACAGGACAAGCTAAGCTTCACCATTAGTCCATTTATTGTGAACCCCTTTGTCCAAATCCCTTCCAAGGACAGCAAGAACTGCTATTTTTGATTCACTTGCAGTATTAAGGACTTCTGAAAAATACCAAATGGCATTGCTGTTGCAATGGTGGTGTACCCAGAGTTATATACATAACTGGTTATGTGTACACACACACATATATATATAATCACTAAAGAAGTGATAATGCTGCGTTCAAAAAATAACCTGCTGGAACTGGACAACTTGGCCCATGACATTCCCAGGGTTTTCCCCTATAGGAAGGCTAAGACTGCAAGTGTTGATGCCTTTTGAGTTAACCAGGAAGATTAATGGAATCAATATGTCACAGACATGTGGCAAAGACAGCATAAGTATTCGCGAAGCAGAAAGCAAATGAATAAGACAAAACTAGTTCACACAAAATTCTAGAAGATAACCATTATTTGCCTAATTCCATTTAAGAAGAATAGCCTACACTACCATATGCAATCTTTAAAGACCGTGCTTGCTTACAGATTAGTTCAATTCCTTTGAAGAGTCTACCTTGTTCCTAGCATATATGCAAAATATAGTATTTATAGCAAAGATTTAATATTGACAAGGGCATCCATGACATTCAGTTCTAATATAGTAACATTTGCAGCAATTCAGGCTGCTGAGTAAGGAATTCATTTCTTTATATCACATCTGATTCATAAACGTTCCTCACTTCATTTACTCATACTATTTCTTTTCTTTACCTGGAAAAAAAAATGCTGAAATTTTAAGTAAATGTGTTTTGCCATGCCTCAGCAGTTACCTCTGTCAGCAAGCATAAATCCTCCCACTACACACCAGAATTGGATATTCCAAAACCAAGGTTTCTCAAGCAGAAAAGTGACATTTCCAGGATAAGCCTTCAAAAGTTTTACTACACAAGTTAGAAAGTTATGGAAGTAGAATTTCAACCCTTGGAGTGCCTAGAAAAACTTACTGCATCAGGGGAAGAAGATAGTCAGAATGGGAAAGGATGGGGTAAACTAGTAGCCAAGTAATGCCTGTGAGTTCTGCCCATCTCTACAGCCAGCTGGACTCTCAAGATGCTGCCAAACAACTTCAAACAGAATGGGGAGTAGCAACATCACCACCTCATTTTAGACATACCAACCTACTTTGGGAGACAGCACAGTGCTCATGTTCTGCCTCTTGTGCCAAAAAAAATTGTAAGAAATGCCATCACAATCTTCCTGCAGACATCAGATCCATCTCTCAAGCGAATGTCGTGGCCAGATTTACAGTTTTCCAGGTGGCAGCCATGAAGCTGAAGAACATGCACATATGTGTATGCCATATTCTTACACCTTATTTTTCATGTGGGTGAGATTTGTCACTTTCTTTCCCTTCCCAGGTACTATCAAACACATCAAAAGCTACTTCTGCAGCTTGGAATGAATCTAACCAGAAAATGTTCACATGCTTACATAAAAATCTGATTATAGCATGGGGGTTTTGTAGGATTTTTTTCCCCACACAGGTGAAATACTCTGAGGATCCCAAAAGGTGAAAGCAGGGGTTAGCACAGATGGGGACAAAAGCAAGAAAAACAATCATCTGGCCGTAATACAATGCCTGTTGTATGTTTTTAGTACAGTTATTCTGAAGACACAAAGATTAGCAGATTAAGTGATTTCTAATAATAAATTGCAGGCTGCCTACTGAATTTCCTCCAGAACTAGCAACAGCAGTAGCTGGAATACTTTGTGTTTAGCCTGCTATTTATAGATGGGTAGTTACAAACTACATTCTACAACTAACTGCATCCTATAAAATTCAGAGTGGGCCACTCTGTAGTACATGTTAACTACAGATTCACATGCCTCCTTTTTCAAATCATTAGAAATGAACCAATTTCAAGCAAGACTTCAAACAGGTACTCAGTTCCTTTGACATAAATATGATTTAGTGTCTAAGGTCTTTCAATGAAGGTCCAAGACAAGATTAGATGACAAAAATGCCACCACTATTTCCTGACGGCATCCACAGAAGTCTCTTTTACAACATAAAATGATTTTTAATCATTACGTTTCTAGCCACTAAGGAATGTATACAGACTACAAAGTAGGGTACTCTGACATAAGTCATAGTACCGCTTTCAGAAGGTAATACAATGTCATAACATAGTTCCCACAGTCATCCAATATAATTCCCCATAAAAATGTCAGCAGAAAATACACAGTCGTTCTACCTATGAAACTATATCGTATATATCATACTACCTATGATATGAAGGGCAGTGAGAAAACAGGCACATTATTGCATGTGTGCTCTAGTGTAGACACTGTTAAGTCCACACCCCAAAATCTTGCTCCGTTTTGGTGCATTGCTGGGATAGGTATACTGCATACACTGTATTAGAATAAAGGCTGAATTTAAAAAAAATAATACTTGTGCTAGACTTTATCATCTGCTCTCTTGAAAGGAATTTACATGTGAGAAAAAGATGAAACCCTCAAGAATGCATTGGCTCATGTTGGAATCTTGGTCAGCTTTGCTAGACAGAAGTCTATGGGAAACAGTATTTAAAGCACTGCTAGTGCAAGTCAGTCACACTTATTTAAAGAATTTGCCTCTGTCACAGTTTAACTCCAATGGGCAGCAAGACACCACCTAATCCCTTGCTAACTCCCTCACTGTGGGATGAGGGGGAGAATCAGAAGGATAAAAATGCAAGAACAGATGGGTTAAGATAAAGACGATTTAAAAGGTACAAAAATCCCAAACACTCAAGCAAAGCAAAACAAGTCATTTCTTCACCACTTCCCAAGGTCAGACAGCTGTTCAGTCATTCCCTAAAGAGCAGGGCTCCATCACATTTAACAGCAGCTTGGGAATACAAACACCATCACTCCCAAGGTCACCCCCTCCTCCTAAATTTCCCCCCCTCTTCCTTCTTCCCCATGTGCCCTCTGGGAACACTATTATACAGTATGGGTCATTTGGGGTCTGCTGTCCTGGTTGTGCCCTCTCTCAACTTCTTCTGCACTCCCAGCCTCCTCCACTGCTGGTGGGACAGTTTGAGAAACAGAAAATACTTTGATGTGTAAGCACATCCAAAACATAGCACCATACAAACCACACTGAAATTTAACTTTTTTCCCAGCCACAAGCGATGGAGCCACATTGCTTACATAGTTTGAGGAAACTAAGTATCAAAAAGACAGGTAAGAAAATAATTTTTGGTATACAAAAGTGAAAGATCAGTCAAGCTTAGTCAAAACATAAATCCTGTCAAAACATTCAGAGCAGTGGCAAAGACACCACTCAACTTAGCAGAGTTCACTCATTCTTTCAGAGGTAAAGGCAACACGTGCAGCTTACTGCTCTTAAGAAACATGTCTGAAACAGACCTTCCCATGAAAGCATTTCTCTAGTCACTAATTTTGTCTTGGTCTGAGTTTTTCCTTGGTACAACCCTCTAAATATTCCTCAGAGAATATAAATTTTATGAGCACATGTCTGAGTACACACAAACCGCACAAATTAAGTGCATTTTGTTGAAGCAGACTCTCTAAGTCTCCTTCAAAGATAAAGATATTTTGATGAAAATTAAAAAGGTTTACTAAGATGCTACAGATGTTATCACTTCCACAGCATTCACTGAGACCTAATCTCGTTTGTGACTATTGAATTGATGGACTACCACTTTCCAGACATGGTCTTGGTCCCTCTAGCCTATAGGCCTGAGTTGCCATGTCAATCTCTTCGCAAGATCACCACAGTGATGATGCAAAGTAGGATATACCAGCATTGCAATACTACAATTGAAAAGGTGGCTGTAGAAAGAGGTTTTTTAATTCATTTTAGAAGTTGGCATAGTTTCCTGGGGCATCAAACTAAGATACCTGAACTTTAAAGGCTTTGCTGGTAAGAAGGGTTGATGGGCAGGTAGAAGACTAGGACTTGTAACAATATGATAATAGTTGCTTGTGAAAAGGTTCATAAATATGCCTTGGGTTACAGCAGGTGAAACTTTCTTTGGGAAAAGAGGAAACGGTGTACAACACAGTGGGAGGGTTGATTTTGGGGGTTTTATGTTTAAGGATTTGGAACACTGGGATTATGCCTCTCATAAGAAAAAAAAAATTAAAAAGGAAACAAAAATTAAAAAGAGCATTATACCACTTCCCAACGCAACCCCACCCACACTGAATATCGCAGATGCAGTAGAGTCCAGTGTTTGTGTAAGTGTGAAGAATCAATGAGGAAGAACTGTTCATTTAATTTAATAAATAAAAAAAAAAAAACCACAAGCAGAAAAGAAATCTTCAAAGCACTCTGCAGAGACAAAATGCCCTACTGCATGAAGAGATGAGAAGAAAAGGCTCATTGCAACCCAGATTAATGGTTAGTTAAAGAAACCACCTGCACAGTGAAGCCAAAAGTCCTTCCAGCATATCCGAAATTCCTAGCAGAAATAAGTAGACATTACTGCTGCCTTCAAGGGAGTTAAGTAGCAAGAAACATCTTCAGCCAAACAATATCCAACCATTCTCCTCTTAAAGACAAGGCAAATTTACTGGCTGTCACTTGGTAACAACTGGGGAAAAAGATGAAGCAACAGGGTCAGAGAGAACCAAAAGAAAAGGTAAAAGGAAGTGAGCCTAAAACCGAGCTCTTCAAAAGGGGTACGGTTGGGTGTTTCTCAGTTAACTAAACTGTCAAGTCAGACTCATCACTTGTAGTAAAGCTCACGACTCAGTTCAGTTGTTTTAGTCCCACTTGCATTCTTCCTAAGATACAAGTTCATTAAATTCAGATATACTTGTTAAAGAAAAATTAATTCAAAGCATAGGGCTGCTGTTAACTTGCTTTGAAAAAAGGAACAGTGAGATTCCCTAAAACAAGAAGTAGCAAATAAAAACATGAGGTTTAGTT
Organism: Picathartes gymnocephalus; assembly: GCA_013390045.1. Lineage (NCBI taxonomy): Eukaryota > Metazoa > Chordata > Aves > Passeriformes > Picathartidae > Picathartes > Picathartes gymnocephalus. The sequence goes on from WEKY01005614.1 coordinate 57,903, forward strand.
TCCAATTTAATGTAAATGGAATGGTCCACGATTGTATAGAAATAAGTCAATATTGTCTTAGTGGAGAGCAAGCAGAAGGCAGTACAGCAAGAAAGTGCAAAAATAGTAACCCTTGCCACTAAGTACACCAAATATGAAATCCATTTCAATGAGTGTATGAAAGATGCCAAAACATTATATGTAGTGTTGTTTATTGGGGTTTTGCCTGATTTTTTTTTCAGTTTTGAGACACTGACACTTGTTATACTTCCCAAAGCTTATTGAAAGACTGTTACTGAGCTTTTCTTCCCTGTGAAAATACTTTTAGAATGATCTTAACCTTTTACAGCAACAGTAGCATATGACAGTAAAATGCTGCAGGCAACATAACCACGCACATACAAACTCAAAACATTAAGTATTTTCAATGTAAGCAGATCTCAAGAGTGTTTAGCTGTCAAAATCATAAGGTTAGGAAGTATTTCCTAACTTCAGTTTCAGATGAAAATAAAGTTTGACAGAACTTCTAAAATCTTGTCCTTGAGAATCTAAACATATTTCTGTTGTGGGAATTTAGTTCACTTCCCAGTACTAGAGAATGCAATGTCATTCAAATAGATCAATGTTTCCACAATGACAACTGATATGACTTAAAACATTTTAATTTTTACCTGTTCTAAATAAATGTTGTCTCCAGATCAGCAGGATCATAGTCTTCCATTTCCTATGCAGTGCTATATAACACAGTTATCTATCTCACTGTGTTTTTGCCCGATTTGAATTTTTAGTCTTCTCCATCTTAAGTATCTTTATCTTGTTCTCCCTCATGTCCCCCTCAGAGATCTCTCTACCTCCTTTATTACTTCTCTGTAGAGCTTCACAATCATCCTGTATTACTCAAGTTGAAGTTCAACAAGTATTAAAAGTGACATATCCACACCTTCAATCTATGCTACTACTTCAGTGTTCCTAAAATAAATCTAAGTGTTCTAGATAAGTCCACTACATCTGCTTTGGAATTAAGAAAAGATCTTGAGTTGGAAAAGGCAATTTGGTTAGGAATATTCTTCTGCCAAAGAGGTGCTGGTGAAGATCTTGCCCTTATCCCTGTTACACTACCACATAGAGATATATCAGCTTCACACCCTGAACATTCAGTCACTGGTAAGTTATTCCCCTGTGTCTCCTTTCTCATAAAATTATGGTCTCTCATAAGAATTTTCTCCAATATCCCGAAAACTCCTGAGGAAAAAGTAACCTCCCACTCCAGAAAAACCCATGAGAATGTAGAACTCCATGAAACCAGAGTTTCCAGTACCAGCCTTAATTAAGTTGGCAATGCCTTGGATCACCAGAGGAACTCCACTGAACAGTTAGAGTTGTTTTTCATTCAGAGCCCCTGTTCTCCAGATCTGCTGAATTCTGAAATACTTCTAATAAATTTCCACTTACCTTGCATGTTAGTTATTCACAACTACAGCATTTTGAAGGGCTATAACTCTAAGCATGATAGTAATTTATTTTACCAGCTACTGTCCCAGAGCAAAGCCAGGAATTCCTGGTTAGAGGACTTTAGGTGCCTCCTGGAACCCTAGGGGATGTGCTCTTGCAGGTCTGTGAATTATCTTGAAAATAAAGTGAGAGGCTCTCATATTAGAGAAATAGTAGCAACAGTCTTGACAGAAAAGAACACATTTTCTAGGTCAACACTCCCAACACAATAAAAGCTTTTCACAGTTTAAGAATACAACAAACTCTCAGCACTCACAAGAACAGCTTCAACTGCCCATTCTGTCAATAACAACAAACTCCAAGACCAATCATGCAGTTTGTACTTATTATCAAACACGAAGCAATGCTGCTCACTTTTTATAACCCAGAGCAATCCAGCTAATCATTTCCCTGAATAGTGTCAGATGACTGTGTTTTAAGGTTGATGACCATTTTCTGCCCTGGAAATTTGGATTAAGCATATAGGATGACCTGAGCTAAAATTAGAAGAGTTAATATTTTCCTGTTATCTGGAATAGGCACTGTGTGGTCTGACAGCTGCGTTGGGGAAGAGGAGGGGATCCCTCTCTCCAGCATCATAACACAGGGCTAGGAAGTGTAGCTCTTCAAGTGACTGCAGATCACAAATCCATCACTTATCTGCTCACCTGGTTCTTCATGACCCTTCACAGCAGTAAGAACAAATCTCTGGAAGTGAAGAGAATTCTAAAAGCCCCATAGAAGCCAATTCCAACTAAAGAAAAGTGATTTGAAGAAAACACTTTTTTCCACTTCTTACTGTGCCAAAAATACCAAGCATTGACCCGGAGACACTGAAAAAACACAGCCTTTTTATCCTGGAGAAAGGGCAAAAAAAATATCTTTCCACAAATAATTTTAGAGTAAGACAGGAAAGAAAGTTTAGAAAAACAAAACAAAAGCAACAACAAAAAAGAAACAATATGTAACCAAGCAGAAAACACACATAGCTGAAGCACATTATTGTCCTCTGAAACAGTCTCATAATGAACGGTTTTTTATCAGCTCTGCAAAGAGAAGAAACATACCTCAATTTAATAACTTAAATAGTGGATATAAAAGTATGACCTAGGAATGCATGTGGATTATTCAGTTTGAAATATTTGGTTCAAATTGCATTCCAAGTGATTTCTCAGTAAAACATCTTTAGAGACAGCAACTAAATACTATTAGCAAGAGAGAAGAGGGTCAATATGAAGGAATACAGTGGGATCAGGATTTTTCTTCATTTCACACACGTCCCAAGAAAGAAAAAAGAACAAAAGCTTCCTTATGTCCATAAAGGAATATGCTTTGATCATTTGTTCCCAAATAGAAATATCTCATAGAAAAATAGAATAGTTTCAGTTGAGAGGGACCTTAAACATCATCTAGACCAGTTATCACAGGCCTTGTACTGTGCTTTGAGATACCTAAAGAGAAACATGCTGAAATACCAATGGAGATCATATTAATTTTCTATTAGCTGCTGCCTTAGTATAGGTACAAAAACAACTTGGACATTTCTAAGGGTTCATATTATCCTGCACTACACTCTTAGGCTCAACTGAAGGCATTCACATGAGTATGACAGCACTTCCTTAACTCTTTATGAAGAGACCTCATAAAAAAATCAGAGTTTCTAATATATTAAACAAGACACCACACATGTGCATTCACAACAGATTCCCTGGGAAGGAGAGACCACCATAAAGTTACTTCAAGTCTACGGAACAAACAAGTTGCAGACTTGAATGTGAATTCCTACAGCAACATTAAGTATACAGCTCCGATGCATATTTCAACATGTTTTAAAGTAATTTTTCTTAAAATAACACTCCCATAGAAGTGCTCTTTTTGAATGAAACAGAACTGCTTAAAAAAACTTTTTTAAATGTTATTAGAGATGTAGTACTCAGCAGTCCACCTGCATTTTGAATTAACAGTCTGCTTTTGTCACAGAGAAAATCTTCAGACATTTACATCTGTGTGTATTTTCAGGTATAATCATGGTCCATTATGTACAGGGGAAAAAAAATAAATTCCAGGACATTTCAGCTTTAAATTGATTTTATAACCACAATAAAATACCACGTTTCATCAAACTAGAGAGACTACTAAAAATATCAAGGTGAACACTCTCACTGTAACAGGACAACAGAAGAGGCATGCTTTCCTGGTTAGTTTAGATTTGTGTCGAACACAACTGCCTGCACTATCCATAATCATAGCTTCAGCTATGATTTCAGTGGCGTGATATGCTGCTGTCGCTGCACAGAGCAAAGAAATCCAAAGCAGAAGAATCCTCATCATTATTAACCCAACAGCAGAGATATTTTTCCTCATTTAAAAATATGGGTTGAGGGTGATAAAAAAACCTAGGAGAGTTACTTGAATTTACTTCTACACAAATACAAAAGATGGATTCTTGTTTGTCCTTCACACTCCTGCAGATCTCTGAGCACCAGAAGAAATGCAAGTTAGGTAATGCCACAAGAAGTCCTTTTAAGATACGTGCTCAGACTCACCCTTCATTCTCAGAAATCACTCCAGATCTGCCTTAGGTTGGTGGCATGAATCACCTCCATTAGGGAAAAGAGTGAACAACAGGATAGGCTATTTCTACAGGGCAGGGAGCAGTGTCACAACCCATCAGTGGGACAAGGGATGTTCAGGTTGTACAAAGACACCAGACCACGTGTCAGAGAACTTCTATGTCTTATTGTAGAGTTGTTAAGGATACTTCCCTTTCCAGCCATCCAGGAACCACTCTGGCAGTCACACCCACACCACCTGAGCTGGGACCAAGGCCCCCTTGCAGTTACACACCCCATACTCACATAATCAGACCAGGTTTCCCATAACAGATTTCCCATAGCAGTCTTCATCATTTCAATCCCTAAAATAATTCAGTCATGGTGCAATAACAAAATTTCCCAAAGCCAACACCTCCTTCCTGTCCAGCATCCAACACCTCCCTCAGTAATTTCTCCCACTCTGCAGCCATACAGGGCACCAAGTGCAGCTGTTGGACAAGGCCCCTTTCTATGTGCAGCAGAGTTTCCAATTCCACCCTTTGATTTTGCTCACGAGCTGAACATTTCTGTAAGTAGATAACAAAATTTTGTGAATGTTCTTGTAAAATCTCAACCAAAATTTGCAAATGTTTTTGCAAAGTGACAGATTTTGTAGAAATTTGTCTCTCTCATTTTGCACCTTATCTAAACATTTTCATGAAGAGTCATAAGTCTTCTTATTCTTTCAGGCTACCAACAGCGCAACACCTAGGACACACTTCACTTATAGAAGACAAGGATGAGGCAAGTACTGTCCACAAAGCGAAAGGATTCAAGGCTTAGCAAGTCCTGTTCCTGCACATTGCAGATCCATCCTATCCCCCAGTCAGGGATGGAGAAAGCTGAGCCCATCCCAACTATAAATAGCTAAGGATCTGTTCAGCCCCTTTCAGCCTCCTGTCCATGGCACCAATTTACTGTCACAGCTCCCACAACAAACTCCTCAAAGCTGCTGGCTCTCAAGCCACAATACACCGATTCAAAGGTGTGATTCCTGACAGTCAGAGCCATCACACTCATTTGCACAGGCTGACATACCCCAAATTTCAGCAGGATGAATCAATCTATCCCATGTATTTTTTTTATTTCTACTCTCATTCCTTTTCCACACTACTTAAGTCAGAGCTGTAAATCAATATGCTTAAGTGTGTCATGTAGGCACAATAGTGGACATAAAATGCATGTCAACACCATGCAGAACAAAAAGTAAAAGGTTTTTCCATTGAACCTGTGTGGTTTTCAAGCTTTCAGTAAAATGGACACCTCTAGTAAGTATCCATCTTCACAGCCCCAGTCAGCTACTTCTTAAATTGGAGACAGATCACAGAATTCCTTGACAAGGATATAATTACGTTAAAAATTTACAGAAATTCAAGAAGAGAGTGGAAGTAATCACAAAAGAAACCCATTAAGGGTGACCTAACTGTGGAGAAATTACAGGCGGCCCTGAAATTTCTTGGAAATGGTCAGTAAAATTTGGACAAGAATCAGGAATATGTATTGTAGACACTTGCCCTGTTCTATTATTCTTAGCTTGTTTATACCTCACAGCCATTTATCAGATATAGGGTATGAATACACAATGACTTGCTTTGACTGAGTACATATGCTCCTGTGGTATAGTGTTTGTCAGCACTTTTGGCATGGAAAAATCTCATTTCCTTGTAATTGGCTGGTTCAAATAACTCATACCTTCGTAATGGCTAATAATTAGACTTTCACACATCAGTATCAATGCTTGGATAGTAAAGGTACTAGACAGTAAAATCTGATATTTTAAAATAAACAGTGGCACTGGAATTCACAGTTTAAAAATCACTGTTTTCTATTGCTTTAAGAGTACAGTTTATATTCTCAAGTAATCCAATAAGTAAGTGCCTGAGAAAGGTTTTTCCCTAAGAGAGTATCCCAGAAGTTTCTGCTCACTTCATCTCAAATTAATGGAATGAAACTCTCACATCACATCTCCAAACATATTCCTGGCAGTTTGTGGTTTTCCTTTAGCTCTAATGATCACTGAAACTGATAACACAATCAGCTGTGGTTCACATGTTGTCTGCAGTAGTGTTTTGCTCAGCCAAAGCCCATTAGTAAGACACATACCTAGCTTGTTTGCAAATGACAGCCACTCCGGACACATGACATCAGGGCTCCCTAGTCCCTTCTGGGAACATAACCTTTCTTTGGCTTTATGCCTCTGAAATACAGCATCTACAACCAATATATCTGCACTGCTGTTGGAATCACAGAGACCTTTATGAACTCACCTATGATAAATCTGTCCATCATTCCTAGACACCCAGTGAAGCACAGCTGCTGGCAATACCTACTGTTTCAAGCTCTCTCCTGTTTCTGCTAAGCCTGGAAACACTGTCTTGTGGTTTATCTTTCCTGTCATTGCTATGAGGCCCCAAACTATACTTGAACTACTTGCTCTTGAGGCAATATATATAAACAGAGATATACGCTATACAGATATAGATGTGCTACATCTAACTCAGACTTCAAAAACACACCATTTTAAAGAAAACTACTGTTTAGAAAACTATGTTTTTCACATATATCAAAAGTTAAAATGTACATGGACAACTAGGTTTGTGTTCTTTTTTTTTTTTTTTTCTATCTTCACTGTTACTTCAAACAGCTTAAGAGCACTGGTTTGGTTGCATCTCCATTCCAAATTACAGACAAAATCAGTCAGCCCATTTCAAAGCTCATTTCTGTGCATCTGTTCAGATACCTGTAAACAAATGCAAGCACTCACCACAGCGAAATTTAACTACTTCTAAGATATCCTTATCATTGTTCAGTTTCATTCCAAAACATTCTTTGAAACTCTTTTCCACCAAGTCTACTCCAACCCTTTTGTGCTTAGAATTTCGATAATCTGCAAGTTTTTCAGTTGGAGAAGTGGGAAGACAAAAGCAAAAGCCAGGTGTTCCGAGGTGTGCTGGAAGACCACAGCGGCAAAGAGCAGTTTCAACAGGAAGTTGAAGAGGGCACAGGGACAGCAGGAGAGGGACCCAGATTCACAAGGAGCTGTCCCATGGGATGTAGGAAGAGGAGCTGGAGCCTGAGCAGTGTCCTCAGAGAGAGCAGCGCGGGGAGCATGGGAGCAATGGATGCAGGGGCAGCGCCTCAGGCACCCAGCTGTCCCCACAACATCCTGCGGCCAGATACTCTTGGCCATGGCCAAGATTAGTAAAGCTATGGTATCCCATAATTTAAATTAGGATAAGATCCTTTGGAAGGCATGAATGACAAAGATACCTCCAGTCACAGCACTTAGATGCTAGAAGCTAGCGTGCACTACAGGAGAGATGCTTCTTATAATGACATTTACACATGAAAACCTGACTTCCAAGTTTGCTCAACTGCACTGAAATTAAATAGCACTTCTTTTTGCTGCAGTAGAACAAACATCATTTCCCAGATGGCTGAATAACATAGACTTAGGAAAAAGTCTGGGTTTCCTGTCATACAGCAAGAAGTATTTTTGGTCCTTTGCTTACAAAACTCAGAAGTGAGAAAAGCCAATAAATTATTTGTTACTCTCTACCACAGAGGGCTCAGGAAGTTTCTCTATCTACAGTACGAAATACAAAGTATGAGGTGGTTATCTACTGTGTAATTCATAAGCCACATAAAATTTATGAACAATGACAGTCCAGAAATACACTCTCACCACTCTGCAAGGCCATTTCCAAAGAAGTTGGTCAAGACAATTCACACTCTACACTTAGATACGTTAACACATTTAAAAAAATCCCAACCTAAAAATGCAAAAGTGGAGACTTTTTTTTTCCACACACCAAGAAAAAGGTAAAGAACTGCTGCAAAGATATAGCTTACAGCCACTCAGTTACAATGCTGAAACTCTGTCATCAGAGCAGAAGGAAAGTCCAAGAAGCAGAAATTTGAAGTTTGCAGGAGATTTTTTCCTCACATCTAATCAAGGTCCGTTGAAAATCTTGATACATGGATCCGTCCACAGCTACCCACAAAATTAGATTTTTTGTCTAATTCAGGCATTTTTTTATTTCTATGTAATATTTAACTAGCTTTTCAGAAAAATCTTAATCAATAAACTTACTGAGAAGCACTGTGGAATCTTGACTCCTGAGGAGAGTTTCAGGGAGCAGAAATCAATGCAAAGTTTGGAATATTAACCTTGAGACAGAACCTCTTCCTGTTTGAATAGGCAAGATGAAAATAGAGTGGAAGAAGTGACTTGCTAAAACCAGAACACCAAAAATCTGTGTCAAGGTGGTTTCTTGCCCATTTCTATGCTGTTTTGCCATTGCTGCCAAAGCCATGTTTCATGAGGCTAAAATCTATAGAAAACCTGACTTTATTCTTTTCACAAGGTAGCAATTCTGCTCTCATTTAAATGTTCATATTATTTCAGTTCAAGAATCACAATAGCAAAGTAGAGCCTAAGGAAAGAATGCTAATCTGCACTTATTCTACTGCTTCAGCTTGAAAAACTTAGAACAACTCCACACAGTTACGAAAGAACATGAGAAAGAATGGGAGAAATTAAGGCTGAGAGAAATAGCAAGAGTGAAGGACTTGGTATTATAGTTCACTGGTGCTTTATTCTGAACAAAAATAAGGGCTCACAAGATTAAGAAGAAATACAGGACAGACCCTAGATTTGTTCTACTTCGAAACCCAAAGTTAAATCTCCATGTTTTTAAAAACTGAATATTAATCTGAAAAGCAGAACCAGATGCCCTCTCAAAAGTTGAGCACTACATGTTAATTAATTAATAAACACATTTTACTCATAATTTATGTTCATGCTGCTGCACTCCTAACATATCTGTGGGAATTCACAAAAGCAGATGGGAAGAGGAGTTCAATTTCCATCCTCAATATTCAGCATTGTAACATTTATCTGTAAATTAAAATCTGTTTATATGATTGTCACCAGTGACATTTTGTGCTAACTACTGATAAATTACATGACTGCACAGAGATGTAAAGGATGCAGAAGTTAAACTGATCACTCTTTCATATTAAACATCTGACATTCATTGCATCTCCAGGGTACTATCTGATAACAATAACTTCATCCCAACTCTGTCTATTTCTTCCACTATTTCTCTTTATTTGATATAAATATTTAACACAACTAGAACCTGTCTCAGAATTGAAATAAAATTTGAAGTAGAGGGGGTTCTGGAACTGAAGCAAAACAGAAGAAAACGTATACAAGTGTAAAAAACTCATTGGAAAGTTACCTCACATGAGAGCAGAGTCAATCCTTCTTAATAAAACTAAGTCATTATAAGTCCAAATGAGTCTCAAAATAAACAACCTTCCATAAACAACAGGGAAAAAAATTAAAGTACACTAGAGCTTTGAAAGTACACAACTATTTTTAAAACTTGGAAGCAGTAGGTTACAAAAGAAGGTAGAAAAACTTCCTAATACTGAGCAGTAAATAAATAACCTTCCAGGTTTCTGTTGAACTAAGATTCATTCCTGTGCTTATCTCATGGAGAAGTCCTTCCATGGCCTTTACAAGTGTTTGGAACAGGCAATTGTGCTCTTTAAGCACTCACAGTACCTCAACTCTCTATACCACACAGGTCACCTGTTCCACAGAATGAGAGTAAGATCTGAGTTACAGCTGCCTATATCTTCCTAACATCATTAAACAGAACACATACTGACAGCAGAAACATACAGCCATCAAGCCCAAGAAGTGAGAAACTTGCTTGCTCAGATAGGAAATAGAATAAGGTTTGAATGGGATCCAAAACCCTCTCATTACAAGCAATAACTGAAAATTTGACAGTCACACCCTTGAAAAGCATTCACACAGCACACGATAAAAAGGAAAAAAAGTCTAGACGGAAGCTTTTGATATCATTCGTGGTCCACAGAGGCTGTCACCAAGATCCCTTTTTAGTAGTCTGGTATTCGCTGCTTTGTTCATTAATATCTCTTGAGACATTTTTAGAAGTTTTGTTCAGCAACATCACAGATTTCCTGTCCCTTGTACTACTGAACTCAAACTTTGCCCTACATAGACAATCTCCAAGCAAAGTATGCTTCTTCAGTACACAAATTAGCAGAACGAATTTCTTTTAGCATTTTGAATTATCATGTGATCACTCCATCTTGATTTTATATAACAGTAAAATAAAACTGGTGGTGATCTGAGATTTATATATGTCACCACCTATAATTTTTTATTTCCGATTTCCACAGAGGTGTTGTGAATTTCATAGAGAAGTCCTATGCATCGATTGAACACAAACTTTCTCTCTTGCAAGAGGACCATCTTGGATACTGACGCAGCTCTTGGCTGGCCGGTAGCCAGGCCATGCCGAGGGTGAATGTCCCCAAGAGGTTCACAAAAAGGAGGCAGCTTTCTAGCCCACAGCAGCAAAGTCATAGAGAGATGGTAATCCAGAGGCATCAGCAAGGACAAAGAGGCAGAGGAGGCCCTTTTGGCTCAGAGAATATAGCTTTTATTCCCTACCAAGGTTGGAGCCCAGGAGAGTAGTCTCCCCTCTGCAGGGGTTTTTAAAGGGGGGCAGATCCCAGGGGATGGCAACTGTTAAGCCAATAGGGTGACCATAGGGGAGGAACCTATTTGAATCATCCCAACAGGGAGGTAGGGAAAGGGGAATGCTCCAGAGGGTGGGCAGGGGAAGGGAAGGATTGACATCTCAGGGGTGGATACAACTTCAGGTAAGGGATGGAGAAGCAGGGTATGATGGACACAGGGGGAATCAAGTACCTGGGGGGAAACAAGAATGAACCAGCTAATACAGAACAGACTAACAACAAACCATAAAACCAACCACAACAGATACAAATGTGTTCCATTTATAGTACTAATAAAACAATTCTAGACAGGGACATAGATTTTGAATATCAAAAAAGAGTAAACGTCTATTGTGTTTGGTGCAATCCACACATTTTGTACACCATCATTCTTTCAATGGTAATTGGTACAAAATGCAAGTCATAAGATACATTTGATTGTTTCAAGTGTGGCTGGTTAGTATAAATAAAGATGTAAAGCACAGAAAAAATCAAAGCTGGATTCTTCAGTTTTTCTTAAAAGCAGGAAGTTGAAATTACAGCAAAGAGGCAACTTCTTAAAAGTCAGTGAGCAGTCAATTTGCAAATCCCATCCACATACCAAGCCTGGTTTGAGAGAACAGTGGTGTTTTTGCTGCAGCCAAAAGGCTCTAGGACCGCTCAGAGTGTTACAAGAACAGAATAAAAAGTTGCTCCCAACCTGGCAGACAGTCCCTCTCCCACCTTTAACTTCCCTCTGTCTTTGTAATCTACATTCCATGAAACATCACTGAACCAACCACTTTCCAGAGCCAAACAGCGCCTTGGAGAGGTACTCATGCACAGATGCCACAGACCCAACCTCAAAGCGCTCTCTCAGCTCAGCAGCCTTCTGTCTGTGAGCTACTTTAAGCCTCTGTGGTGGCCTGCAGTTGTACAATAACTTCAATAACACTTCTTAGCTCACAGAGGTCTGCTCAAAAAAGGTTCTTCCATAGTGTTTTTGTTCTCTATACATATCTTACAAATAACCCCTTTTAGAAAAATGGCCATTATATAAACAGCCAATAAAGATTCATGATGAAGGACTAACCAAGGATGCCACTGCAAAAGAACAGCTTCCTGCTTTAGTCCCCCGTGCTTTAAGAAAGAAGAGGCAAAATTCTAGGAATAACAACCAGAGGTTGGAGTTGAGGGGATAGAGAAGTTACAGACATGAAAAGAACACTGCTCATGAAATCGAGGCTACATAACCTTATTATCCTTAAATCTTAGGCATTTAACCAGATTCTTGAACGTGCAGTTTAATAAACCAGGTTAGGCAGAAACAACAGGAAAAACAATCCTACTAAATTTCAGAGAAGTGGTCCACAAATTCATTTATTCAGGCATGCAAAGTACTCTTATAGTCTTATCGTTAAATTGTTAGCCATATGCAGACTAGTTAAAGCTATCACACATACATCACATCTCTACAGTATTAGAGTTAGAAAAACCCCACATCAAACTCCTTTTAGCTCAGGCCCAGAACATCAAAATTAGAGGGAGTATAGTATGCAAGAGCACCATCTAAGTTAAACATTTACAAGTGCTGAGGATTCACATGAAATAACTGTCACAGCTTTGCAGAATGTAAACTCACATGCATTTTTTTCTGCTGTCACTAATGCATATGATACTGTTAAAATTAACTTCTGAATTTAACATTCTTTCATTCATTTATTATTCATCTACACTGAACTCCACATTCCAGACATGCAGCAGGTCTCTGAGTTAACACGAGGTATATTCACTCTGCAGGACAAATTACCATTCAAGTTAAAATCTGAGCGTTAGTTTTCAGACCATTTCTCCCAGCCTTTCCAGAGTTTCTGTTCTCTCCCTACGATACCTGAAAACCTTCTTTGATCAGAATACGAAGGTTGTGTCAGGTTGACATTGACGACAGAGCTCTTCCTTCATGCAGCAAGAGCAGTACAAGTAGTTTGGCAACACACTGAGTGAATTGCTCCGTGCTTGCATGAGCACTCCTCTGCTGTTTCAGTGCAAAGGAAAGCAAGTGATCTTCAGCATGGACTGGGAGGAGACAGCTACAGACCAATTCTTTGAAAATAAGAAATTACCAGCAGTAGTTTAACAAAAATGTGATTTGGTTTACAGACCTATGACTCAATAACAGCAAATCTGAAGCTTAACCACGGCAAATATGTTTTCCTCTGCACATTCTGTAGAATTAGTAAGTCATACCTTTATTCCTTTAATACAAGAATTAGTCAGTACAGTTCGTTATCAGACCAGGAGGAGTCAATCAGCTCTACAGACTCTGATCTATGATATTTGAAGAAGGGGCACTCTCAAGCTTTTAAACATCAGGCACTCATTTTTGTTCTTCCAAGTCAATGCCCCAGCTATTAGGCTACCAAATCAGCCTCATCATGTCTTGAAGAGCTATGCATCCCAAACCATTATGATCCTTCTTTTCCAGTTCCAACTAGGCAGGACACTCTACAGTGCAGGAGGAATACCTTCCTATCCAGATATACTTAGGTTTTGATAGGGAAGGGCTTCTACCATTTCTTCTTTCATCCACTGGGTCCATTCACACAGTGATTATTATTCCTGGTGTCAGATCTATCTGGTAAGCCCCATTACCCTGCTCCCATAGGGATTTCTCAGTCTTAGGTTTATCATTTAACTGAGGAAAGAGGGTTTATTATTTAACTAAGAGAAAAAGGAATAATTATTTCAGTTATAATGTTCCCAGATTGTTTTTGAACGGACAGAGTATTTGTGAAATAACTTTATTTTTAAAAAGAAAGGTAAGGAACTGTCTGTCCCTATTCTCTTTTTCCCTCAAAATACCACTGAGTATACTATAGAAATCACTGTTAGCAGACCACATCATCTCATCTCTATAGCCTTGAAATGTTATACCATCTCTAGCAGAGCAATATTTCCTTCTATAAAGATAGCTTTTAAGAAATAGCAACACAGAGAATTATAGTGAAATAGATTCTGCATCAAGCCAGCTAATAGGATTTTCAAAGACAAGATATAAAAAAAAAAGGACATTGTCAATTTAAATTCCTTTATTAACAAACAAAAAAACCCCCAGCAATTACTTGATAACATACATATTTCCAGATATGTTAGTTTGGAGACTTTGTAACAGCAAGAAATTATTTGCTTTCTACATCAAACCATCTTTTAGCCTTCACTTGTCAACATCTTCCTCATGAAAACAGATTAAAAACATCACCCTCCTGCCTTCTCCCAAGTAAGCTCACAGACAGCCCTTCCAGCCAGGCTTGATTCTAAACTCACCTGAGAGCTCCATCCAAAAGAACCTCTATTTTCAACAAATTCAGCATAAATACATTACCTGCGCTTTTGCAGTCACAACAACCAGCATCACCCACACACTTTAACTCTTAACTAATCTAACCTCACACATGCAAGCACCAAGACCCAGAGAACCTAGTGTTAAGCAGCTAGGAGTTCTCATTCTCTTGAAAAGCCAGCAGGCTGCAGATTCCAATGCCTGCCACTGCAAAACACAGCTTAGGTACAAACACTGAAGCAGTCTGAACATTTAGCTTCAGCTTCACCTTCTCCTTCAGCAAACCCACCCTTCAGTCTCCATTCAAGAAAATTACACTGTGTAAAGATGGCACCTGCTCACTGTGCAGACTCACTTTCCATGAACATTCAGTCATCTTCACTGAGTTTACCCCTTGAAGAGTTTCTTAGTCCTGAACACATTGCAAAGCCACCACAGCCACAGCTTTCTTGTTTGAATATATAAAGTCTGACCCACCAGCATATTGCCTTGATTTCACCTGCTGAGCCAAACTACTCTCCATAAGCCCCAGTCCCACTGAAGACAAGTAAGTCTATCAATGCAGACTCACAGCCATGGTCACAGGTGTAACAGGGCACAATTTGAAGGCAGATTATTTCAGTCTGCCAGGCCTTCCCATGTGTTAACAGTTAACAACTGCCCTTCATAGCATGTCTTTTACACATAGAGACTGTAAATGAGGTATTTTTAAGGCCTTAGTTTAAGCTCTAGCTCAAATAAATTATATAGAAATAAAAATTTCCTCTGTCTCCTCTGCACCTACACAAGACATGATGTAGGTCATAGGAATTGAAGTCATCCACCTCGGTACCCCACAATGAAAACCATAAGCCATTAGCACATTTTAACAACCCTGCAACTGCATTCTAGATAGTCTCACAGCAGTAATTTAAACCTGATAAGTACCCGCAGCAGCTACTTAAGTAATCACAAGTCCCGGTTCAGGAATACAATGTGCATCCTCTTTGATTTCTTTCTTTGCCCAGGGCTATAGGCAGCTAAATGTGAAAGGATAGTACACTGAATAAATAGACATCACAGATAAAGCCACCTATAACACACAGTTATAGTTTAATTTGTATAATCAGGACCATGTAGGTGGAAGATACAGGATAGCTATATAATTTTGCCAGTAGAAATTTCTGGTGTTGGTAATGGTTCATAAATTATTGCACCAGTTTGGCCTCCAGGTCCCAAAGGGAGTACTCGGAATAACGGATTCACCTATTTCCTTTCTCTCTGTTTTAAAACTGAACATGCTTTGTCTAAAATCAAACAAAATAAATAAGGAAAGCATAATTATTTTTACCACTTCCATTGTAAAACTTCACTTTAAACCACTCTCCATTTCTTGCATTTCAGTCTAGTCCTCCATCCATTAGCTAATAATTGCTGTCTAAAAATATTGCCACTCCAGCTCGTATTCATTGAAAAAGTACTTCCCTAGAGCAGAAGATGCATATGAAGATGTACACAAACTGTATAATAAAGGCTGCTGTGAAGGAAGGCATGGAGGACAGGAGGGTCACAAGGAAAAAGCTGCTCTATATCAGCTACTTATGAAGCCTTGTTGCTACCATCACCTGTGACTTCTGCAGCACTTTAAAGAACTATAGCACTCTAAAACTTAGGCTGGGGAAAATAAACAATGTACTGGCCTTACAAGGAAATCCACATTTTCCAGGGTTTATGTTAACAAAACAGTGAAAGAACTACACATTAATTGTGTCATCCTATTAATAGCTGAAGTTATGCAATAATGACTTAACTCCATGATGAGATGGTTGTGTTGTGAAGGGTGTAATAAATTGTTTCAAAACCAGAAAAAAGAAAAGTATTACAAAATACACTAAAGGTGTCTGAGGAGAATGCTTCATGACAGATGAAACCACTAAGGTGCAATCAACCATTATCTTAATTGCCCCCAGTAGAAGTCAAATGAAAGCATAAGCTTCCTTAGGAAAGAATGGTTTACCCTTCCCCAAGATGCTCCCCAAGAGCAAAACTAAAATCTCCACTAGGTTATGGTTTTGTCCACACATAGCATGTTATTTGGATGAGCTACTTTGCCTAATTGTTTTTCAACAGGCTGTGTTCTCACAAAGAGAGGACCCTAAGGAAATGCTGAATTGACAAGGATATCTCCCCCAGGTTGTTACACAATCAAGGACAACCTGTGCTAGGACAACTGCAGCTTCTAGTACAGATGACAGGAGAGGCTAAATCCTCCCAAGAGAAGCTAAAGGACCTCAAATCCCCTCTAAGTCCCACAGAACTGCTGCCCATTTAAAAGTATTTTAGTCAGACTCAAATCTCTGGCGTGCTTCAGTCAGCAAGAGAATATCTCTCCAAACTGCATAACCAAAACAGTCTGAAAATGGTAGATTTGAGAGAATAGAAAACCTGAAAGAAAAAATGTCAGGCACCTATATTCACAAGACTGCTTCCAAAATGAGAGAACGTTAGCTGGCATTCCAGTATCTTCCAAATAAAAATCAGAATCACAGAGGACAGACTCAAAAGTTTATCAGGAGACACATCACGTCCTTCCTGTTCCACACAGGGTGGCACAACCAAGGTCTGCAGGTCACCAAGGCAGTCTGAGCTTGTGACAGTCTGCATCATTCTCTGTGATTTAATTCATCAGGGTTTTGTCAGGAAAATTAAAAGAAGCTACCTTAAGTGCAATGCCATGACTCTCTTTGTCTAGGCAAAGAGCTCTTCTCTGCTGCTTCAGTCTATTTCCCAATATAGGAAAAGAGGGACTTCACTCTCCCTGTGCTCCATCTGGCAAGGTTTCCCAAATGAATCCTCCTTTTTCACAAAATGGATAATTTTGCACATCTAGTTTAAGAATCCCTGGAAGATACATTCTTAAGAAAGGTAATTAGTTCTGAGCCCTTTCTCCACTCCTACAATCTGATGTTTATGCTGTCATGTATCTGAGTCCAAAAACTCATGCAATGGATCTCCCCTTTAGTCTTTTTGGAAAGAAGTAGTGACTGCCATTTGCGTGAGGAAAACCACTCTCTAAGTCACTGTAAAAGAAGAGCAAAACACACATAAATAGAGACACTGAAAAGGAAGGTTAAAGTCTGTCTAAAGGAGCTTGCATTAAGAGATCAGAGGCCAAATGCAGCATTTATGTCATCACTTCCTTAAATAACTCTAGCAACTGATGGATTGTCTGTGCTATTACTTAGAAACAGCTTTCTAAAGTTTCTCCTCACGCCAATTTGCCCATATGTCCTTTTGTGAATATGTGTGCGTGTGACAGAAGACACAACTACATTACACTTTCAGGTACTCACTGTACTTTCAGGTTGGGAACAAGCCACTGTCTGACAACACAGACACTCTAAAGTGCTAACATTCTGCCTTCAGACAAATTTATCCTTATCTCCCCTGCTAAAAGCGCAAAATCCTTTTTGAATTAATATTGATGTAGGCTTACTCTGAAAGAGGCACAAGTTCCAGCCACCACTAATGAAAGTGATAGTTTCAGATAGATTCAGATGCTCCACATACATAATTGAGAGTAGGTGCAAAAGCAGTAATGACTTAAAACAGGGCAAACTGATTACCATCATCTACTTCACTATAAAAGAAATAAAAATAACATTGGGTGATTTCCCCTCTCAAATGACAGATTTTGTTCTGTCTATAATGTACTTTTCTGTACTAGGCTTACAAAAAGTCTTTTCTCAGGTTAAAAGCTCTATTATTTCTCATTATTCCATCTTAATATCAGAACAGTGCTGCAGTACTTCATACAATAGGGCATGTAAGCTGCTACCTTTTAGGGTTAGGAAGTATTCTGGGGTTTTCATCTGTTGTCTTATAGTAGGAGGATGTGACTGGCACCACTGCAGTCTGCAACAGTCCACAGAAAAGTCATCCCATAACATCTGTTAACAGAGGATAGGCATAAACATTCCAGTGCCTGGGCCCGTATTCTCATCAAGACCAATAATACACTGTGGCCTTGGAAAAGCGGCATTAAAATGTATTTCTCGTAATCCTGAAGTAAAAGTAAGTAAAATAAACTAAACAAATAAAATATATTGATTTTTCATGTTTTTATATTCCCTTTGGAACAGATTGGCACTTCCTGCTTCTTTAATCTTTCAGAGCACCAACACACATCAGCACCTTTAGCTCTCTCATCTTCCCTGACTAATGTTTCCTTCAGCCTCTGTGCTGAATTCCCTTCAGTTAGCCTGGTCTCTCCTAAACATTTTGTATAGTTATAGAGGGATTTTGCAGAATTTCATTTTAATTGACAGACTTTTACCAGCCAGAGGCTGCAGATTTGTTTTCCCAGAAAGAACTGTGTCCATTTCTTCTTATTTTTGTTTTGTCTTCCTCTCCTTTTCTTTTTTTCATTTTTAATCTGTGAAATATACATTTGACAAACACTCTCAAAATTCTCTATCTTTTAGGATTTCAGCCCTCTTATGGGGCAGGAGAATGACAGATTTCATGAGCTCGCCGAGAAACTATCATCACAGCAGCCCCAAGAATCTTATCACTCCCTGTTGGTCTTCACCTCGTTATTTCCTTCCTTTCTGCAAAGACACATTCTGAGTAGTCAGAAAATCGCTGGTTTAATTTTCTAATCAGAAGTCTTTAATAATAATAACCCAAAAGAAAGCCTCCACGGAATCACTGCCATGGCTCAGCAGAGAACAGAGCTCAAAGCAACATTTGTTGTGTCAGATATCCACTTACGCAGTCAGCTGTGAAACTGCTGCAGTAGCAGGCTGGTTTCTGTGGGCTGCATTCCCTGCTACCCTTTCTTTTTAATTGTTCAGTTTTAATCATTTCTGCTCAGCCCCAGTAGTTAACCAGAGGATTCTGGCAGCAAACAAAAATCTCCAAAGTAAGATACAAAAAGCAATGCCTCAGCACCATCTGTGGCAGAAACTTGTCTGCAAGAGACACCCCAGCAAATATTACGGATGGGAGGGGGTGTTCAGGTAGGCACAAGGGTGTGTCTAACACAGAGAGGCCACTACAGTGCAGATACTGGGAACTGCTGTTGCTATCTTTGCAGCATGTGTGTGGAGTGGTATCTTCAGTACCAGAAAGGACATCTGTAATACAGCTTTAAGTCTGACACTCTTTTCAACCTTCAGTCTGCAGCTTGAATGTATTAGAAGTTACATTATGTTCTAAAGCTGCATGAAAATCAAGCTGAGAAAGGCATATTAATCCAAGTGCTGCATATATGGAGAACCCTTCAGTTTAGTGCTGATGATTCAAACCCTAAAAGGCACAAGGATGAGGAGTGTACAGGAATGGCTTTGAGTTGCATTCACAATCCTTGCCCTCAGTCAGCTACATGTGGCAGTTCCGCATGTGTTCAAGGATCTACTCCCCACTTTGATTCTTGCCATGAGACTTGAAACAACTGAACTTCTCAGGAAACAAGATAACAGGATTAAAGATCTATGCCAACGGTAGCAAAAACCTGCTGCAGGCCTAAATTCATCGCATTTCCAATCCTTGGAGAGTCTCTATAGAACAGCATAATTTCTTTTCACTAAGCAAATCAGAATTTGACTAAGGTTGAGATCACAGCAAGTCTACTTCTAGACAACCTACTCAACTGAAAAAAGAAAGGGGGAGATGCTAAAGCATACCACTTGTATATTTACTTGGAGACTTTTTCAGCAAAAATACATGAGTTTAAAAACACAGAATCATAATCATAGGATGGTTTAGGTTGGAAGGGACCTTATAGCAACACCCTTGCGCTAGAGCAGGTTGCACAGAGCCCCTGGCCTTGAACACTTTGAGGGATGGGGTAGCAACAATTCTCTGTAATGCCATCATAGAAGGTCCCCAGATTTGTCAGATACCACTTATCCTAAGTGAAGCCATGATAGCTGTCACCAATCACATCCTGATTTTCCATGTGCCTCGGCATAGGTTCCAGGAGGATCTGCTCCATGATCTTGCCAGGCCCCAAGGTGAAACTAACTGGCCTGTAGCTCCCTTTTTGAAAATGAGGGTTGTTTCTCCTTTCCTAGTCAGTGGGAGCTTCACTGAACTGCCGTGACTTCTCAAATATGGTGCATAGTGGCTTAGCCACTTCTTTCATCACTTTCCTCAGGATTCATGTATTTATTTCATCAGGTGCCTTGTGCACCTTCGGGTTCCTTAGATGGTCTCAAACCAAATTTTTTCCTACATCAGGTAATTCATTCTCCCTATCCCTGCCTTTGCCTTTGAAAAGTAGGACAGTGTGGCTGAAGCACTTGCCAGTGAAGACTGAGGTAAAAAATTCATGGAGCACTTCAGCCTGCTCCATGTCCTGGGCAACTAGGTCTCCTATTTCCTTCTGAAGAGGGCCCACATTTTCCACAGTTTTCATTTTATCACTATAGAAGCTATTTTTGTTGCCCTTGATGTCCCTGACCAGATTTAATTCCATCAGTGCTTTAGTTTAACTAACCTGATCCCTGGCTGCTCAGCCAATCTCTGTGTAGGCAGTCCTTGTAGGCTTCCTGTTTGAGACAGAGCTGCTTCAAGAGCTCCGTGTTCCTCCTGGCATATTTGCCTGACTTCCCCTTTGTTGGGATGCATCGCTTAGGAACTTGGAGAATATTTGATGCCTTTAAGTCACTGAACTATGTCCAATTTAATACAACTTTCTCTCTAAGGGAACCAGCAAACTGTGCAGCTGATACGTTACCATAAATATTCATGAATTGCTAAGAAAGCTAATAGGATCAATAAGAGTGCAGCCTAAAAGACTACATTACTCTTGGTAAGTAAGGATCCAATTCTGTTGACAGCCAAGTCAAGACAACAGTTTGTCATTGCCTTCCAAAGAGTCAGGGCAGGGAACAAAATTGCACAGGACTACTCTGCAGTCTGTGTTGTAGTCTGCAAGGAGTCTTCAACTTAGGAATCACTTAGGAGCGACCAACAATAAATAGGCCTAGTGAGAAAAAGTATCTTGCCATCTAAAAACTATAACAAATATAATTTTACAAAACTGCAGAAGGAAAACAGAAGTATAGATTTGAGCATAAGATTCATATTCCCCCCCTTTTATTGCCAGCTGTTTCCTTTTCGCTCCACTGGACCTTTGAACTGAAATGGCTGCATGCACTGTTCCCTACACTGTGATTTACCTTCTGTGCCACAGTTGACCAAAGGCTCCCACAGCTTCCCTTGTCATTCCCTCAGTTCCTGTCATATCACAGAAATGTTCTCTGGACCACGGAAGAAGAGACCCCTTCAGCTGTAGTGACCAAGGACACCCCACGGGGCTCACCATCCCTCCAGTGATGAGTAGGCCAGTGTTTGCTGCCAGTAGAACACTGTCCATGTCCAGAGCCCTGCTGTGGAACAGCCAGTTCCATGGACCACAGAACACTCTCCAGACATTTGAGTCTGGGTCTCCCCAGTCCCAGTGGGGTACAGCGGGGCAGGGGGTGGCTCTGTGCTGCCTTGTGCCTCCTGCAGCCAGCTGCAGATGGTTCTTTGGCTGACCAAGCCCACTTCGGAACCTCCACCAGTCAGGGGCCAGCTAAGGCACATGGAGAGGAGTGTGAGGAGAGAAGGCACCATGTGCTGGAGCCAGGGCAGCCCTGAGGGGCCACAGCCCACACACAACGGGCCTAGGGAAGGCCTTTTCCCTAATATTCAGTCTAAACCTTCCCTGGCACAACCTGAGGCTGTTTCTTCTTGTCCTATTCCTTGTTGCTTGGGATAAGAGATCTACGTTCCCCCTGGACACAACAAAAGTGATGCTGCTGGGACAGAGATGATGTCTTTAAGAAAGCATTGATCTGCATAACTTGGGCACTGTTCCACCCATAAAAGATGCCCTGCAGAAGCAAGATGACCTTATCATCAGTGCTCATCCTCCTGCCCCTGCAAAAGAGATACCCCCTTGCAGTGACGAAGTGTGGCATGCATGTGTAAGAAGGAAACTGCTGTAGTGTTCTTGGCTGAGAGTCTTGCACAGAGAAGGCCATAAGTTTGTAATGCAAATTTGTATTATTATGTAGTCTAGTCTGTCAAAATAAAAGATGGAGTTTGTGATGGATATTAATTCCAACTCTTGTGGCCTTACAGGTTCTCTGTTTTTTAAGTAAGGTGCAAGGAGTAGTGGAAATGAAATAAAGTAAGGAGCAAGAAGTAGTTGATAGAAACCTGACGGATAGAAACGGACTGATCCCAGCCTCTAGAACACTTGTTGCCTCAGAATTTGAGAGGGAACTGTACATAACTCAGAGTAAAAACAAGAGGAACTGAGACTAGAAAGGGAGGAGGAGAGGTATTGGACTGAAATAAAGCCTGGGGAAAGGAGAAGAAAGATGTTTCAGTAAATGTTTAATTGTTTATTTTCTTGGTTTTTTTCAGTACTCAAATCAATAAATTGAAGTTTGTTAATTGGCATTAAATTAAGTGGAACTCCTGAAATAAAGATTATCTCACCCACAGCAATGGTGCTCATCCCTCTGCACAATTCCTGTAGTTCTAGGCTAGAAGAAAAAGTAGAGAACTTTCTCCCCTCTGCACATTTCAAGGAATTAGCTGTTTCCGTTGTTTTTCTTTCAAGTCTCAGATTGAAATGCTTCATTTCTAAACACAATTTCAGTTTGGTTTTGTAGGATTCCATTTTTGGGATTGAATTGAATGGTCAAGGAGAAAAACAACCACATAAACCATTTTTTGTTCAGCTCTGGTGTAGATGGCATGTTTTTCATTCCTGTAGAAACTCAGCTATATTTTGCAGTCTAAAGTTATAACACTACATTTCCTCTTTGCACTTCCATTCAGATTGTTTCTGAAGTTGGTTTTAGTACAGTTGAAGGAAGGTTGGTTTACTTCTTATGTCAAAAACTCACAAGAGCAAGGACAATTGGAAGAAAGGCATCCAAACAGATAAAATAAGTCTCTCTCAGAGAAGTGTTAAAACAGTGGTAGGGCAAGAATGCTGCTTATATAAAGCAAATGAGACCATAACATTGAGAGAGCACTACAATTAAAAGTACTGAAGGAACATAAGGCCATAATAGGAAAATCAGTTCCAAAAATCTGTTGCATATAGCATTTGACTGCTGTAGTTAGAAACAGAGGATAGCAAGTGATATACAGAAAAACATACAGTCTTTAGGTTTAGAGAGATAAGTAAACCTTCTTGTGATAGCAAACAAACTGGTGAAAGTGTAAGAAATTCTCCCTCTTCTGTTGAGTTGATGCATAAAACATAAACCATTAAGAGAGAGTCAAACCTCCCTTGCTTAGACTAATGAAAAGATTCTTATCATCAGCAAGGGATCAGACCTGAAACATTTCATCAGGATGTATTAGGAAGAATTCACGCACAACCAAATGAAGAAGTGGTACCTCATACTCTGAACTGTTCCTAAGCCAGACCTTGAATAGTCTGTTCCAGAACTGGAAAGATGAGTAAATGGGCTGCCACTGAAAAAAAACACAACTGTTTAACTGGGTAGGGGCAGCAGCTTGGGAGGAATTCCTTGAGAGGAAGGAAATAAAAGGCTGCTTCTTTGCCAAGACCTACTGGCCCCTTGACTCTCTTTGCCAGCACTGACAGAGATGATGAAATGATTTTTCTGTTCTTCCTTAGGCAAGCTCCCAGTAAAACTGGTGAAGATTCATCTCTTTAAAAATCTACTCTTTCCATGTCCGTTCTATGAGGCATATGAATATTATCTTGCTAATGGGTTTTAAATGCATCTCAGTAGGATATTAAATATGGATTTGCATGGACAATTTTATTAGTTTTGAAATGACAGTTAATCTCAAGTAACTACTCAGAATTCAGTGTAAGGGTCTGTGTGCATGTACATGGATCCCAGCAGCATCTTGGACTAGTCTCATCTAATAGTACTTTTAATTCTTTTGGGCCTTTTTTTTCCCCTTTTTTAATTGTCTTGTTTTGCTTAATGAAAGAGACGAATACCATTTCCCTCCTAAATATTTTGTTTATTGTATGTACAGTAAAAAGGTCACTTTTCCCATTTCCTCTCCCTGGGCCCAGCACCAAAGAGATGTACCTAGACAGGAGATATACCTAATCTTCTAGCTCTAATACCAGTGGGAGGGGGTCCTTCTGGCCAATATCCACTGCTTTCAAGTGACTCCAGAGTGAATAGTCTTCTGGCTGACAAGCTGTTCCACTTGTTATAATACAGTACCTTCATAAGGCTTTTAGTGGACAGAGAGAAAGATAATTTTTGAATAACAGAGGCCAAGAGCTAAAAAGTAACTATTATTTCTATGTGGTCTTGTTGGTAAGAAAATGGCAGGTCTTTCAAGGATTCAGTGCTTTTATAAAATCCCAGCTAACTCCTAAGAGGCAAATAGCTACTTCCAGAACTCCAAGATGTGCGCCCATTCCCAAGCAGAATAGGTATGTCTCTTCTCTTAGGTGCTCCTCTAATTCTGGTAGAGCTGATGTCACTTATAACTGAAGTCAATCTGGAAAAATGTAGAAATTTCCCGAAATTGGATGCTTTGGAGTGACAGGACAAAGCTCAATTCCTTTCCTCAACCTGCCTATGAGTAGTTTGACAGCAAAGAAAATTATTTCTCTTCCATTGACTTTTCATATAAGGTTGGCCATGGCTCTTTAATCTTGTGCCCCACTAGTATTCCTTAAAAAGAGACTTACTTGAATTTGTAATGAAAAAGCCCTTCGTTTAAAGACCTTTCACTGCATTTCAAAATTCTAAATTAGATTATATTTGCCAAGGTCAAGTCCAGAAAATGGGTGGACTGTGGACATTTTGTCCTCAATAATGTCACAAATTTATACATTTCAAAATTTGGCATGCTAAGATGGGCTTCATCTCATTTTTTTGAAAAAACACTGAGTATAGTCAAAATATGGATCTGTATCACAGAAACTTACCCACAGCAACACAAGTATAAGATTTAATGTAGTAGGAACCTAGTTTTGTGATGTTGGGTAAGAAGAACAGGTGCAGGGAGGAGAGAAGATACATTCCAAACAAACCTTGCAAGGTTTGTTGGAGAGAAGAGATGTAACTGCTAATGGAGCCTACAAAAAGGTTTTTAGAAAAGAAAAAAAAAAAGTAAAGGGAAGAAAGGAAAGAAAAGATGCAGAGAGAAAAGTTGATAACTATGGTAGAGAACTTCACAACAGACAATACATGTGTTTTGATGTTCTGAAGGCAAGTCCACCACAAAGAATTTCTCGGTCTTTCTCCAGATCACAGTAGAGCAGGAGTGACACCTCCCCCAAATTCTGATGGGAAACCACTGTGGGTCATTTTTAAAAAAATGTATTATTTAATCCCTTTCGTAAACTGATTGAAGTTTCTCTGAAGGTTGTTGATCTTTGTTGATACCACTCCCTCTGAAAACCTATTCCAGAACTTAATATCCTTTATAAATTGCTTCCATAGCTAGTTTACACCTATTGCTCTTGTGCCAACATCACCTCCCTGATTACCTCACAGTTTGCTCTTCCTGCTGCTTGTTTCCTACTGAGTGCATTGAGAGTATCCTCATCTCTTCTTAACCTCCTGTTAGCCAGTGATAACATAATTTTAAGTCTTATTTGCCTGTAAGTAGGAGTGCCCACTCTTCTGACTAGCCTTCTATCTCTTCTCTAGTTTGTTTGGAATATAATTTCCCCAAGTGCAGTATCAAAATCAACAGACACTACATCACAAGGGTCACAGATGTGACCAGTGGAAAAACAAGTCTGGATACAACTTAAAATTGCATCCCAAAATCAAAATGATTTAATGCGTACAGACATAGCTTCTATTTAATGAATGCCTACTATATGGTAGAAATTCTTGTTCATGACCTTGTATTATATTCTCTTTTTATCACTGTAAGTTCTTCTGGGTCATTTTAGCTCTTCTCTGTTTCAATCTCCTCTGTACTGACAGTAACTTACAGCTTCATTTCAATTCATTAAGTATATATAATGCATATGCTACGTACTTTGAATGGAGATCTGTCCCAGAATTAATCCTTGAAGGTCTTCTTTATGGCTTGGGGATAGATTATATCTTGGAAGTGTAATATGATTATTTACATAATACAAAGCACTGTCAATAATGCTTGGAATGCCCTCACAGGGGGAAGGGGAAGGAGGGAACGCTGACCTTTTGAATATTATATTTAGTATGTAACACTTATAGGAAGTTAATACACAACATATTGCCCATAAACCTATGATAAAGGTTGTCCAGTCTGATTATTGCAGAGACAACCTCACATATCAGAAACTGTCTAGCCCTACAAGCCTCATGCTGCATGCTGACCAGTCAGATTTCAGGGAAACAGATTTCAGCACAAAGACAGCTACAGGGCTCCCAGTGCCTTCTGCTTCCTAGGCATGTGCGGTCTGGTTTGCTTTGTACTATACAAGGCTTGTAGCCATTTTCCCCCTGCCTTGTTGAAACAAATAAGCCTGTAGTACAACCCCACTGAATTTCTCCATCTTTATTAAGCTGCAGAATTCAGCAACACGCTCATGCAGAGGGACAGAATAGCTGCACACCTGCAGCTTTATTTAAAGTTTTGACTCCCTGCATGAAATGTTGAATGCTTTATTCAGTTTGTTTTGGTAAATTGGTGTAATCTAAATAGATTGAAAAATATATTGACTAAGGTTAAAAGGAAAAAGTAGCATATGTTCCTAACTGTGCCTTTATATTAGTGAAAGATTCTTATTTGCTAGTTGAGAAAATGCCCTTTGTTGTTGAGCTGCTACAGTAGGAAGCAGATGGCTGTTTAAATCCCAGAATTCCCACCAGAAAATGTGAACAGATGTCTGTAAGCAGAAATAACAAAAAAAAAATTTTTTTCTGTAAGTCCATGCACTGGGAACAGAGCTATTTATGAGATTTTACAAAAATCTGTCTGCTTCCAGAAGCCAATAAAACATTTTGTCTCCTTTTATCTTTTTCCCTTCTTCCCCCTCACTTTAAAAGTGCGCACCTGTAACATGGATGGGGCTTTGATAAAGCAGCCAAACTTCTACGAGTGTAGGAATAGTCCCAGTAACACACCTGGCAACTTGGTGTGTCTGTCTTCTTCCAAATGATAGCTCATTTTCCAGATTTGTTGGCATTACATGTACAAAATCTGTCATTTACACAAGAACAGTACTACAGAGCAAGGCTCAATGCAAAACAGACCTAATTTCAGAAGGTCTAGCCATTAAAAAAGAGCAGAGATGTGTAGGTGGACATGGTTGAATGTTCCGCTGAGGTTTTGCTAACACAGCCTAAATCCTGTGTCTCGTTCAAATATTCATTTTCCTTCCTTTTTTTTCAGAGTTTTATATCTATTATACTAGGAAGGAAGACTACTTACTCTTAATGACACCATTTCACCTCTAAAAGTACATAAAATTTAATGCACAAACATGCAGCAAAAGATTGACAGCTGCCCACAGGCACCATTTAGTGTCATGGATGCATAACAGAAGTTCAGAGTTTTGAGAGGGGAAAAAAAACAAATGTAAAATACAGACCTTATAATATGATATCCCTTGGTGGTTACAGCATATAAAACCAGCTTAAACTCAGTTCTTGTGCCCTTAAGGATTCCTCTCTGATTTTCTCCTACAGTTGACTTTCAGCCCTTAGAACAAAAGGAACCACATCTGAGATTTCTCATGAAGTTTCTGAGAAATAAAGTATCTTTATGACAGTTAAAGCAACATAGGGAAAACAGTCCTATGCTCGCATGTAGAACAATGGGTTTTCCAGCCGTCAGAATGTGGTCTTGGGGTTACTGTCAACTCACTGCTCAATAGTGGTCAGAAAGCAAATCAATGCCAGGAATTGCTAAGAAAGGACTAAATAAAATGGATGTTATCACTCTTAAGTTGTGCATGATCATGGCTGAACACCATATACAACCGTGGCCTTCCTTTTCCCTCCAGAGAGGGTTTAGAGAAAACATGCAATGGTTTCTAAAAGAAAAACAAACAAACAAATCTGAACAAATTAGGATATGTCAGATGTCTGTAAAATCTGTATATAATGATAAGAATAGACAGACAGGAATCTATTGCTCCCTGATCCTGCCAATGTGAGGGCTGCAGGCCTTCAACAAAGTTAACAGTTGCATAACATAGATTATTCAGAAGGGCCTGATTCTTCACATAGCAGATAGAGAAGATATAGAAGGTACTGTGGTATGTGATAAATTAAAATTTTACACCAAATGTGAGAAATGACTGGGTAAGTTCGTGGGTAAATCCATTGAGATAGTATAAATGCATAGAACCCCTATGCTAAAAATGCTAGGCTAGACTAGACTAGACTAGAATAGCAGTTTCACTTGGAAGGGACCTACAGTGATCACCTAATCCAACTGCCTAACCAGTTGAAGGCTGACCAGAAGTCAAAGCATATTATTAAGGGCATTGTCTGAATGGTTGGGACATCAAGCACCTGTCTAGGAAGCCTTTTCCAGTGTCAGATTTCCTGGCTGGTAGAGAAATGCTTTATAATGTTCTGTCTAAGCCCCTCTTGGCGCAGCTTTGAATCGTTCCCATGCATCCTCCACTGGAATCCAGGGAGAAGATCTCAGATCACCCTCTCCACTTCCCCTCCTCAGATTGCTGCAGAGAGCAATGAGGTTTCCTGTCAGACTCCTGTTCTCCAAACCAAACAAGACCAAAGGTCACAGGTGCTCCACATAGGACATTCCTTCCAGCCCTTTCACCACCTTTTTTACCCTCCTCTGGATGCATTCGTGGGCTTTCACATCCTTCTTAAATCACAGGGCCCAGAACGGGACCAGCAGCAGGCTCTGTTCAAGTGAGCAGCTTGTGTGCCCCAGCAGCCCAGAGCCCAAACCCCACCCTTGGCTGCATCAAACACAGCATGACCAGCCAGTCAAAAGATGTGATCATGCTGCTGTATTCAGTGTTGTAAAACCCTTGAAGGCTGAGTTTGTTCTGCTTTTGTTCTCTGACATTTTAGCACTGTCAGAGGCAGGGTGCTGGACCAAACAGATCTTTGGTCTAACTCAGGCTGGCTCTCTGCTGTGCTGTGCAGAGGTCCCCACAGCCTAGGCAGATATCTAATGTTACACAGATGGACTGCAGAAAAGATTAAGAGTTTCTCGTCTTCCATGCAGTGAGGAACTACAGCCATCTCCCTAATGCTATAGAATGGAAAAGAGAATCAGAGCAATAACTGAGCAATTTACATACAAAGCTATATAAATCATATAATTTTTGCTATGGAAGTTCTGAAGGTTATTGGGTTCCAAATGTATCCTCTTGGGACTCACAAATATAGCTGTTAGATACACACATTCCATGCAGCATGCATGAGGACTTTAGGCAGCAACTGCATGCTTTCAGAGATAAAAGAAAAAATAGATGTGAAAACAGAGTTACTTCCAAAAGCACAGCTAGAAACAACCACCCGATTAGATGGTGTATCTTGACATTTTTCAATAAAACTGAGGGAATGTTGCAAAAAGAACGGCTATCAAGCAAAATCATGTTTCCGAACAACTAATTTTCCAATAAAAGAACATGCAAAGAAGCATTCTCATTAAATACCAAGCTAACCTATCAGCATGTTTGGCAAAGCTGATAATCCAAGTAGATTGCCACTGTCATTGGCAAACCCTCAAAAGATTATTATTTCAAGAATTTTAGCTTTGTGCTCTTGTTATCAGTCTTAGTTTGTGATGAAAAGCTGAAGCTGTGAATTGCACAGATTAAGAGTTTTTTTTCTGTATGATTAAACGATGATAATAAATTCATAAATCCATGGCGGAGGTAATCAGAAATCCATGATTCAGCTTAGAGCTATGAATTTCAGTGGGGTATGCTTTTTAAACAATGTTTTATCATATACAACCACAGCTCCAGAGAAGCTCTATTCCTGAATAAAAAAAATCTGGAAGGCACAGTCAAAATGTCCTGTTAATTCCAATTAACACATAATCAATTTTCGATGCAACTCACCTTGTCTACTAGGGGTTTTTTTAACTATAAGCACTTCTAGACTTTGACTTTGATTAAGAAGTACCTATTTATTACTTATTTCTGCAGAAACTATATTCCCTATTTCTTTCTATGGAAAACAAACACTGAAATCCCTAAAATGAAGGGGTTTTTCTGCACCATTCCAAGTCATTTCCCCCCAAGAATCTTTCAGTACCTATAGACAGTTATTAGCAGCAGAGTTAACTTGACATAGACTCATCATTTCTTTTACTCCACAATCAAGAGACACCAGGATAATATTTATCCAGATGCACTAATTTCAAGCAGACTTAGCATTTAATGCTTCTTCATGCAATTTCTTTGTAAAGCAAACTAAACATATGGAAAAGTAGATACTGGACTTGTGAGTGGGAGGGAAATACCTAGGCTTTCTAATACTGAAACAGTTTGAATTAACCAACAGGACTGTTTACTAAATTGATACTACTTTCTAAGGAGTTTCTGACAGCTATCATATGTCCTTTTCAAAGGATCTAAGTGACACTCACAGGAGTATAAGTAGTTCTTTATTACTAATTAGCCATGTGGTTGGCTGTGAGATCTTTCAGCAAGAGCTATTACTCTCAGAATGTGGGTTAATGTACAGAACCCAAATCTTCAGGGTTCATTGCAAGCCAGACATCCATATAAGGAAGAGAGGTCATAGTAGGAACATATATCAGGTTGTGGAAGTCATAGACGGGAACAGAAACAGGCAGTAATTTCAGCAAATCTAGCACTCATGTTAAGTAGATAGTCTACAAAGCATTTAATTCTAATGCTTCTGTAAAACTGAAATCACTAAAATCACAGTTATGCTGGTCCATAATCTGACCCTTATTTCCAGGCCATGGGCAGAACTGCTGTATAGAACACGAGAATTAAGATTTCTGTCTTTTCCATAAATGGTGGAACAGGTCTTCTGTAGACGCCCAATGAGCACGGGGTGTGAAAATAGAAAAAAAATTAAGCTGTTCACATCAATGGAATTATTTTCTAAAAAAATGCCAACAAGTAAACAAAAAAGCATGAGGCAGAGAATTTCCATTGAATTGTGGTCTGAATGTCATTAGATAAAGCATCCAAGCTAGTTAAAGGCTCATTCCAGTTCCAGAATTATAGAGCAGAAAGACAACTTGAAATCTGAAGCACCACTCCTTCAAATTTCTATTCCTTCCCCCTGCCCTGACAATCAAGTAAATGTAATTTACTACTTTATGCCCTCCTCCCACTCATTTCTCCCCATCCCTAATCTTTTCTCCCCAGCTTTAATTTTCACTTGAATGAAAACAGGAGAGTTTTCCTCCAGAGTATACCTTACAGGAGTCATACAAGTCAGCAGTTTGTTTCACAAACACAGATCCTGGGCATCAACATGTGCCAAATACTGCTTTGCCCTACATGGAAAAAGGCCCTGTACACCATGTGCACTTTCAGGAATTGAGACAGTAGTATGACCTCCTTTTCTTTCTGAAGGTGCAGAAATGAGGCAGAGAAGATGTTTTTGAGACAGAGAAAATAATGAAAGATGGGGTCCTGGCTACTTACAGAGGCATGAGAGGAGTTTCCTTACCCTCTCCGCCTTCCTGAAAAGAGCCACACAGAAAGTAAAACAGAAGAAGTCAGCTGTTTCTTTCAG
Source organism: Picathartes gymnocephalus (assembly GCA_013390045.1). Classification (NCBI taxonomy): domain Eukaryota; kingdom Metazoa; phylum Chordata; class Aves; order Passeriformes; family Picathartidae; genus Picathartes; species Picathartes gymnocephalus. The sequence goes on from WEKY01005614.1 coordinate 89,504, forward strand.
GATCTGCCTATGTTACTTTTAGAATGCAATGTTTGTTGTAACAGATGCCTTTTCTAAGACATAAAATCAGGTGAGCTGGAAAACCTGTAAGAAACATTTTTACTCTTATCTTATGACCCAGCTGCATGCATCTCCGTACATTTTATGCTGGTAGGGGCAGTAATTTCTTCAGCCATCAAACTGCTTCTCTAGCCCACCACAAGGACTTCCTCATTCTATCTTCAGCCTCCCAGGAGTCCCTCTGGGTTGCACATTCAGTGTTTCCTACAAGAGCAAAGTGGCAAGTCACATTTGTGGAAAAGTTAAAGAATGTGGCAGGGCACAAAATTTTTCACAGAAAAAATTTTCAAATATTAAACTTTGTTAGGTTTGCTTGGGTTTCTTGTTGGGTTTTTTTGTTTGGTTTTTTTTGTGGTTTTGTTTGGTTGGTTTGGTTTTTTGGGTTTGTTTGTTTGTTTGTTTTGTTTTGTTGGATTTTTTCCATTTTAGCCACTGTGAGAGACTTTATTGTAGTAAATTTAGTGCCTAGGGACCAGATTATTTTAAATGAGCAACTATAACATGCAATGTCTAGTCCCATTTCTCCTTTTATGCATAATACAGTGTCCCTCACATACAGAAATTCACACCACTTAAGAAACTGGGCCACTGGCACTAAGTGTTTAATTTCTGCCACTGCTGTAATTTCCTGATGCCTGTCTCCCTGAACTGCTAGTTGGTTTACCATCTGCTTCCATGTGTGCAAATCTGCATCTCACTGACAATCTTATACAGGTTGGCCAAACTGCCTGGAGTTCTTTGGGTATCACCAGAACACAATATTAAAGAGGCTGTCAAAAGAGCATTAAATATATGACATAAACAAAGTATACAAGATAGTTTTTAAGCAGGCTTTTGTTTAGGTCCCGACTGCATTGACCAAGTCAGACTTCAAAAAACAGAATTCAAGACTTCCCTTTTGCATCTAAGACTGGAATGACCAAGAAATAATGTAAGCAAAAAAAATTAAAATCATGTTTTAATTGTTCTTTAAATGAAATTGCAGGTATGATCCCAGCCTTCAGAAGTGTAAAGTCTGTATAAACAAAGAGCTGTTTCATAGAGGCAAAAGAAGAATTTTTTTGTGATGGTATAATGCCAGAGTGAGTTTTTACAACATAACTCTGAAGATCTGGGCAAAATGGAATTGAAACATAAAGTTGTCCCACAGCTGATCATCAGAGGAGTTCTATGGAGCTATTCCATATGGCTTTAGAGCAGCCATTAGGGTGCTCTAGAGTTTGCTCACGACCATTTTGATTTGCATTTGAATTCAAAATTAGAGAAAAGAGCTTGAAGGTAAAGTAGTTCTCTGCATCCTACACGTGTGTAAATCAGTCACATTCACATCCCTGGGCCAAGGCTGGAGATGATAATAACGGGTCATGTGCATGGGAAGTAACAATATGTCCAGAGATGGAATATAGTTTTTTGTTCTTACTTCAGACAGTGTCTTATTTAAAGTACATTTGGGCACACTGGGGTTCAGGAAGTAATGTAAAGTGTATCTACAGCTGCAGCAAGCAATAAAGCAAGGTGAATCAGGGCTGTCCTGGATGGACAATAATAAATGTTGCGTTTCATCGTGGTTTTCTCACTACTTCAGATGCATAAGTAGAAAAACACTGAGTCATATAAAAATGAAACTAGATCTTGTCTTTCAGTCATATTAAGTGCTCAGTTTATTCTCTTAGATGATGCCCTGCCAGCTATCTGCCTCTTGCTACGTCTTTGCTGCTTTAAAACATTTTTCATTTATGCAATATGTTTTGCATATTGGATGAAATGTGTGAATGATAGAAAAAAACTAAGGGATACTAAAAAGCTCATGATAGGTTTTGCTCATGAAGGAATAAAATGTAAAATTAACGAAGGTAAGGCAAAGAAGTGGAAAGAGAATATGGAGTGATCTGCCCATATATCCTGGCTCATACATTATTTTCACTTTTTTTTTTTTTTTTTTCCTTGAAATCACTCCAGTAACCAGAACTGCCTAAGCATTAGTTACACAATAAATATTACATTTGGTTCTTCTTTAGCTTTACCGTTACTTTTTATCCCAATCCTGCACAGCACTATAGCACATATATCACCACCTCAAACTCCTGTGCCTGAAATCAAAATATAAACTGGCTATACTTTGCTGCTGTAGTGTGTTAATATTCTGGTTGCTAAGGTGATGCACTTAGCAAGTTAACTCTTGAGGAGAAGTTTGCCTGAATAGCATGACAATATGAGTCAGTGCAGAGCACTGTACAGTGACAGCTAGATAACTCCTGATTTTTCAAGTTGAGTCCTTTAAAATTAGCATAGACATCCCCAACCTACACTGCATTTTGCAGCACAGCTTATAGATATGCCCAATTTTCTATAGTGCCACCAAAATAAAACAGCTGAAAAATTCCCCGAAACTCCAGAAAACAGAATTTGTTGCAGCTTTTTTTTTTTGTCCTCCCCCATAATGACAGCAATATTATAGCATTCCAGACACTGCATTAAAGGGAAAGAGAAACAAACATGAACACTTGTCTATGGTGACTGGATATTTATTCACAGCTGAATGATGTTAAAGCCTCAGTAAAGAAACCACAAATTTTGGATGCTTGAGTAGGTGAAGGGACAGGAGACAGCCTTTTGGGGTAAACAGACTGTTTGTCTCCTCCTGCCCCCATCTATCTGCACTTGTATCTTTACTCAGCCAGAAAACATTTCAGTGAACACCCATCCTTGCAATTTGGAAAAGCATTTAGTGATGCTATCATCTTCCTGCTTTGTACTTCTAGCTACCTACAAGTGACATTGTGTTTCTCTAATAGGCCATTATGTTGTCTGCTTGAAAGCGTTTGTTTGATACAACTCCTTGCAAAAGTACTAGAACTCACATTTACTTCTATCTTTCTAAAATGTATTTCAGGTGTTTAATGCTTTTTCTCTTTGTTTTTTTCTTCTTTTTTCTTTTAATGATGCTAGTTTCAAATGAAAGCAACTCTCTACCTGTAACTTCAGATCTGCTCTCCCATATTATGGTTGATCCTTCATAACAGTCAGGAAGGCTGCAGTTAAGTAATTTGGTTTTAACACTTTCCAATCTCCCTGCATTACCACACAAAAAGCTCGGATTTAGGAAAAAAATCCATCCAGCTCTCACTATACCCACAGATATCTGGTTGATTTCCACTGAATGAAGGGGAAGAAGTGCTAGGGATCTGCTTTGGGAGCTGACAGCCTTTTAAGAACAGTTGGTAACCAGGTTCAACCAACCAGTAATGACTAGTAACAACCAGAGACAAGCTAGAAGAGAACAGTTCAGTCCTTTCCTTAAATTGTAAGCAATTACAGGTTTTAAAATAATTTTTCTTATTAAATTATTAGTTGCTATTAAAAATCAAAAGTGAAATCAAAATTCATCTGACTTCTAGACTTAACAGTTGCACATCCATGTTGAAAGCAGAGAGACCTTTTATTTTATAACCTTATTTCATAGGTATTTTGCTTGGAGATAGCCTGAAGATCAGCCAGAGGAGCCAGGTGATGCAGACTGGGAGCTGCAGACCACTCCAAGCATGTGACAGAGAGCAATCATCAAGGTGAACAGTTATAAATGCAAATGAGCTCTAATACTGAGAGATGTGAACAGCCAAAGTTCTGAGCTATCCGCATACACAAAAGTCACTCTGTGCCAGTACTAGGTGACATTGATGAAGATCACTGTGTATCAGTGACTAAAAAGTTGAGGGGAAATGGGATTGTTTACTCTTCTGCCCCTCCATTCTAATATTCTACCTCCAAGTGATTTTTGAAGGCAGAGATATCCAAAGCCTTCTTGTGTGTGTAGTGAGGAGTCTATTGAACAAGAAAATACTCCCAGCTTTTCCCTGCTGGTCTAAGACCTTACAAATAGTGCAGACAGCATATGTATGACATATTTGCATAGCCTTTTAACACATGCACTTAGATCAAGGAACTCCTGGAAGACATGAATATCCCTTCCCTCCAGCCAGCACACTCCTGGACTCCTGAAAGAAAAGAGAGAAGCAGAAATGGCAGGCAGATGTTCCTGACCCCTAGAAGAACTCCATGATGTGAAAACAGCCATGAGAACTAGAATACAATTGTTCCTCCATAATATCAGGCCTTTCTAGATAGATTTTGATGCTGGGGACAAGTCAGCATCTTTATGCCCAAGTTGCAGGTTAAGTGATCTTCCTTTGGAAGTTTCCTGTTTCTTGGCAATTACCATTTCCAACAGTGAGTCAGTTTCATAATAATATCTCTTTGTGGCCGTCACCCCACAAAGCTCCCTAAAATCCCCACAGACCAAAAATGGAGCATGTCCATGTGTCTTGCCACTGCTGATAGTCTCCTGCCCCAGGCAGACCTACTTTTCCAATGTTAATGCCAGCTGTATAATAGTATTCTTTTATTTTTTAATTTTTTTTTTTTTTACTCCATTAAATACTCTATCCCTTGAATATTTCTTAGGATGGGATTCCAGAGCTCCAAGGCCACTTGAAAGAAAAGGAAGAAATCCAGGGTCACTTTCCTGGATTACAGTAGTGGATTTCTGTCTCTGCCCAGCACCGTGCGGTATTTATTTCATCTTCTGGCTTTGTTATGCTTTGCTCTAAAGTAACAAGAGTTTCTTGATTGGCAAGGACACCGATCAGATCAGTAATAATATGCTTACAGGCTTTATCATTGAAACAGAGCTAGGATACAGCAGGCTTGTACTGCACATCATCACCATACCGACTGGGGATTAGGATGATTATAGCAGTGACCACGGCCGTGGAAAGGATTTTGTCCTGATCATGCTTTTCCTGCTGACACACTATCTGCAACAGCCATTTCCTTAGTCAGGTTAATGAAATCCTCTTCCGTTTGTGTTTTCTCATTTAAGATGACAACGGCTATAAAAAAAAGATAACCTCTCTGACCTCAGCCACTATCTCTCACTGTGGTTTTTCATCACTGAATCTGTTAATTGAAACTCCAGAGTCAGAAGAGCAGCACTCTACATAGTTTAGCTCCTAATCATATGAAACCTGAATCCCAGTGAGGAATTTATGTGTAACACTAATTATGACTGACATTCTGAGTTAGGGTGGGAGATAATAATCACATCACAGTGTAGCTGGAATGGTCTTGCAACCTCTCTACAGCTGGCTTAATGTTTCTATACAAATACCTTGACCTTTAGAAAAGAGAGAGGGGAGGAAAAGCAGGAGACGTTTTTACCGTTAAATGATTCCCATTTGTAACTCTATGAATGGCATATTTGGTCCAATTTCCAGTCTCTGGCATTTCTAAACTGCCATGTTACAAATAGGCAGCAGACTATAAACTTTTTCCCTAGAGGGGAGGCAGGCAATCAAGTTAGTACTCCAGCCAGCAGGTCTGTGATGCTGCTGTGTCAGAAATCCAGCACTCACAGACAGTGTGGTGGCAGTTCCATGATGTTACAGCACAGGGTAAAATACAGCATCAAGGAACTAGCAAGGTATCTACACAGATGATACCTCTGCAACGGAATAAGGGGGTGGAGAATTGGGACTCATGGATTTGCTAAATTGGGGTTCTCGTCCAGCTCAAATGGAATTTTTTGTTTACATCGGTTTTGCCATACTGTTTCTAATAAGAGCAGGAAATAACATATTCAGACTTTTCAGCACCTGATAGTGATGAGTTAGAGTAGCCTTGACAAAGTTTGCATTCCAGCTCCCATTTGGCACCTTACAGCACACAAAACCTAGAGCAATACCTTTATCACAAAGTTTGGAAATGGAAGAGATACAGGACTGTCATACCCAGCAACCAGGAGGGTGCAAGAGAATCAGCCTGTGGATGGACAGCTCTGTTACTTTAGTGATGCTTGGCAGGTACGCACTGCATGGCAAGGTTTGCTTTTTGAAATGTTCACATTTGTCACTGCTCCTAGCAGCATCCACTGTTCTCAAGACAGTGGTGAAATCTCCCCTTTTATCACCCCTGCCTTCACGCCAGTCATAAGCAGGATCTGAATTCAGTCTCACATTCACAACAAATTACTTACTGGCAGCTAGAGTGAAAAATGAGAAGTTCAGCAGATTTACAATTCTCTTAGACAGCTATGCAAATATATTCAGATATTTAGCATTTACAGGAGTGGATGGGATTGTGCATTAGGTTTCTCTATTTGTGAACAGAGTTTATAATCTTGAAACTGCAAGCTGTGTGGACATATGCTTTAATTGGATTGCTGACCATTTAATCTGAGGAATCATGACAGCAGCAGGAGTACACGTTTCTGCATATAAATTAAGGTATATGCCATGCTTCATCACATGTGTCTGTCACCAGTGCTAAGAATTCATGGCAAAGGAGTTCAGTCTGTTACATATGGAAACAGGCAGTGCTACAGAGAACTGGAGTGATGGGGGAAGAGACACCACACAGAAGAGACCCCATACATGACACCTCCCCTCAAAAGCCATTGTTATTGCAGGGGTGCCAGCAAAAAGAAATGCAGGAAATATGCTTAAGTCTTGCCAGTTCAACTAGCAGCAGAGCTGTGGGAAGATATATTGTATGATGGGTGTCCTGGTTTCAGCCACAACAAAGGGGAATACCCATGCATGACAAGAGGTTTTGCTACACCTCTGGCAGCAGCTTGAATTTTTAGCTCTAGTTCTGTGAGGCAAAACCACAATCTCTCTGCTGTCTGATTTGAAGAACAGGTGGCAAACAGTCATCTCCAAGGGAGCAGTATGAAACTTGTACCCATAGATGATGCTCTGAGGGAAAAGGACTTATTAAGTCAATGGTCAGAGAGACAAAGAGAACTTACGTTACTGGTCTCGATTTAGTGACCTTCCTGGGAAACATTTACATTCTTTTTCACAGGACACTCATTAACATCCTGAAGAGCAATCAGGAATTTTTTGCAGAAGTTGTTATAATGGCTTCAGAATATTTTAATTGGGAAAGCTGATTGCATCATCTCTGCATCACTTCTACTAAGTGAAGAGCTCCAGAGGCAGAAAAGTTATAGTCTCCCTCTCTGGACTGTGTTTGTGCCAGCCAGCAGCATGGTACTGTTCCCAGATAGCGCACGCTCCTGGAGCACGGTGGGATGGCTATATGCTCACTGCTGAGCACACATACCTGGCTCCAGGCCTGGAGGAGCTCCTACAAGATGTCCAGAGAGAGATCTTAGAACACATAACTGTAGTGGTTTCATGTTCGCCTATTTGCCTGCTCACACCAGGCGATAGTTAGTGTAGTGGTTCAGGTACTCTGGTCTAACACCTGTGTTCTTACTGAGTTTACTCAGTTCTGTGGTTGAGATAAGGATTCAACGAGAAATGCGAAGCAGGCCTAAAACCTTTGAAGGTAAAAAGATAGTTTGTTAACAAACCTTAATGAGGAAACTTAAAACAAAAAATAATAAGAATCAAAATAAACCTCCAGATGTTTCTTTCCCCCCACCTCATTTGTCTTTCTTTACCAACAACTCTTTTTCCATCAACAACAAAAAGAGACAACACCTAGAGGTCTTTGGTCAGTTCACCACCTTTAAAATAGACTTTCACCAGTCTAGTTGGGAAGAAGAGTCTCTTCTACTTTGTCATGGTGACTTCCCACAAGAAACATAGTTCTTTCGTGGGTTTCAATATCACAGTGAACTCCTACCTGGAAAAGGATATCTGTTCATGTGATAACCTTTCCTCGATACACAGCTCTCCCACAGCTGCTTCGAGGATTCATTTCTGTATCATAGAGTAGTATTTTAAGGATGAGCTGTTCTGGTAGAAAAAGCAAAGTTCTTCTCTCTCTGGAAACAAGGATTCTCCCATCCGTGGAGTAAGAATGTGCCCCTATTATCATCCCTGGGGTAAGGGCTTCTCCCTCAATTATTACCCTAAGGTAAGGGTCTTTGGCTTCAATTATAACCCTGAGGTAAGGGTTTCTTCTCTGTGGAAAACCAGCATGAGTACCTTTGCTTAGTCCATAGTTAGAACAGATGCATCCCCCTATGGGTACAATATGAGTTAAAAGGAAATGGTTCAGTCAATTACCATGGGCTCATAGAAGAATTTCAGCTTAAAGCATCTCCTCTTTTCTCCTCTCTCTAGGCTTTCAGTCCCTCTTCACTGACCTAGGTGCTCTGTTGCCTTCTTCTGTTGCCCTACTTTTCTGAGTCCATTTAGTGCACTTGAAAGTTTCTCTAAGTCTCTGTAGTGCACTTACTCTCTTCCTGGTTCTGTGGTTGGTCACATGACCCTGTTGAGCAGTGGCGGGGGGCTGTTGGAAACCCCCCTTGGCGAGGCGGGAGAGTGGAGAAGGCGGGAGCGACTGTGCGGCGGCGTGTCAGTAGCGTCGGTGCTCCCAGGAGAAAAGGCGGGGGGGAAGAAGCCGCAGTAGTATATTCGGTTTGCTGCGGGTGTTTGCATCCCTTCCCCCCTGCACCAGTGGCTGCGAGTGAAGCTCAGATTCAGCCCCGCAGGCGGAGCTCTCTGCACCCGCAGGCGGAATTCAGCAGGAAGCAGCTGTTGGGTGGGGCCATGGGCAGCGGCGACAGGGGCCGCACGGGGTGGCAGCAGGGGCCACGCAAGGTGGCAGCAAGGGAGCCGGCGGCAGGAAGCCACAGGCTGATGGCTCTCTCAGCCCCCCTTCCCAACAGAGAGGGGGAGGAGGCCTGGCCCGGCGGGCCTGAGGGTCAGGGGGCAGCTGGACAGGCCACGTAGAAATGTTACCTTTCCAAAGGCAGAAGCCAAAAAAAAGAAAGAATCTCTAGGTTTAACCTCTTAAGATGTACCCCACAGAGGCAGTCTAAACCTTTTAAGTGGTTAGTTTAGAACGTCCATCTAAGGACTGGCCACTAATTGGTCTCTAAAGTACAGGAAGCTGCACTTCCCCGGAAATTGTAAAAGTCTCTTCCAGGTGACTTTTTTCAAACCACGACAGTAACACAGGAGTGCTGGTACAGTTGGTGACTCTCCCAGCCATTATCTAGAGCCTGGAGTAAAATTTCAGTGGGAAAGGGATATGGAACCTGAAGGGAAACATGGCATAACCAAGACTGCGTGGTGTGTGGGTGCTCCCTACCCTTTCTGCAGAAGGAAAGTAGCTTCCATAATGGCCAGCAAGCCAAGTTCAATCAGAATAACCTACAGCAGGGATTTGTCAGGTGGCAGCGAGAGGCTGAAGTCATTATTCTCACAGGACCTGAAGACCCCAATAGCAGAATGTAGTGCAGTGGGGCTGCAGACACCTGACACTCATCTGCTGCCCAGTCAGGCTTCCCACTGTCTGCATTGTAGGAAGGGCTTTCGGCAGTCAATTGTCTTCCTTGTCAGATGGAGAATAAATGCCTACAACACGCCACCATCAAAACATGGATACCGCTGGGTGCATCCTCAAGGGCAACACCCCAGCTGACATTTTTAGGAGCAACTCCTGTGTTTCTCTGTTGTGCTGGGAAGGACAGCTCCATTTCTATATTCCACTGGGCTGGGCACCACAGGCAGGAACAATGAACAGACAGATACCTGCAAGATGCCTTCTCTGTAAGTATAGTACCTTTCTACAGCACCACACTATGTTCACATCAGTAGCAATTAGAAACTAAGTTACATTTGTTTGTTTCCTTCTTGACCTTGCTTTCCTGGCCTTAAATATGAAATCTGCTCCCTGGTCCTTTGAGGCTGCTGGAAGCTTCCAGGAATGAGCAATTTCTCTGACACAGACCTTTCTAGAAGGAGTTCTAGACAAGCATACCTAATGTCTAAAGACTGGCAAACTATTCCCAACAAAATATCAAGTGGAAATATTTACAGATTATAAGAAAAATGAATGTTTCAGAGCCTAGGATGAGCATGTCTTCTATGCACAAATTGGCATTAACAACTCTCCATTTAAATACTACAAATGTGTTTATTTAAAACATATATTGAAATGCATGAGAAAGTAGTATTTAAAAAAATAATCATCAAGAACATTTGAATCATTTGTCCGCTAGAGGAAAGGCAGGAAAAATGGCTGAAATCTGTCGTAAGCAAAAAACCCAGCAAAAACTACACTAAACTTTTCTATTGCTTCCATCAGCATAGGGTCTATGGTTCTTTAATAAAAAGGCGTATCTTTCTTTGATTACTTTAACTCCAAAGTACTCCTTGGCTGCTCAGTTTTTGTTAAGGCAATTAGATTTTCTGAATTTCTTCTTCTTTCCCCATTGTAGGGGAAGTTTAAACTCTGCAAAATCTTGCCTAAAGATTTTTATGTGACAAAGATATTCTCATAAACCTGCTTGAACTTAGGCCCAGCTGAGAGTTTAAATTCAATATAGAATTATTTGGAACCAGTACTAGAAAAAATGAAGCAAGGCTTTCAGAGGAAGCCAGTGTAGAAGTTCGCTTTTTAAGAAAACCAGAAGTAGTATATCTATACATGAGCAAAATCATTCTCTATCCCCCCTAGACACAGATATGTAGTAGAATTGTTTTAAAAAAGGTTCAGAGTGAACTGTTCCTGATACCTTTTTCAAAAATCAAAATAAAAATTAAGAAAGAATTCCACAGTTACTCCAACAGGAAAGGAAGAGGTGGAGGGAGCAGAGGGAATGCTCACTAAACAAGTGACAATCAGCAGGCATCCATCTATTTGGCTAAAGCAGCACAGTGTGCCAGAAGCACCACTAGTACGCTTTGCATTGTAGTGCCTCATTTTGCCTTTTACTTCAGATTATTTCCCTCAAAACTGGTATGAAAGAATTTCTTTCCTGGGTCTAGTCATCCCAGAAAACTTTAAACCATCTGACTGGCATAAGCCATCTCCACAAAAGAGAAAATAAACACCCAAAAAACCTTGAAAATGCACTCCTTTGGAAATTTACTTCCTTCAGAACATTGCTAGTCCTGTTCACACCCTCTTCTGTAAGGAAAAGTTGGACTTACTGGAATTTATGCCTGCAGGGACAATGCTCAGATCAAAGGTCTTTATGTTAGGATGAAGTACTCTGTGTACTTAGGATGCGTTGGAAACAATATCCACAACAGGTGGCAGAAAAATGCCTCCTTGGAAGACAGGACAGAAGGCACTAATTACTTTCAGTATAAAGATTAAAATACAGACATTTGCATGGTGTTACACATCACTAGTCAACTCCTCCATATCATTAGTCCTTCCACTGACTTCAAAGCAGAACAAATTTCTTTCATGGAGAAGCAAACTTTCATTAGTGCCATAGTGAGAAGGACTAATCCCTCGTACCCCTCCCATCCTGTCATTCCCATTCCCCACTGAACAGGAAACTAAATCCCAAATCAGCTTTTCCTTTTTCTTGCACAGGTGCTCAAGAAAGACCTCAAAGGATAGCTGTTTAGGAAACAGTGGGAGGGAGCAGACTTTGAAAATATGGAAGAACCCTACTGTGAGCATTTTTCTTGATGGATCTAGGGCTGTATTTACAACAAGGAAATTAAAATAATCCTGCAAAATAAAATGCTCCTTTTCAGTACCTCATCTCTTGGTCACATGTCGAACTTAAATAACTCTGCATGTACTACAGTATAATTAACAACTACATTACTCTTAGTACACAGCTTCTGCATTTTGCTTAGAGACTCATTTCAAGGATAAAGTCTACAGTGTTCCAAACCTGGTGACCCAAAAAGCAAGCACTGAGCAAAATAGTAATTTGGTATCTGCATGCATCCATACATGAGGCCACTTAAAATGATTTTACTAAGTTTGACAGACAGCAAGATTAGTTCCTGAATCATATTTTCCCCTTTCCTTCTCACATTAGCCCATTAGGAAATCCATTTTTCTTCACAGCCAATACAGGGCAGGAGGGGGAAACGAAACATAAAAGCAACAGTCTTGTACTTCCTCAAGAGCATTCAGAAGAATGGGGTCTGGGATGCAGGAAAATAAGTAGCTTGTTAAGGCTGTCCAAAGCAACAAAAAAACCCAATCTTCCTCATCTGTACTTATAAACACAGCATTTAAGAATTGAAGCAACTTCCTGGTACTTTTGGCCTGACCTGGTGTAAGAGATAGTTCGGAAATTCCTGATTTACCTCACAACTGTCGTGGAGAGACAGAGGCTGAAACCCCGAACTCATGTGTACAGGGGGGGGACCCCAGGCCCAGGAGCAGTGGGATGTTGGCCAAGGCATTACCTACAGAGTGCAGGTATGCATGTGCACTGAACTGAGAACTGGTCCCATGGGAACCGTAGAGAGAACAATGGGCCGTTACAGTGGCCTGCGCTGTGGGCAAGGCTGGTACATGTTGGACCTGTCTTGGCCTGTCCTGCACTCTGTTTCAACAAGCCTGCAAAACAATGACTATTCCCCACCTGCCTGATGAAGCGCCCCCCCTCTCCTTTACTATAAAACAGACCCCAAAGCCCACCATGATTCTGAGATCTCCCCAGCGAAAGAAGACCTCTTCTTCAAGACCTACGAGGTCGCGTCTCTTTTGTTGGTAGCTATATTATCTGTCCCCCCCCCCTTTTCTGTCTCTTTTATTTTCTTTTTTCCTTATTTCTCTTCCTTCTATCACATCTGAGTTGGGTATTTTAATAAAGGTGTTCTAATTTGAGTTAAAGTTGAGTTTCCCTTGTGACTTTTGCACTCTTGAGATCAGGTTAACAAACAAGTCACAAAAATCTGCCTTAAGGTGGATCGTGACACCTGGAAACTAGCAGAAGCCAGTATTTCTTTCATTTACACTTTATCTTTTAGAGGCAGGCTAGCTCAGTTCCAGTGTCACCACCTCTGCTTCTACAAAATGCTGAAGATTATTTTATACAAAATGCTTACTGGATTGAAATTACACCCCCAAGCCATAAGCAAATAGGAGAAATAGGGACTGGAAACAGCAAAGGAAGGAAAGAGGTTGTATTTGCAGAAGACAGGCAACAAAACTTGGCTTGCACACACACGTCAGGTTTGATAGCAGTTTCTCCTGAAACTGTATTTGGATCTACTTTAGACTTGAAATTACAGCTTTAGCTACTTACTTTGTACAGCTGTAACAGCCTCTAAGACAGTACTTAAATATTAATGAAAGAAACAGCTATTCCAGCACTCAGGCTTCCCACCTGAATGTTCACAGCAAGGTTTCCTAGGCAGATTTCTACAGAAGGTAGCCAACCTATACCTCTGATCAGTAATCAATTTGATACAAAAAGGACCATTGGTAATCAGATGCTAAGCAGAAAGTAATTTGACAGGAAATGTGTTTGCACATTAGATCAGGAACAAGGGGACATGTGGAGATATGAAAGAATCAGTATTTGCACTTGAGATAGGCTAGTTCAGATCAAATACTTAGTTGTGTTTTTGCTTGGACCTAAGATAAAATTCTAACAGTCAAGTTCAGAAAAATTCACTGAGCTTATAATAATATTTCTCTTTTTCCCTTAACTTCTTGAAATACAGGTACCTATAAATGTATTTTACTAAATCTGCCACAAATTTTAGATCACAGATAGATCAGTTAAAGATTTACCATCTGCTGGTATTTTTTTGCTGACTATTGCCTTTATATAGTAATTTCACATAGACAGAAGTCTACTCAAATTATTTATTTCACTGTTCCCAAATACGGTAAGTTGTCATGGTATAACTCATGGCCACAGGGATGTGAGGCTATATGAGGGATAAGTGAGGGAAGATTACAGTTAAAGGCTTACTGCTTTAAGTACAATACTACTTTTCTTAAGACTAAAGATTTAGGAGATTTTCAGGCTTTAGCAGCTAGCAGTATGATCTACACAAGGAAATACTTCTATCATTTACCAACATTTCTAAGTATTAGGGCAAGGAAATATTATGAATACTTTATTTAGCTCTTGATTTTAATAATAAAACAGATATTAACTTACAAATGATATGGCTTTAACACACATCATAAGGGAGTCTGCTATTAAAAGTTTGGTTTTCCTTTTTTCCTGCTTCCCAGCATAAAGAAAACAAAAAGAACATGGAATAAAACCAATAATGGCGTTTCTCTACTGAGAAAAGTATTGTAAAGTTACATTCTCCTTTACATATCAGGATTTTAGACAGGACTGGAAGTGCCCCAAGCCAGCTCTGACAGATATGGTAAACACAATTTCAGACTTCATATGAAAACAGAAAATAGAATAATATGTTCTTAAAGAAATAATGCAAATTCCATTCTTTGCTGAGCTGTCTGTGTCCACGGAATGCAGACACAATGGACTGACATGAACATTGAAGGAATAATTCATTTGTTTAGTGCTGACCATCAGAAAATTTTAATTATTTGGAGTAATGTTTTTGAAGGCTGTGAGGTGGGAGTTTTTAGCAAGTTCACCTTTTTGCTGTCTTTCTCCCATTCTTCTACTGCAAAAATACCCTATAAAATTGTTCATAACTGCTGTGCAGCAGGAATATGTAGTACACATCCAAGTTCCCATAGCTCGCTCAAGTATCTAACTCATCTCAATAGCTGACAGTATTTTTGTAGAAGGCCCCATGTGGGAGAGCCTTCTCCACCTCCATTTACTTTGGGCAGTGCTTCACAAGAAAACAGTTCAGGAAAACAGCTCATCCTCTGCAAATAGCCACTCCATGGTGAAAAATGCAGCAGCACAAACTAAATTGCAGTGGATGAGGAAATAACAACCAGAGAATATTTGTTTTCATAGTTCATCTTCTGCTGCCTCATTCTTGCTTGAAATAGGGCAAAGACATCTCTTTCTTCTACAGCTATCTGACTTAGTGGAGGTTGGTGTGAATTTAACCATAGATTTCATATTAATTCATACCACACCATATTCATAATTCATATGCAATTATAATAAAAACATGAATTATAGCATACAGATTAATATATTGTGTGCTATATATTATAATAATTCAGACAATAACCATATATTTCCTCTTAGATTCATATTCATTCAAAACTGAATATTTATATCTGGGATTTTTAATTAAAATACTATTCTGAGAACTCAGATACCCACATATGTTTAGGTACTTAATTCCTCTTGAAAGTGGTGTGGGATTTAAGCATTTTCATATTTCAGGGGCTCTTGAAAACAGTCATTATCCAATAAATCCCTACAGACTTCAGGAAGGGCAGAAATATAGAAAGCAAATATTCAGGAGTCCTTCCAGTAGGACATACAGTTTCCATAAGCATCTGGCATGGTGAAAGATCGTTAGTCTGGACAATAATTGTATTATATCTAAAATACCACAGCTGCCCAAAACCTATAAGCTAAGAAGTGATTCTTTTCTTCTAACAGCATCCTACATTTCACTGCTGCTCAGAGTTGCTAGAATAACTCCATTCTCCATATTTATTGTGGGTTTATTGTCCTAGGTTATCTGGCAGGGACCTAGCACACAGAAATTCCCTCCTTTGCAGCAGTGACCTACTGAAGAGTTATTTTCATAGAATCATAAAGGCATTTACCTTGATACATACATCTTTTCTACAGAGCAGAGCACAACTGATGACAAAGGATCCAGAGGATGGAACCTGTGGGTGATACCAGTGTTAGCTCTCTCCACCAAGGCACACCAGTTCCCCAAGCTAAGCATTTCCAAGATCAGTAGTAATCACAGTAGTAGCCAGTGCACATACTTACAGCCAGAGAAAAGCTCAATTATTTTCCAGAATTCATCTAATTGCATAGCAAATAAGTTTCACAGGGTGATATTTCAAAACGATTATGTCAACAGTGAGACTTAATTCCCACTGCACAACAAGCAGCTTCACGACTCTGACAGGGAAACATATGAGAAGCCTAATTTTCAGCCCACGGATCAGAAGTTCTTCACAACAGGAGCAGAGTGGCAGTTTACAGCTTTGAGGTCAGTCAGTGAAGCAAGACCTCTTTTACCTACATTCACCGTAGGATTCAGAGCCCAAACGTGTTCAATGTTTGCAGCTGAGCATCAGCCATCACAACAGCATCGATACCTGGGCTTTCTATACCCTCTGTGGGTCCAGTACCAAGGAGGGAATACAGAACAGGTGCCCACTGAAAGCAGAGGTTCTCATACACCTAAAAGGCAGTGTTGGAGACTGCACCTTTACTCTAGCCCAGACTCAGGAGGTGCCTAGAAAAAGGATTCCAGTCGTAATATGGGGGGTGGGGGCGGGGGGGGGCGGGAAATCCATGCAGAATTTGAATGCCCAAATTCTTTGAGGACGAAAAAAGGGGGTTTACTCAAAATAACCTTCTGCAGTAAACTAGCAGGCAAAGGCAACCAAGGCTGAATTCTTGGCCTCAGGAGAGACAACAAAGGGCAGTTTCAACCACGTCTAGGTGCTTTTGCTACCTATCCACAAGCAGCACTCCTTACATCAGCCTGAGCAGGTAAGACCAGTGCTGCAATTCTTATTACTCATCTGAGTGACCTAAGTATGTCAGTAATTGATGATTTCCACTCTTTTGTGCACAAAATTAATATGAGGAGATTCCAAGCCTTGTTTTCCCACAAATATCCCATTTCCTACAAATCAATGCTCTTTCACGTAATTTGGAAACTTTAAAGATTTTGTGGCTGAGGAGAAAGTTTAATCTAGATCTTTCCATGTTCTAGGTCAGTGGTCTAGCTGCTGGTTTCCAGTCTGCTCCTGGTCCACTGAAGTACTTTGTATTAGGTGATTTCACACATGTGCTACCTTTACTCTGCTTCCCTTACTCTATTCCCCTCAGACCTGGAAACCCGTAGGCAGACACAGCTAATTTAGTTCGCGTTACACAACTGAAAATCTAACTCAATATCAGAACTCCTTTAGCAGAGGACAGCAAAGTGAGAGACAAGCATTCCCCTGAAGTCAGGCAAATTAAACTGCTATCTCTATTGTACAGGCTAAGCAGCAGAGGGGGAGATTAGGCAAGTTGCCAGAGGTCACAGGAGAAAACATCTGTGATAGCGCAAGGAGCTTAGACGCCTTGAACCCTGTTCAAAGCTGCAGACCATCACTTTCCTTTAGCCTATAACTGAAACTACAGGGAAAGCTTTCCTTCTGTGAGCCTGGAAGGCAGGTTGTTCCTCAGGTGTTACCAACTTTGTGAATAGTTTTGTTTGTCTGCCTAGTGACATTTCCCACTGCTGCTGCATGCAAGGTCTCACACTGCAGCAGGGGAGAAGGGACTGGAAATGTGAAACCTCAAGGAATCACCAGAAGAGCTGACAGGCAGGCAGAGCATCCTAAACAATTTCAACTCATCCCTTAATCAATTGAATTGCTTTCCAGCTGATTGAGCCCCATAGGCTTTCAAATCCCAGAATACAGACCGAGTATTAAAAACTACCTTTTGGTCTGCATTTGTAACTGTAGGATTCAAGGTCAATTCCAAATAGGAGATCTTCACACAAATCTTCAAGATGATGACAAGGAAAAAAAGAAAAAAAGCTGGGAAGAAAATTAACCTCAGATGAAAGCTAGTAATAATCTTGACTCCTGACTCCTGCTGCTCTCCACGGCAAAAGAGGGTTATTATTCCCTCCCTTCCCCTTAAAAGAGCAAATCCAGGCAAAAGCAAAAATATAAGAAATGGGTTTCTCTGAGACAACACTGCCACCTATTGTCACTGCTATGCTGTCTCACATTTAATTAAGCCTTTTACAGTCCATCAAATATCTGGTCAAAACCAAACCTTTCCCCTTCTTCCTCAATCAAAAACGGTTTGAATTAACCCCAGCTTTCATCTTCTGCTGAAGATACATTCTCAGAAACAACTTTTACTGTCCTTCCTAGTTACAACAAATGAAACAGAGAGCAAGCTCATTTCTCAGTCCATGTCCTGAAACTTAGACTATTCTTCTTTTTCATTTGGTGATTCCTGTCCTTTCCAATTTGAAGCTTGTACAGTAAAAAAATAACAGTTTCCTCTTACAATCCAACTCCAACGTTTTTGCTAATATCCTTGTACACATTCACACACATTTTATGTTCAGATATTGACTTTTAGGGTAGGCCCAGAAAATACCCAAGGGCACCAAATAGACCCATATACAGCCACTCTCAGTAAAACTGTACATCATTGCACTCCCACAGACTGGCTTCCTTGGCAAAGCTGGCAAGAAGGCTCATGCAGCCAACACCTGGCACACTTCTGCTCTAAAAATATTTCTGCATTAACTTAAATTTATACATGACTAATTCCAAATGGAAAGGAAAATATTAATATTGCTATGTGTAAGCTATGCTATAGCTATTGTTATGTGGAACCATGTCTTGCTTTCTTCAGTTACTTTTACTGCCTGGGTAATACTACATGGAATGGTGCTTAGAGATGGCAAAATAATCACAAATAAGTTTAGATAAAAATGGAAGTATTTCTATATTAAAAGTGAGTTTAATGTGATTGCTGCCACAACAAGAAGAAACAAGTAGCAAATCCCAGAACCAAGCTAGAAATTTCCTTCTCAAAGGTAAGGTGTTCTTTGCCACAATACTAGAAAACTTGCAGGATTGTTTTACTCTCTGCAAAGTTTTAGTTGTAGAAAAATCCTTCTAATACAGGAACTAAAATTCTGAGCATTTGATATAGAAAACAAAGATGAACCAAGAGAACATGCATATTTTGAAAGGAAAAAGAGGAACACTTACTTGATTTTCTTTTTAAATTGTGGATGCTTTAGAGATTCTGTGGAGATGGAAGTGCTAGGTTTAGTACCAGAAATTGTGTAAGAACAGCAAAAGCAAGCTGAATACATTTGCCTTTTAAGGCATCTTCAGGTACCCCTGGGGAAGGATGGCAGTGATGAGCAGGGCTGTAATCCCTTTCTTGAGGCAGCCCAATGGGACCTTGGTGACCTTTTCAGGTGATCACAAGCTGTGATCAGAGCTCACCAGATGCTTCAGATTTATCTGGAGGGAGAAGGCCCAGGTGGTTCTTCCCTCTGTTACTCTTCTAGAATTAAGATGATTTGATTTAATTTTTTCCTGACCCATTCTTGGTTGCTCACAACCAAGGTGATCCCTTCTCTGGCTGGATCCAGCCTCATCTTTTCCTTAGAGGTGCTGAATATATCTCCTCTCTCACCTTCAGTCCTTTAGGACACAAGGTTTCTAAGTGTTATCCTTCCCCTCCCATTGAAAAACAGGCCCTGTTTGGTTTATACACTATAATTCTTCCAGAAGAATATTAACAATTTTCCTAGCAGCAAATTTGCTAGAAGCATTATGAGAAGAGCAGTTTTGAAGAGTGCAAACATTTCTTGCAAGTTGTTTTTCTAATGTGTTTTATGTAAAAAAAGTTCAGAGCCAAAGGAAGTTCTTCACAAGAGGGGATCATTCGAGCATGAAAACTCATTTGAAAAATAATTACTTTAAGTTCAGTCAGTCCTATATATTCACCAGAAGCTGTTAAATCCTCCAAGTTAATACAATAATATAAAAACAAATAAATCAGGTGGGAGAGGGAGCAATAAGAATGGAAGTATTTTAACAAAGACCCAATAGCAAAGTGTGGTAGGGAGCTGTTTCTGCACAATTGAATGTAACGATATTGTAATATGGGACCTGGGGAATATTTTCCTCAGGTTCTGTGAGCATTAGTGGCTTTAAGTGTACTCTAAAGAAGAAAACACCAGATCAACAAGATATACAGCACAGTGCTGCTCTGTGTATACATATTCTTTGGCAGGGGAAAATAATTTGGCTTCAAGTCTGTGCTTTTTCTGGATGAATTCTTTCAAGAGAAAAAGATATTGCAATTTAGAAAACTCTTGTGGCAGATTTCAGGCTGAATCTCAGTGGTCATAGGCAACATTTATTGCATGGAAAAAAAGCATTCAGTACAAGCAGAATGCACCATATGGTTGAATTTTAAAGTCTCTATAAACATAAGCCCCTTGGAGCTTTTTTTCTTTGTTATAATCACTTCTGTTTATTTCTTCCCCCTATAATTCTGAATTCACACCCTTTGACATGGCTGAGCTATCAGGGCTAGCACCCGCATGCACAGCCCCGGCAAATAAACAGGACTGTGTGGGATGGAAGGGCTCAGGGCTGTGACTGGGCCTAGAATGACTAGATGGCTGTGCCCACCACTGAACACCACCTGGAGCAAGCACAGTCAAGGACACAGTCACTTGTCTGTACCCAGCAGTAATTAAAACACCAAGGACAGCTATTTTCGTTGTATTTTTCTCTTAACCTTTCTTCAGTGTTTTTTGTCCCTTTTCATATTGTTTGTTCAGGATTAGTCACAATTCCCCCCCAGACATCACAACCTACTTTTCCTAATTATTCCTTCCATTTACCTTGGTTTTCCTAGCTTTTCCTACCACAAGATCAAATTCTCCTGCTGTAGCCCAATTGAGTGTGAGTCCAATGAGCAAAGTAACTATATAGCTATATTTCCAAGTAAATCCATTATCTTCTAACAGGATAACTAGTATAAAGCATAGCCTCAGGTTATTGACAAGGCAGGGGTTATTTTTTGTGGAGCATTGACTCCCAGGATCTCATTTCATAATTTTTTTTCTGTCTCACCAGGATGATGGGAGCTGGCATTAGTACATGCATCATCTGTGCTACAGATAACATGGAGGACTGATATTTGCTGCTTCTTATTGCCTTTATCTCAGTCCTATGAGTTTTTAATCTCAGAATTCAGGTAGCCCCATAAAAAAACTGAGTGAAAATAAATTACATCTGATTAATCATATTGTCACCAGCACTTCCACACACAAGCTCTGGAAACTAATGCTATTTTAATATTTAATAATGCCCTCTTGTGGAGATTCTAATACTCAATTTTCTTATTTTAAGACTCAGTAAAAATCAGCTGTTCTCACGGGATGGGTTTTTTCCCTAGAGACCTGGTCAAAATTCCCTGCAGCAGCTCTGCCTGCCTTTCTCTCACACGCTCCAGGGAACACCTTGTACCTGAGGTAATGTGAAAGGGAAGAGATGGCGACACCACTGATGATGAGTTGTGGGTTTGGGAAGGCCACGTGGCATAAAGGTCAATTACTGCCCATGTGGTACATGGACCTAAGTGGCTTAAGCTTCCCAAGCCTGCCTTGCAAGGCTTTAAACCCTACATCTTCTAAAAAAAGAAACACAAAAGTCTGCTGGGATTGTAGCCTACCTCAGACTCATGGCCTTCCCATCAAGTAAACTGGAATTTGGGACAAGCGTACAAATATACCACAGTCAGACGTAAGTGAGGTGTCCTTATCACAAATTTAGTTTTTTTCTCTAAGGTCCCATGGGATAAAAGGGCCCCCCTTCTTTTCCACCAGCAGGGTAAGAGATAGAGCTATAACACTCCTAGGAGCTATTTAGATTTGAATATTTTATCTTAGACTTTTGAATTTTGCAGTTTCCTGTTCCTTGAATATTACTCAACATAATGCAAGAATGTATATATACAAAAAATCAGCATTATGCTAAAATTCAAAATACAGGAAGAGAAAATTAGTGTTTCAATCTTCCACTGCAATTCTACCTTTATTGAATAATGGGAATTTTCACATTTGAAAACCACTAATAAGGCGTCAGGAATGCAAGCTGTTGCAATTTTTATTTGGCAAATATTTTGTATTCTCTGAAAATCCACTCTTATGGTTTCAAAGCTTTATTCAGAATGGGTGACAGAGTTATTTTCCTACTCTTTTCTTTGAGAAAAAAGACATCACCTGTTCAGATCCTTTATTAAGAACCCAAAAGTCTTCATTCTGTCCTTAAAGTAATTGAACTTGTAAAATGTGTTTGCACTCTTAATAGCCATGTTAACTGTGACTGGCTTATTTTATTATCTGTGCCTAATGAAGTTAAGAAATATATGACATTTTTAGAAACAATCCATATATCAGATGTTGGTTATACTTTCATTTTATTTTTCCATTAGAGTTTTTAACTTCTTTTGCTCAATTTGAAAAAGTAAATCCCTAATCAAAAGAACATTGATGTCTTCAATGTCCTCTTGACTTATTCACAACACCTAGCTCCCAAGGTGATTTGAATGACGGTGTTTTTCTCAGCTTAGATTTTGGGGGGTATTGTTGTTGTTGTTTTGGTTTTTTGTTTGTTTTGTTTTTGCTTGGTTAGTTTTTTCTTTTGGTATTTTGGTTTTTTGTTTGGGGTTTTGCTTGTTTGTCTGTTTGTGTTTGTTTTTGTTTAGCCCAGAAGCGAGCAGAAATATTGGCAGGGAAGGGAAGTATCCTTTTCTTTTAAAATCCTAGGGTATTTCATAAAAATGGAAACTTGTACAAAGTGTCACTTAGACTAGTAGATCACAAGTATTTTTACAAGCATCACTGAACCTGAAAGCTGCAATTTGTCTCTGAAATTGAGTACCTCTGAGTGTTTTTGTACCATACCCTGCTTTCCATTTTTTTCCTTTGACTGCAGCAGTGAAGAAGTTGTTTTGCTAAAAAAACAATACCTGATTCCATTCAGTCCTAAAAATACAGGCCAATTCCTTTGTCCTTGCACCTTGACAATAAAATTACCACCAGCTTTTAAATGGCATTATCTCAAACTCAGGTTGGTGGTAACTAAAACAAAATTCTTAGAGGAATTCCCGAGGCCACCAGGGTTTTCCAGGATTAGTGTGGTAGTTTCCTTGCACTGTCCTGTGTAAATCCTTAGCAACATGCTGTCAGCACCTGGGAGCCACAGCTCTTGCCATGACTCCAGCCCAGTGCGTATTTACTATATAAGGGCCTTTTCTTGCTTTCTTTTTTACATTCAAAACCAGAGATATGATGGTTACAAGGCATCAGTGAAAAGATGCCAGAGCTGCCACAACCATCTGCCTTTTTCCTTTTCCTTTGCAGATTTCTTGTACTCCTGAGTTCTTTAAAGATCACCTTGCATCTGCAGATTACTTTAATGACCGCATGCACCACTCTGCTAAAGTGTAAAATATTTTTGAGATGTTTCCAAATTAATTTGTAAATATTTTTAAAGCAAGCTTTAAAGCTTGGATCTGTAATAGGTTTCAATTTCTTCTGATTTCAAGTGTATGGAAATACGGGATGATAGTTTGTCCACATACAAATAACTATGAAATCTGTTTAAAAGCTCAGATCCCATCTAGCTACTTAGGAATTAAGGAGCTTCCATCCATTTCATTGATGAATACTCACAGTATATTTTCAAATACACTTTTTTAATTAACAGTAATCAACAGTAAGTTTCCAAGTCTTAAGGAATCTTAAGGGACTATTAAGAACTCCTTGAAGTAAATGCAATTAATATATATATTTGACAATCATTATGTCTTTTCACATATATTTCTGGATATATCCCACCTAAATATTAACAATATATTTTCTTACTAAATGATGTATTGACTTTATCAATTCATTTACTCATTTTGATTATTCATTAATTTCCTTATGTCATTTTAAAAACAAATAAGAGTCACCTTGATATGTTTGGGGTTTTTTTTGCATATTCTTCAATTTCAGTCCTGTGACTTCTTCCCTTACACTACTTAAATTATAATATTACATTCACTTCTGTTATGGCTATGGCTTTATTTACCTCATTTTCAGCTTAAAACTTTGTGCTGCAGGTGGCACCCTATACCTAGTAAAGAAATCAGTCACGTGCAACACAGTGAGGCCTCTCTGGTTCCCTTTCTTCCAAGAACAGTAGCTGCATAAAGCCTGTGTTTGATCCATTAAGCAGAAAATAATGATCCTAATCTAAAAAAGAAGTTATCACAGCCATCTTGCATGTACTGCTACTCTGTGCACTTTACTGATCTGAAGTAATGTGCATGAAAATCAGCCCGTGCAGATGTTTCCATAGCTTTGCTTTTTTACTATTCTCAGAGATTAATACTTGATTCATAATGGAGTCCATCTGAAGCTCTAAGTTACCATTCTATAGGTAAAATTAAATCTGAGAAAATCAAAATCAAGATAAAAGATATGTCATTCATATAACCCATGATTCAAAATACAGCTGGATCTGAAAAAGTCACACAGAAGATAAGCAATTAGTGTATTTATATGGATACAAGGCCTCCAGGAAGCACAGCTACCTCGTGACACAAACTCAGATGCTGAATAAGAATATTGGTTGGGAATTAGCAAGTTTATAAGCTACACCCAAAGACATGAAGTCCCTTTTTCTTTTCTGAAAGAGGCACAATTCAATGAAAAACAGCTATACAATGAACAATCCCTAACAGCAAATATATTCTAGGGAAAGGGTGTGAAGGCTTTTGCAGCTACTAATTTGATATGATGAAAACATTATCAAACAGGTAACCTGATTTGGACAGTACTAAAAAAATGCAGGAGAGATGATCTCTCTGAATTTACAGAAAGAGCATTGGGATCAAAAGTGGCATTAAGGGTTGGTAAGGCCCAAGCCAAATATAGATGTTGGAAGAAACTCATGGGTCTTCTTCTCCAAGTGTAAACTCCCCTATCCCCATTGCACCACCCCCAAACTGTGTTCCCCTTTAGAGATACTCCAAAGCCTTCTGGACATGGGCCTATGCTCCTGAGCAAGGGGGTTTGACAAGATGACTGCCAAGGGCCTCTTTCAATCTCTGGGTCCCTTTCAATCTCAGCTGTTCTGTGGGTTTGTGAAACCAGCAGGCAGGCAGGCTGATTTCTACCCCATTTCTGCTTCACTCACAAAGACAGTGAATGAAATCCAGTCACAATCCTGTAATCTCTAGCATTACATGGGCTTTCTCCAAGATGGCTAGGTTACCTCCCCTCAACAGTCAGAGTTTTGCCTATGACAGTAATATCCACATACCCATACCACAAGCTCCATCCTTTGTTCATTTCTGTTTCTACCACCAAAGTATTCCAGCCCCTTCCCACATTCCTGTATCCTGCTTGCCCAATTTCACCAGGCTCATACTCTCCTCATAAATAAGAAGAATTTGTGAGGGCCAGCAGGGACACATTTTCAGATATTTGCTACCAAGGGTAGCCAGGTTTATCTTTCTAGAAAACACATATGCCAAACCAGGTCATTTTTACATGGAGCCTTTTCGCACTATTGATCACATCAACCCAGTAAGAAACTTCCTTGAGCACCCAGAGTCCTTGCAAATCTACCTAGTTTTTCTATGTTTGCCTGAAAAAGCCATATCATCCAGACCTTTTCCATCACCAGTCCAGTTCATACACCCCAAAACCTTGGGTATAAGTAGCCAGAGTATTAAGTACAAGAGAGTTTTTTCACTTTAACTTATTTCAGCAGAAGCTCTGTTGTCTCAGCAGCCAGCAGAGCTGAAGATTTGACCAGTACCTCCTTTGACAGCAAGCATTTTTCAACTCCTGGTCCTTACAAATTGCTGCTGGCTTTCCTGAGCTGGTCTTGGACCTGAAATTTTATTTCACTTCCTTGTGCTCAGTGGGGTCCTGGTGAAACCTGTAGCTCTCCCATTCTCTGTCTGCCCCTGCTCAAGAGCTGTATTTTGTGGGTGAGACTCTTGTCTGCGTTGTGGTCATCCTCAGCTCCCAGCTTGTTCTTCCTGGTAGAGTGCCCTTGCTTTTACTGCTGGTTGATGCATCCCATTGTATATCACAGTACCCCAGAATAGTTTGGGTTGCAAGGAACCTTAAAGATCATCTCGTCCCAAACCCCGTGCCATAGGCAGGGACACATTCCCCTAGACCAGGTTGCTCCAAGCCCCAACCTGGCCTTGAACATTTCCAGGGATGAGGCATCTAGAACTTCTCTGGGCAACCAGTGCTTGTGCCTCACAACCATCTGAATAAAGAATTTATTCCTAACATTTAATTAAAACTTGCCCTCTTCCAGTTTAAAACCCTTTTCCCTTCTCCTATCACTATCTGCCCATGTAAGAAGTCCCTCTCCCTTTTTCACAAGTGCTCTTTAAGTACTGGAAGGCTGCTGTCATGCCTTTTTTCACACATCTGACTTACATGTGGGATTGTGAGTACAGGGATTTTCTGAGAGAGTTTGCCTCACGTACAGGACAGAGACAGAAAGGAATTATGGAATCTGGCATCACAGGTGGGATCTTCCATGTGTGAGTTGGTCCATGGTAGGTCAGCCTAGATGTGAGGCAAGTTCTCTGATAGCCTCTTCTCCCAAAGTCAGCAGGACATGTAGTGTAAGCACGAGGGTCATGGTGGGCTCCCATGTGGGATGCAGAGCACTGTGTGGGTTGGCAGAAGGAGGTATTGCCCACCTTCACTCTGGGTGCTGAGGGGATTCTTCAAGCCCTGTGCTCAAAGGGACTTTCTGAAAGGCCCCCTACCCAGAGAGCAGGATAATGCTAATTACTCCTCCTCTGCAAGACTCTGGGATTTACATGTCTGTGGAAGAGCCAAAGGCCAGATATCTGCCACTGCTTTTTCACATAACACAAGGAAACTAGGAGTTTTGCCTGTGGAAAGGCAGGGGATAAAATGTTAGGTGCAAACTGCAAATACCATGAGATATCCCACTTGGCTGGCAGCAGGGCTGTGGGAGGCTGCAACTAAGAACATAAATGTGCAGTCCATGGGGCAAGAACTGGCTTATCATTTGATCATAACACTTATTTCTGGAAGATGTCAGTCAAAGAAAATATTACAATGTTGATTTTTATATTACTTTAATTGGAAAAGGTTGAGATGTGGAGCTGCTTGCTCCCACCCATGAAGAACAAAGATTTAAGAAGACAAAGGGGGGAGACTTAAAAGATGGGAAAAGCATAAGAATGTAAAAACTGAGCTTACATCAATATTTTAAAGTATGGAAAAAGGTAGTAAAGCAAATACTAGTTTTCTTCATTACATTCCTGGTGGTTTATGACTGTTAAGCTTAAGTTAATTAACATACCTAAGCAAAGATGTAATGTAAATACATTGTTAGAACTTTAAGTAACACATAGAAATTACAAACAAGAAAGTTGCTAATGTTTTTGTAGCATTAAGTTTATTTTAACCAAAACATTTACATATTTATTACAACCTTATACTCTGAGATCAGTGAATTCTTACATGTCTCCTGACCAGTTACAAGTGACATGAAAGAATTAATTTTCTGTCAGAGGCAATCTGGAACACCAAATTTATTAGGCAATGTTAGTGCCAGCATTTTTAGTACCCTCTACCCCACAGTAATTAATCGCAATGCTAACTTGACCTAATAGCACAATTGCAAATGCTTGTCTGAATATTCCACACATTTTTTCTTTCAGGATTCAAATACTTGTGGTTTTTCTTCTGAATGTTCTGGAACAAACATTTGTGGCATGTCTAGACCAGCACTTAGTGTTGAATTCGGTTAACTCAAGTTAATTAGTAATCAATTAACTGGAGGTAGAATAGGACCAAAACCTCTATTCCGAGGATACTGCAATCCATCAGACAAGTCCTGCAGCCTGGCGCTGCGTGATCTTCATCATTCCTATTTAAGTGTAAGGTTCACTGAAAAATATTTGCATATGAAATTTGGCGGAGATGTACATGGGGCAGGTGGTGTGGGCTGTAGTGCTCGATGCTGGCGGTCACGTTTGGTGTCCCGGCTGGCGGCTGTGCTTACCCGGCTGCGTGGCACGGGAGCATCCGGCGTGCTCGGCAGACACGGGGCGAGCAGCAGCCGCTGTCAGGTGGCTGCTGTTGGGGGCAGCTAGCCATAAACAAGGTTCAAAGATCTCACTGGAAGTAGATCTCAGTACTTGTGCTGACAGTCTTTGTTTAATCAAGACCATCTGAAGGCGTTCTCCCGAACTCGCGGTCTCTGACCAGGACCCCCAGCAGAGCAGCACAGCCATTACCATAACTGAACTGGGTTTTCCGTTTGTAACGCTGTATTCTTTTCTGGTGTTTTGTCACATGTTCTTCAGTGGGTCCTCTGGCATTCACGACAGATAAACAGTATTATTTTTCAACTGAGAAGTGACTGTACTGCAGTGGTATTTTTGTTTGTGCTTACCAAGTGTGCTGAGACACCAGATTCTTGTTTTCTCTCTTACTCTGAAAATGAGGTGAGCTAATCCTATCGACAATGTCTGCCTGATGATCTTGTGAAAATTGCTAATCCAAGGGCTGTGTTCACTTTAAGGGTAGTGGCACTGTTTACATAATATACACAGAAATGTACACAAATGTAACATCTCTGCAGACCTAGCACCATAAAAGGATTTTTTTTCAAGATTGCCAGTGGTCATTTCAGCAAAAGTAGAATAACTAGGCTGGTGTGAGTCTCCTCAATAACACTACAGCTGTATACACAGATCTATCTACTTATGCTGCTGCAATTATCTTGTTTAAAAACCAAATGGTCACATGAAAGCATTCTGGTGCATAATAATTCCATCTTTAGAGCTTAGAGACAACCTTATTTATTTTAATCATGAAAATCTGTTCTCCAGTCACTTTTTCAGCTCCCTAACCAAATCAATGTTTTCCAGGAGAGACAAAGAGATACATCCAGTACTGGAGAAATTCCATGAGTTTTTGAGCTACGTACCGCAGTTAGATTTTTGTTCTTTGGTAGCCTAAACATGACACAGCCACTAAAAGAAGTGTTTACAGTTCATTTTGCATTAGCTCTTTAGTAGCAAGCTTCAGCCAGGCATCAGCTTTAGTGTTAAGTGGTAACACGGTGGTTCCTCACGCTTCAGCTATTTGCCAAATCTCATTATATTATTTGCTAATTCATTCAGCTTTGCCTTTCCCTCTGCAAGGAGAGAGCTGCAGTTGTCTTCCTGCTAATTTCCTGACCCACAGGATCCTTGGACTGCTTTTTGAATAACTGCTAGAGGTGCAATAGCAGTTTGTAATAGACAAGGCTGTCAAGCCTGAGGTTAAGCTCAGAGCACTATATTTGGGCACTTCAACAGGTGGCCTGATGCACAGAAGTGCTGAGCCTGCAAGCTCCTGCTCAGCTACTTAAATACTGAAATCCACAGACCAGCTGAGAGAGGTCAGGAGTCCTGAACATCCAGACATGCACTAAGTGCCTGAATATGTTCACAGGAACATAGTGCAGTGTTTCCTTTTAACTCGGCTTAGTGTATATTTTGAGCTAGTAACAGTTTCATTTAGGTAATCATTATTTTCTTCATTGTTGCAGAAAAGCTGATGCCTGACATTTGCCATCAGTTCTCTCATACAAGAATTGAGTTAGTTTGGTGGCCAGATCCTACTATTAATACCCAAGGGGCACTAGTTTATTTCACCTTTCCTTTAGAAAATAAATGAAAAGTAAAATTCAATGTAATCTTCTTATCAGGCAGTGTTTAATGGTCAAAAGATAAATGATAACTTAGTTTCCCTTTGTGCAAAATAATTACTGCCCTGTAGGGATGGCTTACAGTTCACTGCTCAGTTTCCTGACAGATTATGAAGTATGAGCATCTTTCTGCTCACAGTTAGCGGAACACAAGTCTTTGGAACAATGTCAGCAAATAAAATTGTCTCCAGCTACACAAATTCTTATGACCAAAACCAATAATCTTTATCTTTTCAAACCCTTCCTATAGATGTGATAAAATACTCCATTTAATCTGCTGTAACCACTGACACTTCTGCATGAAATATTTCCGTGAAGCCGAAATGGTGTATTTTAATGACATAAATATTCTTCAAAAAACAATAATAAAGATTCTCATGGAATTCCTGAATGTTTGAATGAATCTGATTTTAGTCTGTTATTGTTTTTCTTGTGAATGTTATATATAAAAATGCTTCTTGATACATAATACAGCTGTTGAAAGTTTAGTGATCTTTTGGCATGTGTCAATTTAAGCCATTATACCTTGCAGACAGTTCGTAACTCCTAGACAAAAGCTAAATACTACTTTATCCAAAGTTCTTAGATGTGGCCATTGCTTGGATCAGAAACTCCCTTGTTTGGTCTAGAGGCAGATCTGAATGGGGACAGATCCAGTGCAAAACGGTGCTGCCCAGATTCAGAAATCAAATGAACAACAGACTTTGCCTGTAGTGAATAATTAAACAAATGAGCCTAATGTTCCCGCCTGTGTTGATTTTGGCTTATTAATTGTGTGTGAGATCCCGTGACTCATATTTCACTGCAAAGAGTAACCCCCTCACCGGCAGCGTGTAGGGCTGCCTCCTGCTTTGTTCTCCACCATTGAGCAAACACACCGTTCCTACTGTACTTAGTTTAACACCCCTATATAAGCAGGCTCAGGATTAGACCTTCTGTTTATAAGGCTAGGTTTAAAATAAGTTTGTTTTCTCTACTTAATCCAGATTAATAAGAGATTTGCATTCTGTGTCATTCTTCATTAGCTATAAAGCCAATTAGGATATATTGCTTGCTGTATGACTGTACAATACCACAACAATTCTCTTTGTTCTTCAGCTCAGCTGTAAGGACATTCTTTATAATTAATTGTCATGGATCTTCTAATTGTTTTAATATAATGCTTCTGCTTTGTCATCCTTTTGAATTTAGTTGACAGTTTGGCTCGACTTTCAGAGTTATGAGCTGCATTTAACCTTGCTTTACATTTAGAAATAGCAGATAGGGCAAGTGCAAAAATTTATGATTTATAAATCCTAATTGCCAGTTTCAGAGGAAGAAATTATATCCACATGCTGTTATTATTCTTGATGTTGCATCACTTTTACGTGAATATTTAAGCTTTTGCTCTTTACTTTGCTTGCACTTTGTAACAAGGTAGCTCTCGGCAGAATTTTGGAAGGTCCTATTATTTTGGTGGGAACTGAACCCTGTAATGGAATCTGACTGCAGATCTCTGAACATGGAATAGAGATTATGCCCTAAGAAAGGGAGACAAATCTACTACCTTTTCAACACTACAAAATCATATTCAAGTTTTTTTGTTCTTTTTTTGGAAGAAATGTTACCACATCAAGGAAAAGTATTCCAAAATGGTTTTGACTATTAAAACACAAAAGATGGACTATCTATTAAATTGAATACCACAGAAAGAAAACAGTGGTTCATGTTGCAGGTATGAAAGTCAGTCTCAAAATCAAGAAGGAAACAAACTGTATAATTAGGAGTTTATAACTTTTTACCTCACAGATCTTTTGCAGTACTGTTCTTCATGGGTTTTGACTGTTGTTTTCATTTTTGCTACATAGCCAGTTAAAGTTAAGATGAGGACAGAAAGACAGGAAGGATGTCTGTGATAGCTCAACAAATTTTTTAATCAAAGAAAATCAGTGTTAAGCAAATACCAAGATTCGGTACCAAGAGCAAAAAAGCATGTCGCTGTCCTGAATTCCAGAGTCCATGATCTTGGCCGACCCAATACTTTCCTCTAATGCAACATTCATAATACATTCATATTTAATCTGTGCATTGTGCGTGTACTTCTTCATCTGGGTGTATCTGGGGATGGTGCAACCGCAGCAGTGTGAGGCACTGAGAGTTCAGATGTTGGGGTAGTTGTTATGGCTAATGCAGTGCTGAAAATGAGCTGCTTCATGCTGACTGACAGACTGAGCCCATCAACATAATTCCTGTATCCCACTGGGAATCAGGACTCTCACCACCCTTACTGAAGTCCTGGCTGAACTTCATTGCAGCTTCCCTATCCTTCTCTCCAACAGGAAAGCTGTCTGTGATCCTCCTCAGCCATCTGTGCTTCATCACATGTGACTTACTCTAGCTGCAGCCTCATTAACTTTCAGTATCCACAGTCTCACATGCACCCACTTGGGGGGCCTTGAAGGGAGAGGTAGGGCAAGGTCATTCTCTGAATCTTAATTACAGGGGTTTGTAGGAGGTGCCCAAGCTGCTGTGCTTGAACACAGTGGCCTTGAGCAAAAATTCCATTCACAACTCCTTATCTCAGCAGAGATCTACAGGTTATTTGCACTATTCAGCCGTTAAGGGAGAAAAATCCCACAAACTAAAGTAAGTAAATCTAAAAGCTTTTCATACAGATAACATTGAGAGGTACCTTTCTACAGTAGAAAGAATAACGAGAGGGCAGCATGCTGATGCAAATGAGTTTCCAGAGAATATTTTCAATACTTCTAAATAAATATTTTGTAAAATTAATGTTTCATGATAAAATAAGAAAATGCTCTCTGTCCTTCTACATCATTGAGTGTCATTTCTGCTGCTTGCCTCAGATGCTGGCAGGTGGCAGATATTGGGTGAGGACTAGATCACCAGAATTACACATTGTGGGTTTGGTTTGGGGGTGCTTTCCAAAAATGGAAAGGGGGAAAGCATGTCACATTAAAATATAGGATGTAGTGCCTTCTGATTTAACAGTTGAAGTGGTAAGCAGGATATGCTGGTACCCAGAGTTTTAGGAATAACACAAAGTAAACAAAATAAACAGCACCTTCAGGGAGTTCCCATCTCATGATTAAAAATACTGATAAAAACAGAATGATATTTTAAAAAAGCGACATCTTTGCCTGTGTATATGAAATGTTCACAGGAGATTTTGCCATCACTCTCTTTTTAGGGGATGAATTTTGACATCCTACCAACATTTGGCTGACCCTACAAACTTTGCCTCTGTGGTTTATTCAGCGTGACTGTTTCACCAGGATAAAAAACTTCTCACATGACCAGAACAGTTCCATGTTTTGGGCTCAGGGCACATCAAGAGCTTTCTAACACCTAGTCCTTGCCCAAACCATGGGCCCAACATGCAGACTGAGGAGTGAAGAAACTGTTGGAGAAGAGCCTGGTGGTTGTGACTACCTGGCACTGCCAGTGCCTCTAATGAAATGTTTAGAGAGGTGTAACTGTTTTTCCCTCTTAACCAAACACAGTTCAAGGAGACAGACAAGCAATCTCTCTGCGGGTTTGTTGGACTTTTCCTTAGCAGAAGTCCAAAGGACTGAATTGAAAAATAATATCCAAAAAGGCAAACTCCTTAGCTGGCCTGTGTCAAGTGGCACAAGTCCAAGGATTAGGCCTGCAAGCTTTAAGCAGAACAGGTTTCTATGCATCTGGAATACATAGAGATCCCTTCACGTTTCTTCAGGGAAAGGAAAATGGACACTTACCGAGTTGCAAGTCACAACCTCAGGCTACAGCCCAGGTAGAAGATATTTCAGAGCAGCAAAACAAAAAACATCTTGCTGGCCCAGAGGCATCAGGATTCTTGTGCCATTCAGCCCTCAAGCAGGAGATTTTAAGAGTCCTAATTAGGAATTATTTTGCAAGTCTTCAAAATGCCAGTGTTCAAAATGGCCACCTGCAACTCAAGAAAAAATGTTTAATTGCTCCCATAAGGATGGGATATGCAGGAGTTCTCTGTTTGCCTATGCATACAAATATTTATAATCAAATTTACAAGCAGATTGATGTACACAAGAGAGATGAGGTAAGAGAAATAATTACAATAAAATTATTCAGAAAACTTAAAATATGCAATGTGTTTCTGCTATACATTAGAAGAAGCAGTATGCATCTGGTACAAAGTCTTACTAGGTTCTATAGTAACTGTGCCCATTCCCAGAAAATAGCATTACTTTACTCTGAAAAGATAGATGAAACTCCTGCACTACATACAGCAGGAGCTGGAAAGCTAAAAATTTAATAAATAAAACTATTTGGATGCATAAAGAATGGGATAAAAACTAATACAGAAAACATTACAATGGCTTTATGAAGATAGTTTCTTCTTACTCTTACAATTCTCTGTCCAATTTTCAATTTTCCACTCCCCAAAATACATGCCAAACATACAGCATGCTCAGAGATAGACTAAAGAACAGCACAGGAATGTAAAATTTTCATTTGAAGAGAAGAAAAAAAATATTAGCTGTGTTTATTTTACAAAGGAATTGAATTTAAAAAAAAAAAAGTGAAAAAACTATTTAAAACAACGAATGCTGTAAAATGAAAAAAATCAGTATCTATGCAGCTATCTAATAATGCAAGCTTTACAGAAAATTGAAAATAGGGGAATTCCAAAATTATGAAGAGGAAAGATTAAAAAAAATCCATATTTAGCCTGTGGAACTTATTAATGTGAAACTGTGATGAGGTCAAGTATATGCCTGCATTCAAGAAAGGAGATATTGTTTATACTTATGGGAACATATGAACCTAGAAAAGTATGAACAAAGAATATTTGAAAACCAAAACTGTTGTGGAATATACAAAATCATCTGCTAAATAGTGTTTATCTTTAAAAAGGTATCTACAAATTATCTGGCAATTTCTTACGATGAAGTCACCTGCTCTTCATCCTGGGGGAGGTGATATTAGTTACTAAGACTAATATTCTCCTGTTTTAACTGTCCCCAGAAATTTGTTTATGATCTTGTGTTTACAAAACTAGTCACAAGTAATTTTGCATTGAGGATGTTTATACCAGCATAGGACCCTTTACGTCAAAATAAATAATGCTGGATTATCCACAGTCACTTCACTTGTTTATAGAAGTTGATACGAACATGCCCCTGTGTTTTCATCAAACCACAAATATTTATTCTTGATCCAATCCTGGAATACACTTGTTGTATATC
Source organism: Picathartes gymnocephalus (assembly GCA_013390045.1). Taxonomy (NCBI): domain Eukaryota; kingdom Metazoa; phylum Chordata; class Aves; order Passeriformes; family Picathartidae; genus Picathartes; species Picathartes gymnocephalus. The sequence goes on from WEKY01005614.1 coordinate 123,925, forward strand.
TACACACCGACTGGGGAAAATAAATTTTAAGTAGTATTTTAATAAGCAGCTAACTAATCTAAGGTGCAAATATCCAACTTTGAAGAAAAGTTTTAAAGCTGCAGAATCTTATTTTGTTGACGAAAGGCCTGATAAACTGTCAAGCACACCAAGCATTTGTGGTATTTTTTTTTTCCATGAATATTTTTCCCTGTAAAATATGTTTATTTTAACCTTACCAGTTTCTAGATCAATTTGCATCAAATGGACATCCACAATACAAACTGGAAACCCAAAATGTAAAATGTCCAAAATTTAGTTTATACAAGTCACTAAGGCAAAACAGCATTACTTTATAAGATAAAAGTAATGTGATGACAATCACTGTGTTAATGCTGGTGGTAACAGACAAATTGAAGAATATTTCAGATGCTCAGATTTCAAACCAAAATGTACTGTTTTACTCAAGGAGATGCTATTCTTATCTTAGAGAATACTTTTAAAAATGAACTGGGTCTTGACAGTTTTTCAGTAGTGTTCAGTTATGGTCATGTGCCAGCAAATGGCCACCACATTCCAGGCTGCTGTCTGTTAAATGTCTGCACTGCTCTTGTCTGGTACTTGTTTCTATTGAGCTGAAAATGCAAAAAGGCCACCACAGCTACAGCATATCTCTAAGCAGGTTACTTTATCCCTGTTTCCTTCTTCTCCTTAGTCCTGTAATGATAGAGGCTTTCTCTACAAATGTGTGTGAAACACGAGCTTTTCTGCTTTGGGGAAAAAAAAATTAAGAGCAGTAACCCAAATTACACTTGAAAATATAAATTGTTTGCTAAGTAATGTAATCCCTGGAAGTGTCTTCCCATTTTCCAAGAAAGACTGATTAGTTGAGTTTTATGGTAAGATCTTCTACTAGCAAGATAATATCAGTTATATTTGATAAAACCAAGGTCAGTTTATTTTAGAATTCATATGTCAAAGAATAAGAAACACCTTAACAACCATTCTCACTGCTCCATGTGGGTTTTTTTCAGTTCAGTTGCTCTTTTATAATGCAGAAAAAGGACTGTGCTTTATTCTTTATCCCACTGGAAAGAAATAATCAACATCCATTGCTGAACCAAAAAATTATGTTTTCAGCCAACTACTGGGCAGGAAATTACTGAAAGTTTTGGGAGTCCTTGCAGAATTTGCCATACTAGGGCAGACAACTGGTCCATCATAGTCTCACCTTGCTTCTGGAAATAGCCTTTGCCTCATATCCTCTCTAAAGGCAAAGCTCAGAAACCCTTGTCACCACTCTGCTGTTCTCCTTTAGTGTACAGCATGCATCACAGAATGAGGAGACAGATGTGAGGCAAGATCTGTTGACCCCCTTCCCCAAAGTGAACTTTCCAAAGTGAATCAAATGACTTTTCCATTCAAAAGCTTGTTTCCAGTTTTCTTTGCAGTCATTTCACTAACGTTCTAAGTAGCAGTAAACTGTGGCTTCCCCTCTCCTCCCTAGAAGGTTTTCTTTCCAGTTCTTCTGTGGCCCAACTCAACAACCTCTCCATCCGAGCATGATCTACAGGCTCTGAAGTGTCTCCTGGAACCCTCACTCTCCACCTTGCCATATCTTTGAAGTTGTGCAACTTCCTCCCCTTCATCCTAATTAGCCAATTCCCAGAAAGAAGCAACATTAATGTCACCTGTAAGAATCTGCACAGCCTCTGATTTTTTAAAGGATAATGAAAAATGGACAAAAAAAGGATCTATAAAAGACATAACTAGGTGACAAAAAGAGTATTTTGATTTGAAGATTGGGGTTTTTTCTTATTTTGATGGTCAGCTCTGGAGAATCAGTCACCATTTCAAAAACTGAATGGTAAAAGTCCCCACAAGCAGAAGTAGCTCTTAAGTGATGCTTGTTTTTTCTCACTGTTCTACATTTGTGTCCATATATATGGATGTAAGGTCCAGGAGGAGATAAAGAAAGGAGCCTCATGGTGTAAGTAACAAAAGAAGGAACTGAACTGCTTTATTGAACCTGCAAGCTTCTGTTAAAGGGGGATTGATTCAAAAGTTCCCGGCTTGTTTCCTGATTGGCTTGGGTTGTCTCCTGGGCAGTGCCTTGATCAGTGATGTGAGACGTATTCTATTGGTAGAGATATTTGACAGACAGTTTGCCTGGTACCAGGGCAAACTGTATACTGTAACACTTACACGCTTTAGGCATATTTATGACCTTACTGATATCCATGGGGCTTGAGAGCTTGAACAATTACAGTTATTTGGAATTTGATAAAGCGTGCATGGTCCTTGGCTGGAGGTTTGATGCATAGAGCTATTAACAGTAGTGAGCACTTTCTTTAGATTCTGAAAAAATGTTTCTGCACATGGATATACAGGCTTACACAGATGCAGAATAAAGTATTTTCAAAATAAATTTTACTTTACAACTTCATAATAGATGTCTTTTCTTTCTGAGAAAGAATCATGGTGGAGTGGCAGAGAAGGTTTTTTCTGCAAGCTAACCCCCTCACTTGTTGAGGCACTTACAGTGATTGAATCCAGGGGATTGATTCATTGAGGACTCAGGTAAGGGTATGTCACAATTAAGCTCCTTAAATGCTGCCATGGTAAAATTCCAGTGCATAGTTAAAATCACTCCTAGTAACTTTTTCAGAGTGTCACTGCATGTGTTTCCTCCTCCACTGTGCAGCCAAGTCACTCTTAGCTGCACTACCAAAACATAATCTTCCTAGAAGTTTTGAAATCGGGTTGCAGGCAGCTCAGAACTGAAGAGTCAACAGCGGTGGTTACTTTTGACTTCATCTCCATTTTGTATGGTAACACTCCAACCATCAAAGGGGGGCAAAATGACCTTCTCTCTGCAGAGAAGTGCCGTGAAAATGAATTAATAAATAGTTGTGAAGCAATCCTCTGTTTTAGTACTGAGCAGTGGAGCAAATCTCTTGAGGAAATTAGTTTTGTCATCAGAACAGGGTTTAAGTAGCGTGCAATGGATATGGCAGGAGGCCTTGAGCATCAAACGGTGAAGGTGAAGTAAAATACCTCCATGCATAAATTAAGCCGTTGTGCTGAAAGAGGCAAGAGTCCTGTAGGAGACCAGAAGTGGGCTTGTGTAATCAAAGACTGTATTAAATGGCACTGAGCAATGTGCACATCATAGAAACCTCACGTTTCAGCAATGGTTACATCTCTAAGACCTGGCTGCCTTAGGTGAAGACCTTGCACAAAAGGTGATCTGTAGGATCACTACCAGAACATCTAACAGATTAATTCCTGGGGTGGCATGATCCATGGCTCCAGGGCTTGGTTTTTACAGATGCGTGCAGTATCTTTGATTATTGAGCAATTCTGGAACTGTGAACCTTGACCTTCATCACCAGACTGCAGTATTAGCCAGTGTTAATAGCATACAGTATTACTTCATGTGAAGTATTAGCCAGCCACCACAGAAGAATAATTTTCAGTACCACTCAACAGAATTGGAATGTGTGATTCTGCAATTCAAACTTGATGAAGACCACTGATAAACTTTGGGACTATTACAAGTCCTTAGCTACCAAAGAAAAAGTTTTTGGTAAGGTGGGCTTTTCTGTGGATGTTTTCTGTGATCCAGTCATATGACACTCAGTTCAGGTTCCATTACAATCAGTAAAGAAAAAAAAATCATATTAGTATTGTATCCTTGAAATGTCAGCTTCCCAGTTTCCCCATCTGCAGGGTGGCAATAAGCAGGCAACGTTTAATGGTAGCTGAGAGCTTTGAGATCCTGGGATGACAAAGGCCAAAATCCACAGTATTTTTTTTGGTCTTGTGACAAACTGGATTTCACTTACACACCATTATTTTGAGAAGTGTGTTAGATTATTTGCCTGTCCATACTAACAATAATAATAAATCACTCTCCACACTTCACTGAGAGAACGAAGCGTTATTTACAGATTATAGTGTGGATAAGGCAGAAATACTGTTCCCATCACTACAGTAGAGGATCTGTCAGCACTTCCATTACCACGCTTTAATTCCAGTGGTTTGCAAGCCCATTTTGATTACCATTACCAAACAGACTGCTGTTTTTCAGCTTTATTAAGGTTAAGTGAATAAATAATGAATGTTAAGATTGCTTTTGTTCTCCCATAACTAAAATTGGCTTGAAGTTCAAACAATGAAATTTGGAAAGCAATTCAATTTGCCCAGAAGAAAGAGATAAAGTCAAAGGATTGGCCACTTCACATACTTAGAATTCAATCTCACAATCATGCATCTAGATCTGTATTGACATGATGATATACCAGAAAAAATAATACTCCTGTGGAGCTCTTCCACTTGCTTCAATATCTAGTATCATTTTTTGAAACTGCTTAAATACACTTTACGTTGTGTCTGGGTGGTCTTTGGGTTAAAGAATATGCTTTCAATAACTTTCCCTCAAATATATATATTTTATTTTTAATAAAAAAGAGGAAATTAAACACAAAAAACCTATGTTATTTTAACATTGAGGTTTCAACAATAATGAAATTCAAATTTAAGCTTGACACACCATCTTAAGTCATTCAACTATGTATTTCTAAGAAATGACAATAATGGGATAAGTTAAGATGAATAAATCAGCCCTAAATGAAAACTCCTAAGTTACATTTCATTCCTGAGAAATATATGCACGTGAAGGATTTTCCCCTCACGATTTTGTGGGAAAATAAAACCCAAAAAAACCCCCAAACACAAAATCTTGGGAGCTTGAAAATGAACTTTACTTGATAGTATGCAAGGTTTGTTTTCATGGAAAGGGCATGTGAGATGCCCCTTGGGGACCCCAAGGTCAGCAAGCAACACAGCTCGTCTCAGTTGCCTCCTCCAGGAATGGGACTGACTAGTCCATGGTACCACTGACAGCATAAGGAACACAGCCTGGACTTTGCTGATGATTCCTCGGAGATCCTGAGCACTGATTTTGTCCAGCATGACTGAAGTAAATGCTCTGTCTCTCTCTCTCCCTGAGAAGGCCTTACCTTCTATGATGGGGAATGGTTTGAGGCAACCCCTTACGTGTCGTGTCTCTGTCTTTCCAGATGCAATGCCCACGGTGCCTCATGCCACATACTTCTAACAGGCGGTATCTGACTGTTTGCATTTTAAAAGCCATCTCACACTCATTTGAAAGGCTGTAGTAGAACAGTGAGACGGAAAGTCAGGCTGTTGGCCTTGGTTTATCTGGTGCACTGAATAAATAAAGCCTGGAAAGAGGAGAGAGAGGAAAGAGGGCTCTTTCCTGCAGTCTGTGAAACAGGCAGTGTTTGAGGAAAGGACTTTTCAAAGGTACAGCTTTGCAGCAGAAGCATAAATTGGTGACGAGAAGAGGAGGGAGCAAACAATGTACAGCCCTGGCTCAGGCTGATGGAAAGAGACTGCAGATTCAGAAGGCCTCTGAAGAATATGTAGAAAGGTGAGAAATCATTCAAATGTGGAATCCAGTTGTGCATCTCTCCCTCTACACTCACATTTACTGATCTTGTAATGTTATTCTTTTTTATCCAGCAGATTTGTTTTCTCTTTCTACCTGTATGAATTGAATTAAAATTCAAGTAAAACCCAGATTTTGAAATTCATAGGTTTATAGCGGTTTGGGGGTGTTTACAATTAAGAAAAAGATGCGCCTCAAAGCTCTGGCTAACTCAGGATGCTTTCATGGTTGCATTGCTCTATCTTCCTTCATTCCTGGTCACCTTGTATTTAGAAATCCAGTTGAAGACTATAATATACAAGGTCTAATTCTTCCTTATGGGATTTGGAGTCTGTGGCTAAATGTTGACCCTCAGAGTTATCCAATTTCTGTTAGCTCCAAGGATTGCAGCCATTCTTTGTTTTCATTTTCCAGTACTGGACAAAAGATAAGCTGATGCTCTCACAGAGATTCTATTAAAAATCTTGGCTTCCATGACTTATTTGAAACTGCCTTCCAAGTATTAATATCTCTGCAGTGAGGCAAGTGCCATATATTAATTTAGAAAAAATCAGGGTTAATCCAATGAATAGCAAGGATGGCAATCTTATGCCACCTCATATTAACCGCTGATTACCAGCAAATCTAGAAATTCGCTTTACAAAAATGGAAGTTGAATGGCAATTTAGTAAATTATGCTTTAGAAAACCAAAATACCCTGTTTAACCTTCACTTCACATGGTGACAAAAATGTAAATAAGAAGACAGCAGTACTGTTTTCTCTAGAAACTTACTTCCTGTTACTAAAGGAGATGTGAAAACAGATTTCTTTGTAAAATAGGAATTTTAAATTAATTAGATGCGAAAATTGCAACCAGGACTTCACCACATACAACTTCTCTTTCCTGAAAATATGCATAACTACAGGCAAAGCTGAACCATGACAAGCTAGAATAACAGGGACAGAAGGACATATCATGTGTGGACAGAAAACCCCTTTTGTCTCAGTTCTGACAAATACTCCCAAGCCAGTAATCATACTGGGAGGAAACTGTTGCTTCATGCAAACACTATGATCTAGAGATCATACTTGCTTGCCTAAGACACATTTCTGTGGTAAATCTGCCAGTTTTCACAGTGCTACAGGTCTTACCCCACAGCCCTGTCTGTGAAGGATGCAAGGTTATGAACCACGGCTTTAAAGCACAGTGCGTCCCCTTGGGCAGATGCTCAGCCTGTGCAAATGCAGCCATTCCCACAGGACAGTGAGACCCTTCATTCTCTGTATTTCACCTGCGACTTATTTAATGACTCTTTTCCTGCACCCTGTGCCCCCAAGAGTGAAGACCAGGGTGTGCATCCTGAATCCCCAGCGATGAGGTTGCAGACAGAGTATCAGAGTGCAGATTCACCTCGAGGAGTGCAGTGTTCTGCCCTGTGCCCATCCAGGGGCTTGGCACTTTGTACCCAGTTTCCCCTGAAAAAAGGAAAGAGCAGGCCTAAGGCAAGAGAGGGCCAAGATGCAAAGACAGGCAGTCTCCTGTCTGGAATGGGAAGTCTGCCCAGGCCCTATGCTCCGGGAAGCCAAACGAACCCCGGGTACGCGCAACCCTAATGGCAAGAAAGGGTTTTGTATAAGTACAGAAAAACAATCTTGTGTCTTACACCCACGTTTCAGGTCAGTTTCTAAAACTTTTTTTTTTTTTTTTTTTTTTTTTTTTCCCTAAGCAGGTATTATTTAAAGCTTCTATTTGGAACGGGGTGAATATTACACTGAAGATTTAGGACATCTGGGGTATTTGTGACAGCAAGACCGAGCTCAGCACACGCGCCCTTTTGCCGGGAGCCAAGTGTGGTGCAGCGGGCGCGGCTGGCGGGGCCGCTGGCCCCTCTCCCTCTCTCTCGCTTTCTCTGTGTGTCTCTCCGAGTCCCCGGCGGGCGGGGGCGGTGGATATCCCGGGATCTCTCCCTTCCCGCTCCGGCGCGGGGAGGTCTCCTCGGGTCGGGGGAGGAGGGGCGGCGCGGCACAGCGCGGCC
>WEKY01005614.1:132112-150801 GCA_013390045.1 Picathartes gymnocephalus
CCCGGGCTCCGCGGCCGGCGGCGGGGCTGCCCCGCCGGCTCCTGTGCCCCGCCGGCGCTGTCTCTCGCCCCGGCAGTATCGGCATCTCCGTAAGTCCTGGGGAGAGGCCACGGAGGACGGCGGAGGTCTTCCCTCTGCCGCTGTCCTGCGTTCCCAGACGCCCTCAAGGGCAGCTACAGCTTCTGTTTTAGCTGTAGCTGCCTCACTCGTTCCGCAGGAGAAGTAAAACCTCATCAAACCAAAGCCCAAGTTGGGTATCAAGTACTCGGTGCCTGTCCTTCGCTAGCGTTGTCTGGGTATCTGGGGATACTGCGGGATAAGGTGCTGTGTCGGGCCAGCCGGGCTGCGCCGAGCGCGGTCGCGCCAGCAGGACCCGGACTTTGCCGTGGTGAGGTTTAATGAGCCAGGCAGTTCCAGCCGGGGATTTGGTAAAAATAGCAGCGTCTGCTACCCTTGAAACAATCGGTGCTACTAGTCCCTCTTGCGAAGAACTGCAGCATGGCCCTTGTCAAGTCTTACCTATCTCTTCTTGCATGCTTCTTCTAGTACGTGTGCTGGCATCTCTAGCTCTGCCCTTGAAGTCAGGCACCCGAGCATTATATCCTTGAATTTTTAGTTTTCAAAGCAATGCCATTGATTGACATAATAATAATGTCCTTTCATTATTATCTTGTATCTGCACATTAGTTCTGCGGAGTGCACCGAAGAAGAAAGGAAAAAATGCCCACGGTTTTTTTTTTTCCCCCTACAAAGTAAAAATTGTAAAACTTTTATTTGCTCTGTGGTGAAGTGGGAGGAAAATACTCTCTTAACATCACTTGTTGTATTATGCTCATGGGAGCCTGCAGGAAGATGACAAAGGGCTGTGTGTCCCCTTAGATTTAAGGATATCAAAAACCCCATAAAAGTATTTCAGAGAAAAGCTCATGGAGCAGGCAGAAGTTTTGCATTTGTAGAACGGTTTCCTTGCATAATAGTTGCCAAGGATACAGCATCCAGTGAACAGAGCTCTGCCTAAAGCACAAAAACTTTGGAAGCTCTTGGTGCGCTGGGTCAATTCTGTTTTCATGTGCTCAGTCGTCCCCAATTCAGAGAGTGGTCCCATTGTTTTCAAGGGAGGCTTTTTTTTTCTTTTTGGAGTTACAGCTAATTAGAAGAAAGGCACGATGGATTCTGACACCTAATGAAGTAAATAAAGAGATCGTTTCAAATCTGGTTTTAGAGTTAATTCAGCATTATTTTCAAGGATATTTCACTGTGTTGTTTTGCTTTGCTTTGAATACTTTCCTGGCAATTTTTAATGACTTACATAGTAACACCACCACCTTGGTTTAATGTTTTAGGAGCCAGCCAAAATCTATGGCCACTTGTATATGCTTAACTCCTGGCCAGTCTTTCTGCGTGCAGTGTTTCTCAAGTTTAATTAACGTTCGGAAAGTGGACTTGCAGACTTTGGGTGAGAGATAGCCTATGTCCCTAGAGGTGCTGTAAACCCGGTTATTGACAGGTAGTTGATCTGCTAGAGGCAAGTCCTGGCCTAGTGACTTGTTAATATGAGCTTCTGGCTCTTCCAAATACTTTGTTTCTGTTGTGAGGGTGTAGGCAGTCTCATTGGAATCTGCTTACATGGTTACAGTTACCTTTGTGTTTGCAGAGCCACTGCCTGTTTCTAGAGTTCTTTCTTTCTCTTGGCTATCACTTGGCTTCTACAAGGTAAAAAAAAAAAAAGTGTTGATTAGACTTGTTTACCTTTATTCATTATAATGAAAGCATAGTTCCTTGTTTGCACTTGCAGTTAGGGCAGCATTTCTGTGTTTGGCATTACATCTTTGTACCTGTGATTCCGTAGAATCAACTGATTTGTGTTGCTTTCTTCTGTTTTCTTTTTAGGAGGTGGGCATATTTTTCTGCAGCTTGTCCTCAACACTGTATTAACTGGTCAGTAGAAGATCACCACATTAGTTGACTGAGAAGAATTTTGCTCCATTTCACCCAGAGATCAGGGCAAACTCTGATTCCAGAGGAATGCTTCTGTCAAAGCAGAGCATGAGTTGAAATTCAGGTGTCAGTTCACATTGACACATCTGAGGTTTGATTGATTAATTACTTTGAAAATTAGTGAGCTGATGGATTGATGGTCCATTTAGTATCACCATGGTGACTAGAGCAAAATATCTTGAAACAGATCTAGGAGTTTCTAGCTCAATTGGTGTCCCTACCCACAGCAGGAGAGTTGGAACTTTAAGGTCTCTTCCAACCCAAGCCTTTCTATGATAATGATGATGAAATGCATAGGAACACCAATACCTAAATAATTTCTGAAGTCTTTCTTATAAGCTGTTGGCCTTATCGCCAGCCAGTTTCAATGATCAGTGCTAGGTTTTTTTCCAGTGGGTTTTAAGTTGCCATCTCTTGACTTAGGTGAACATTCAGTTACTCTCTGAACAGAGCTGCCAACTCGCTGCCTTCACATCCCTGGATGATATGCACATCTTGTAGATTATGTACTGCTGTGGGATGTACTTGAGAGGATGAAGTCAGAAGCAGGAATGCAGCTCACTCCAGTGGGGTCAGATTTCACCATTGCTGTCTTGGAATTAGTAATGATGACAGTGTAGTGATGGTGGTATTTTTGTAGTTAGTAAAACAACTTGTATATTGCAAATCATTGTAAGTTAAACTTTATAAACTATTATTAAGAAAACCATTTAAAAAGTAAACAAAAAATGCTTTGACGTTCAGACCTGTCAAAGTATGTCATTATTAGCTCTTTTGTAACCAACAGATGTTCTAGCTTGACTCCAAAGGGCAGGATTTCTTCAGTCTAGTTCTTTGAAAGTACAACTCAATTTCACATGTTGGTTTTACTGCTTCTTTTCTTTAAACTTACAATTTTACCTGAGTCTGGATGCAAGTCTAGATCTCCACATTGTCTTCTGAGCAGCAATGTTTTTAGATCCTTATGGAGGTTTGCTGGAAAGTTAAGAAACTGAGTTCTGAGAATAATGTCTGGGATGGTCTTTACTACCCTGAATAATGTGGAGTTCCTAAGCTGGTTGATAGGGAAAACTGATAAGAAGAGTGTCTGCAATCTTTCTTTCACTTGGAATTGTGTGCCTAATTATATCCTCCTCCCTCACTCTTTTTTTCCCCGCTTCTGTCTGTGCACATACCTTTCTCTACATCCATATCTCTGGATACAGCAGCTCGCTGGTCATTGGGTTGTGGTCAGTTCTGACTGGCATGCACCCTGAGCCTCACGGAGCAGGGCACTGCCATCAGGAATGCTTGTTTCAGCTATCCCCCGTGGTTATGAGCGATTTGGTCCTAGATGATAACACACCATCCTAGTTGATGATGCAATGAAGTACCACAAATTCTGTTACAGTATTTTTAGCCACATCTACGAGTTCTTGCTGAGTAACTACGCCACGTTGCAGAGTTTTTGTGGGTTGCCTATACTGATTTGGCTGCCTAAGGTGCCATTTTGAATTTGGCTTCTATTGTGTATGAGGATTTTAGGTCACCCTTACTGTCTGTTGTATGAAGCAGAACTGGATCTAGTTTGGATTCTGACTTCAGATGTCCCTTTTGGCCATTTCTGTGAATCTTGGGAAAATTCAGAACTGGGTCTAAATTTGTGGCTCAGGCCCAATGCCAGTAATGCTCTTTGAATCTAATTTGGTACATTGGGTTTGTTGGTTTTGAATTGCTTTGAGTTACTTGATACTTACGACTTGCTGACATAGGGTCGCTCAGGAGAGTAGCTATATATACATGGCCAATGTCAAGTGGTGTGCTTTTTTTAGAGATCTTCTTCATTATAACTTATTCACATAATTACAGCATGCTGAGTATTTTGCCATAGTCTGATCTCACATGCCACAGTAGTGTTCAGTGTTGGGGTAGCTCTGTAAGAAATACATCTGTACAATAATATAGGACATCACGCTGCCTAATTTATCAAGAAAACGTAATTGAAATACTTTGTGTAACAATGGAAAACAACAAAAAAAAAATCTTTCTGTGCATATGGTGTACTGGTGGTGATGGTGAAAAGGAGAGTTACAGTGCTGTAAGGATAATTGTTTAGACCTCTGAGAAAACAGGGGACAACTTGTGTGTTTAAATCCCTTCCAAGAATTTGTAATTAGGAACAGTGTCATTCAGAAAACAGTGGTATAAGCAGATAAATCCAGTGAGCGTTAGAGGGATTCGGGAATTTCATTCATAAAGAAGCCATCCACATTTCCGTCTTCAGCTGCTGTGATTTAGCCTATGTTAAAGCCAGGGCTCACTCTGAGGCATGGTGTGATGTAAACTGATAGCAGGAGTAGTTCCACTGGTTGTGTCCTGGCATGGAGCTCAGCTCTGGCATTGAACTCTCTGCCAGGTTATATCCTGGCAGCAGCCTCAGGTTTTCAGAGAGCAGTAAACCTACTAGCTGGCTCTTCTTCCTGGAGTTTCCTTGGCATTAAGTAATAATGTGTTGGTCCATAGAGTCTAGGCAGAAAAAGAAGAAAGTATGGTTTGGATCCTGATGGAGGTGTTGGTAAATAGAGCAGCTGTTCTCTGAAGAGAGCATTTTTGGGTTAGCCATTATGTTGTTAATGGGAGCCGAAGAACAGAAGATGGAAAATGGAATATTGTCATTTTCCCAGGGAAAATGAACGCACACTTAGGGGAAACTGGCTGATACCTTTTGCGAGTTTCGCTGCTGAGGACTGGAAAATACTTTAGTTGAGGGCTGTCAAGACACATAGGTCTTTCACACTCTCCCTGAGGCAGGTGGACATCAGCCTTTTTTCATCCTTTGAAAGAAGAAGGGATTTAACACAATAGTTGTTTCCAACAGGTTTCCAAAGTATTCTGACTCTAGTCAAGTATTTCTGGAACTGACAAATTCCTGTGCTTCAAGAGATTGACCCTGTAGCAGTTGCGTGTGCTTAAATTTTATAGGGAATTATTTATGAGGGCATGGGGGTAGGATACTGCTCTGTCTCCTGACTTGACAGTACAAGCTGCGTCAAAATCCTGTGTGAAGCACACTTTTCTGGGGGAGTATAAACACCCGCCCTAAAGCACAACTGTGTGAAGCTCCTCAGTCTCCAACAGCTTATGGTCTTCTGCCATGTGGGCCCCTTCAAAGGGGAAGAAATACCCGCAGAACAGATACAAAATAATTGTCAGATGCTGGGCTTTACCTCTGGCAGTTTAAAGTAAGATGCCTTTGAAGTTCTTTCAAGGTTCTTCTGACAAGTTACGGTTTGGACAAGTTGTAGTTCAGTTCAGTTGTTTGATCTAGGCTTAAAAGCTGTGTTGTAAAAGCAGGGGCACAGATCTATCCCAGAGATTCAATTCCTGACTTTGACACCTCTCTTGCAAGTCACTCAGTTTGGCTGATCATAGCTCAAGAGCCTACGTAGAGCTCTGTGTCGAGAATGATAGGAGTGAGTGTGCTGGTAGTTCTCAGGATTCCACTAAATTTTTAAATCACAGATTGGTCAGATGCAGCCTCTGGAAACTTGCATCACCCTGTGTTTCCTGGAGGTTCTTAATCGAAGAAAGGAGATTAATAGGAAGAAGTCTGACCTTGATGTTATCCTAGCACAAATCCCGTACTTGCAGTTACAAATTTTGATGTTTTCTCTCACAACCAGTTTGTAGATACATCACTTCATCCAAATTCTTCTTGTGAGAAGATTACTAGTGGATTCACTGAGCACGAAACTAAGATGACTGCAGTTCATATCTATGTTGGTAAAGGAATAGTCAGAGGTGTGGGACTTGGCATGTTGCAATCTCCTTTCTGTGTTGTTCTAACTAAGAACAACAGTTCTCACAATGTTTAAGAAGAGTTTTCTCTTCCCAGTGCATCCTACGTTGCCAGTAATTAGAATCTAAATGAGAGTCCCTTTTCTTTCTGTCTGATCTCACTGGCAGGGTTGTAACGATGAGCGTTACAACCTTTGTGCAAATGTGCGCAAGGCAGCCGGGCTGTAACTCACCCATCCATAACATTATCACTGATGACAACCCTACTTGGTTTTACAGTCCACTTCTCTGGCTGGAATTCAGCCAGGACAGGTTAGTACCTCTTCTCTTTCAACAGGTGTTTTGTATTTTTGGGTGACCCCAAGTGGTCTGGGCTGGGGCTATGCAGCTCCTTTGGTAAATGCTACTTCAGTAGGCTGTACCCATGTGCTAAGATATTACTTCATTACCAGCTCAGAGGAAGGCGTGCCAGCTACTTACACCTCTGTCATCACTTTCCACACAACCTGTATTGCATTATATTATTATTAACTTTATATTGTATTACAGTTATTAATAAGACAGCAAGGAATGTTGTTACATATTTTTAGCAGTGCAACAAGTTGGGGCAATAGTAGCATTGAGCTCCCTGGGAGGCCCAGCTATCTAGAAACATCTGCAACCATGTGGCATATGAAACTATTGAAGGCTTGGAAGTTCACTGTCTGCGTCATCAGCTTAACACATATATATGACAAAAATGCATTGCTGTTTCCAATTACAAACAGTTAAAAAGAAGTAATTCCCAGCATTTTAAGGATGCTAAAAAAAAAAGGCTTAGACCTTTTCCTTTACTTTCAGTATGACTACTTGACTTTAGTAGTCATACTTTTCAACTGGCCCTCTATCTATTTTGTGAGGAGGATATTTATTTATTTTATTGCACAATGTCCTGGAAAATTGCTAATTTTAGTCTGGCATGCCTAATTGCTATCGTTAAACATGGGCAATGCATTATTATTAATCTTTTGGTCATACCAGTCATCATTTTACATGGTAGTGATCGTTAGGCTGAGCAGAAAGGATGGGATGACTGGAAAAGCAGCTTCATCTTCTTTTAGTTGTAGTTCTAGAGGGGTTTTTATGACAAAGCATATGTACTTGGAAAAATGAAACTTGGAGAGTGTTGCCTAGTGTTTACTAACTATTAAACTCTTGTGGTTACTAACAATTAAACTCTTAGTATCAGAATGATAAGAAGAATCTCCATAAATAAACAAATTGTAATACAAAGTAAAGTCAGGTATGTGTGATTACATGCAGTAGTGGAGGGTTCTGTGGGGCTGAAAGGTTTATGTTCATCAGCCACAAAAACTGTATCTTGTGCAGTTGTATTGCTTTAACTCTAGTGATACGGATGAAGCAATACACTTTTCCTCTCGTACACAGCATGCATGATTATACTGTAATAAAATGCACTTACAGATAGCTTGTATTTCCCTATTTAGGAAAGAAAGAAAGTTTGCTTTCATCTTGGTTTCTGTGTTGTCTTTTCTTTTAGAAGCTACAGACTGTGCCAGTTAAAAAGATCATTCTAAGTAACTTTGATATTGGTTAAAAAAAAAAGAGGGAAATTTCAATGCTGTTCCTAGTTACTTCAGATTTACTGATGAGCCCTTCACCCTTTGTAAGTGAAATTGAGAAAACAAGTATTAAGAAAATAAGAATTGTAAATATACTATTGCAGCCACAAGTAGCAGCATCAGAGGTAAAGTAGCTGCTCCAACTGCTGGTGAGGTGCCTGTGGATTTTGTCTTTAGTTTTTTTTAGATGGCTGTGTTATCGGCAAGGAGAAGATGAAGTCCCTGGACTATGTCTGGTGGGGTTTCTCTGCACGTTCAGTGTGAACCACCTGGCATGATTTGGGAGCTGGGAGCTGGCAAAGAAGGCGCTTGTAGCTCTCATAGTTGTGCCAGCCAGCTGCTTATCTAAGGGTCATATGTCAGGTAAAACTAGTTGAAAAAGCACATCGTGTCTGCTTTCTTACTTCACTACTGCAAAGCTTGCAAGGACAGAACTCAATCGTGGAGTGTGCAATCAGGAAACCAATTGGAATCTCATCTGTGCTAGTGAAATGCCAAATGGGGTCTTGTGCCTGTTTTTTGTCAATGTGGAATAAAAGTTCTGAATTTTCTCCAAGTGCCAGTGATGAACCCAGTCTAGCTATGGGGTAGACATTAATAGACTTCTAGTACTTGGAAAGACTTGGCGTCTTATGGGTAGTGAAGAAATCAAGAAAACTACTTATCTACGGTCTGTTTATATATGCAGTATTACCATACTGCAGCAGCTGGCCCTGGAGCATGACCTCTGACTTCACACACAAAGGGTTGTTATTTTCTCCTTCAGCTCTAGCATTGTGAAGGACTTGGCTTGTGAAAATCTTGAGTCCTCTGCCCTCTTTATAGGAGGTCTTGGTGTCTTTGTTAAGGAAGACCCTTCCAGGTTTGCCAGGCAGAGAATTAAGGATACCTATTTCAGATTCCTGAAATTGTAAGATTTGTCTGTGCTGCCCTGCCTCACAGGCGGGAAGGACCTTGTTGTCTGACTATTGTCTGTAAAAAGTAAGTGAATTTGCAGGATTTTCTTTGTGTTTTGGTTTGGGTTTACTTATTTTTGTTAAAGTTGGTCACCTTCACAAGGGTGCAAGGACTGGGAAGCTTTATGGTGGTGAGTGCCAAGGATATGCAGATTTACATATGTCTCATTACAAAACTGTGCTGTTTGTACGGCTTTGTGAATTCCAGAAGTCCTCCTCTGATGGAGCACACTTTATCACACTCCTTTCTTTAGGCATCTTTTTTGGAAGTTGTAATGTGATTTGAAAATGGGTGCTTTTTTAAAAAACTGTGTTACTGAGGAAGAAAAGGTCCTGCTAAATGACACGGTTCTTTTCAGTCTCTACGTGTGTTTAGTGTTTTCATCATTCTTTTTCATGTACTCTACCATGCTACTAGTTGATTTGAGCTTCAGTTATAAATGCAAGCGGCCTGTAACTCCAGTGACTACAAGTAAGGCAGGCAGGCTTCAGTCACAAGTGGAAAAGCAGTGTATAAGTGAAACATGGTATTTTATTTCAGACAGAGATGACTGATTTATCCTGTATGAGTATTCTAAATGATTAATGCATTACAATGATCATTGCTGGTCACAGCTGAAGGACTCTCACCTTACTGTGAATTTTTTTGTTCTGGTTTGATTATAATACATGAAGTGTTTTTGTCTGTGACTACACAAGGCAGAAAGAAATGCAGCTCTTCTGGGTTTAGTATCCACAGTTGTGTTTGCCTGTGACCTGAGCATTCCTGTAGTGTCTTACATACAGCCTTCACTTTATACTGCAGTATTCCTCATTATTTTACTTGGTTATGTCCCCTTTGTTTTTGCACAGAAGTGAGCTTGAATTACTACAAGTAATGCGCTTAGATTTGTTATAATTGCCTGGTAGACAGTAATGTTTTCTTGTTTAGATGCTGATTTCAATTGTTGCTTTTTTTTAGCCTAATTAAAAAGTCAATTTGTCTGCAGTAATGTTTCAGCTACTGTATGGTGGGGTTACTGGATGTTACTCTGCCTTACATGTGCATTTCTGTAGTTATGCTTCTTCTAGACTGAGCTTTGTCTGGGAAAAAAAATGAGTCATTTTTCTGACAAAGGTGAGAGTTGTGGGGGAACATGGTGGAAGAAAATCCTCATTTTTTAGAAGTTAAAGAAGTATACTTTCTGAGACTTAAGGTGGGTTTCTCAGTTCAGATGCTGCTGAATTATGCTTTCTGTCTTCTTAATGTTTTGGTTTTTTTTTTTGCTTATCTTTGAAATGTGGATGAAAAAGCCACCAGTTATGAATGTGAATTTATGTTAAGGCTAGGGTGTCCCCATATCTTTGAGTTTCTGAACTTATTATCCAGAGACTCTGAATTTGGTTTTTTTTGGTGCCTTCATTTTCAGCTTGCTAAAGAGAAGTGATCAGCACTCAAAAACGTACCCTTTGGAGAA
The DNA here is from genome assembly GCA_013390045.1 of Picathartes gymnocephalus. NCBI lineage: Eukaryota > Metazoa > Chordata > Aves > Passeriformes > Picathartidae > Picathartes > Picathartes gymnocephalus. Next base: position 141,923 of record WEKY01005614.1, read on the forward strand.
ATGACCACCTGTAGTAAGTTTGAAAACTGGTAGCTTGTTATAATGGACACAATTATCTCAACATGTAGAATTCTTTCTTTGCTAATTAGATGTGCCCATAATTTATATATGTGTTTAACTTGAAAGTCCTCTGAATATGTACGTGTTCCTTTTAGTCTTTTTCTCATCAAGGGGTTTGAACAAAGTATTTCCTAATGGTCATTTGTATAAAGATGAAGAGTTAGAGGATACTGTTTAGGCTACTTTTCAGTATCAAAAAAGATTAATGGTCCCGGAAAACTGGTAATGGAATGAGCCGGTAAGCTTCCTCACATCACTGATTAGTCTTCAGCCCTAGTTTTAGTGTATGCAAGTCTTTACTGTTTGATGAATCATTTAACTATATCCTAGAGAATAAGCGATTGCATTGTGGTGTCACCTGTTTTTGTTTTGATAGTCTCAAAGCATTAGATCCTATAGGTCCTAAGTCTGATCCTATCTGTAACACAGCAAGGTTCTTTTTTCAATTTTTTTTTTTAAATGTCTGGATAGTTGGATGGGAAAAGCCTGAAGATGTGACTCTTGAAGATTAAAAACAGAGCAAGAATGTGACATTTTTAATTATGCACTTGAATGTGCAAAAATATATTGGCTTGAAAATCTTAAATACTTTTTTTCAGTGTTATGAAAGTCAGGTATTTAAAAGCATCCTTGCAAATGCTGTAACTGCTACCTCAGCACAAGAGTGCAGGAGAGCGCAGGATGAGGACAGAGTTGTCTCTTCATTGGCAGCATTCTCGGGCAGGATTGAAAGCGGTTGCTCACTATTGGCAAAGCTAAAGGCATCTGAACAGCTGCCAGTGAAGGTAGAAGGATATTGATTTTCAAGGTTGCCAAAATGTCGTCTGTCTTTCATAAGCGCTAAATCATATTGAAAGGAATTGGGGTTAAACAGTCATTTGTTTTAATGTTTTTCCTTTGTGGTCTGTTAAGAAAGATGGGTGAGATGGGAGTGTGTGCTCTGCCAGTACAGACATTGGCTACCATGGAGCAGCTGTCTGTCTGGTGCTGCTCCTCCCAGCATTGACTCCAGTTTGCCACCACGTTTTCTCAACATGTTTCAGCATGTAATTGTGTGGCCTATACACAGCAACGTGGCTGTCTTGGACTTTAATCCTTGCCATTGTAAGAGTGCTGATTGAATTGCAGGCTAAAAATAGGCTGTACTCAGACATGCTGCGTGCTATCAGTTGCACTCTGCTTTGGCAGTCTGTTGGTAACATGACATAATTAAAAGTTGACAGAGGCCATAGGCAGAATGCTGTCCCATGATTTCTAGGATTAGTGCTTGAAGAAGGTATTTTCTTAACTTGATGAATTTAGCTCACATGGTTACAGCTTAAATAAATGACCTATTATTCTATTCTGTTCTTCTATAGTTCTGGTAGGCTGTTGAAAGAATGTCCTTGCCTTAAGCCCATTCTTTAGATTGATGTTGCTTCTGTGGGAAAGCCACTGGTAATAGACCATAGCATTTGGAAATCATTACAGGTAGGTGTGATTTGAGTGACAAAAAGGAGATTAGAAATATTTTTCAGTGCAGTGTAAGTTGAGCTATATTTACTTCCTTTATGTTATTACAGTTTGTCACTGACATTCCAACAAATATTTCAGAAAGATATATGCAGCTGAGAAGATGTAAATAGCTTACTATCTTGTGAGTAGTCATCAGCTAGTGTTATTTTAAGAAGTTTCAAGGGAGATTGATTAAAATTACACTTTCATGTTCTTCATCCACCAAATTAGATTTCTTGAAATAAAAACAGTAATCTAAATGTCTGAGATAATTAAGCACCAATTCATAAAATGTAGTTTGAAGAAATACTCAGAAGGAAAAAAAAAACCCAACCTTTTTCCTCAGTGAATTCCTCTGAAGGAGCTAGCATGGGATGAAGGCTGACAGGTACTCTGTCTCTGTGTTTAGTTGTTGAAATCAGGGAAGGGAAACTAAGCTACAAATAATTACCGTAAAAAGATTACTTTCTTGGACATTTGTGTGGATGCAATCAAAGTACTATTAATCCTACCTTTGTTTTCTCATGTTGATTATTTGTCCATTTCTTCAAAATAAGTCGAGACTGAAGTATGTTCTGTAGGTGAGTCATAAGAGGTTATTATTGAAGCCATGCACCTGTGGTAGGTACTTTTTAACCAGCTGGATGTTTGACTGTTGAAATAAAGTGACTGATTTCATGCTGTATTTGCACCTGGCTACAAATAAGTTGTATGGTTCAAGTTATTTCTGAAGGCAGATTTCTGAAACAACCAAAGACTGATGGAGTAGGGTGAAGGTACATGATAAGAAAGAAAAGAAAGTCTATAAAGCTTTCCTGGCCCAGAAACAAGAATACAATCATGAGCAGGTTGCTAGCCAAATTTAGTATCTCTTGTAGACTGAAGTTTGTCACTTGTAACTTTGTGAATAGGTGTTATGTCAAGATATTTTGTAGGAGATTCTGTTCTAGCAAACCAAACCCCTTGTTTATTTTTGGATATCTCTGTTAGATATTGATGGGATTTGTTGTCAGAAGTTCTAATTAGCTGCTTGGGCAAGTCTGAGTGATTTGGCTTGAATGTTCTTACCACAGCCTGTAAGAGCATAGTTGTGTGAACTTGTGCCTGTCCTACCAGAGAATTTGACTCATGTTTGCTGTTGCAGTGGAACCTGTTTTGGCTTGACTGTAAAGCTGTCACCGCTGGGCAATGGCCTGAATGGTGCTCATATTAGTGTCTGCCTTTATGAGCTACTAATGGAAACGGAAAACCCTATTTACTTAATCAGATGCTATTGAAGCTAATTACTGTGTTTAGTTTGTTTTTCTTGTGGAGAAGGGAGGTGAGTGCAAATCCCCAACCACAGAATGTTTATACAAACACAGAGGTGTTTGGGCAATTACAAAGGCTTGTGTAGCAAAGCAGGCTATATGGTTTGTGCCATGTCGCTTTCTTCCTACCCATCCCCTTGCTGCTTTTCAGTATGGCAGAAGGCAGCAGCTCAGCTTAAAACTGATGTGGGTTTGTGGGTTGCTGTGAGTCAGCCTCCTCGAGAAGACAGATTTTGGCCATTGATGATAACTACTTTGTTACTCCTCGTGGGTGGCACCACGGTGATGGGCATTTTGTGTGTGGGACAACTGTCTTGGGTAACCAGGGCTTGCTCCTTTCTTTCACACAGGTAACAGGAAAAAAGTCTGTTCTTTTTTAAGAAAAGGGCTATTTAAAACCCAGAAATAGCATTGTAAGTGCTTGATTCTTAGTAGCAATTTCTGGAGGGCCATCTGTGAAAGGGATGTGGCTGTAACCTCCAGTGCTAACAAAAGGATAAGCAGGTAATGAAATCACGTTTAGACTGTGCAGTACAACCTAATATTGACAGCTTTGTTGTACTCCTGCCCATATTGCTGAGTTACAGTTGGGAAACACTTACTGTTAGTTGCAGACATGCTCGCAGCTGGTCACATAAAGATGATTTGTTAACTTTTTGAGGTCACTGAGTGAAGTGACTTCTGTTTAAAGTAGAGTTGAAGCTTTGAAGGACATCAGTATAGAAGGGCAGAACTGGTAGAGCTGCAATGCTAGACTAAAAGGAAGAACCAAACAAAACCCTTGTAATACAGAGAAAGTCTGCCTCACCCTTGGATGCACATGTATGTTTGTGGTATAATGAAGAATGCAAAACAAATTTTCTTTCCTGTATGAAGTCTTGGGAAATAGCCATTTCATCTTCCTAGAGACATAGGAGGTTTTGGAGCATGGACCATTGTCTCTCTGGTTGCAGGAGTGAGTGGGTTGGTAGAGGAAAGCCGTGCCTGGGATTCCAGGAGAAGCATTTCAGCTGAATGTCTCCTAATGGCAAAATTGGCATGGAGTTTAAATACCAACATTGCTGCTGCAGATTATATAGTTAATGTTTTGTTTGTGCAGTTTTCCTTTGAGTGTTATATTACGGCCTTAGCATAGTCTGCTAAAGTACAAAACAAAGTACTAAGCCGATGAGCAATCTTTTATTGGCACCTTGCTTTGTTCTGGCTCAGGAGAAAAAAAGGTTTGTACATAATCTATTATTTTATGATTTGGAGGCAGGGGGATTATTTTGTTGTCTTTAAATTCTTCAAGCTTTTTAAAGTGAAAATAAGCTTAAGAAGTATGTATATTGCCAGGGAAAAAGATATGAGGTCTATCTAACTTCCCTGAACTAACTTCAGCCAGCCCCTGAGAAAACTTCCACAACTCATTTCACTGACGAATTGGTATCCAGTTGTTTTATTTGTCTGGAGAAAAAATTATATTTACATCGTGGTCTTGTCAGTGTCAGAGCAGCAAGTGTCTAAAGTTGCTGTGAGGAAAACTGGCTTTTTACTGTACATTAGGTGAAACATGTTTAAGCCATGGTTTTAATATGCTAGTCCAGTGCACTAAAAATGCCCAGTTAATGCAATGAAACTGTATCTAGATGGACTATTTTGTCTCAAGTGTAAACCTCGTGTTTGAAAGTAGTTAGTTGCATGCTTGTTGGAAAAGTTTTTGGGATGAAAAGTTTTACAGAATTTGTCAGTACCTGCTTAAGCAGTTGATTTTTGAGCAGGGCTCTTACCAACATTCAGTTTCCTTTGCTTGAAGGGATCTATATCCATTCTTCACCTCTAAGGAGAAGGCTGTCAGTGTTAAATGTGGACCGTTCCACATTTGTATTAAAAATAGAAATCCAACATCCATGAGAGTGGTGATGTTTGACAGTATGGCCCATGCTGTATTCTACAATCACCCTAGTTTTGGCGTGTTGAATCCTATCATTCACACAGGAAAGGTGTCAATGAGACTTCCCTTTGGGATGTACTTCTAACTGGCTTAAGAGTCTTCTAACTGTCATATTTCCTGTGAGAATGTCATTGGTATTTGAAATTGTATTAATGACTAAGAACTCCGTTTAAAAAGCAGTATATATTTTTGCTATTCAAGTAGTTTAAACAGAAGAAAGTATAGAAGGAACTTATAAATGGGAACCTAAATAAAAATATCATATTAAATTAAGCTTTTTATTTGAGAACAAGATTTTTTGAGCTACCTTCATTTTTGGGAGAGACATGGAAAATGAATGTGGGAAGATATTTGTCTGCAAAGGAACACACCATGTTGGCATATGTAGTGAAAGACTCTCTAGATATGTAAGGTGCTCTTTGAACAAGCATATTTTAATTAATTTTAGTCTTATTTAACAGATTGTAACAGGACAGTTGTCAAAGGTAGGAATATTTTCTCCATGCTCTTGATAAAAGAGTTCTGGCTAAAATTTTGACTCCAGAGCTTACAATAAGTACTTTTGGTATTTTCCCATGTGTCTCCATTGCACAGTGGTGAATGACTGGTACTTGAAAGCCATTTTCCTACTTGCTTAGCTATCTCCACTGAGGTTTTCTAGATATGGGTCAGAGGAGACATTTTTCTTGGCTATTGAATGAACATTTAGTGCCTGTTGCATGCTTTATTCTGCTTTTTGTTGAGATTATGTACTTCTGTTGTCCGTTATCCCTTTGTTATTGGCTTTTCATCATGCTGTCAAATTATTCAATATTCATAATATAAGAATAAGCAGCTTCTGGTTTATACTTGTCTGTTGAACATGATAGTTCTTCTGCTTCTTCTTTTTCCTGGAAAAAAGTAAATACCCCTGTTTGCTATTGCAATTACTCTTTTGCCACAAGTCCTCATTTAGGTTTATAATAACAGTAATCAAACAACTGCTATAGGCTTTACATGAAATTTGTTGCATTGTTTGTTTATATTTTTTGGGTTTGCAAACAAATGAAACGCTACCAAAGAATACAGAAGTATGTGAAGCTGGACATGTTTAAGGGTAACTCAGCAGAGTGTTTGTCCACCAAAAACCCTCCCAGCAGAAAATCAACCATAGCTAGTAATGAACATAGATTCCTTTCTCTTCACATCCTGTTGAGATTTCAGCAACCACTATGTCTGTTCAGGCCAAAGCAGGGTCAGCTTGTCATCATGACACCGTTGTTTAGCAATCAGGGCTGATCTTTCTGGAGTGGAAATTGCTGAATGACTTGATTACACCCTTTGAAAGATGATCAGAGTGTACCTAAAAGGTCTATGACCAGGGAAAAGAATCTCTTGAATGTTTTATGTGAAATGTACCACTGTTTTCAAGTTGACTTGTGTCACCTGAAGCTAAATTCCAGCCAAGGCTGCAGTGGGAGGGAAGCACGGATAGCTGGGTGAGCCTTTGGCATGTTATGCATTTATGTACTGAGGTTCTCTTATATGCATTTCTGCAACGGGACCCTCTGTGCTGTGTTGTGGTTTTATGGAATCAATTTTCTGGTTTGGTGTCTCACTAAACTGTGTGACTGAGAGCTGTTTCTGTCACCCAAGCTTGAATGGTTGCCTTTGCTTAGCAGGGAACCCTACTACTCCCACAGCTCACAGGGCCATGGAGGTATACAAGCATCTTTGCAATTTAGACCATCTCAGTACTGAAAAAGTACTGATGAAAAAGTTACTGCATATGCCCAGCATCTGAAATCTTTAATCCACTGTTTGTCAAAGCTAATGAGGGGAGCCTAATGCTGGGATTGAGAGATCCAACATAAGCTTCAATTGCAAAGTTTTACTTGCAGGATTTCTGTCTGTCATGTATTTGCAGCATTCTTGGCTTTTATTTTCAATGATGGACCTTGAGTTGTGGTTCTCCTCCAGCATAAGGACAAAGTTACCACTTATGTAATAATTGCAAAGTATAGCAGAAATTGACTGCAGATCTATACCCGAGGGTGTTTACAATCCCCCACCTCGATTATTTAATAAGTGGTTTCTAAAGAAGGACAATTTATTCACTAGTAATCAATATTTTCATATGGTTCTGGAAGGGCAGTCAGGACAAATGAATTGTGTCTATTAACTTTTCTATTGGTGCATAGGGCTTGCAGTTACTCATCCAGTTACTCATCAGTGCAATTTCTTGTTATAAACGTAGTGCAATTTCATATCACAAACACTATGTCTGTTTGGAAAAGGAGAGAGAAAAAGAGAAATCTCATAGATTTAATTCTTTTAATAGCAGTGTTTTGTGCCCCAATGAACACAAAATCAAGATTTAAAAATTTTTGCTAGTGCAGCTTAAGATACAACTTTGTACATTTAGTCTTATAAAAAATATAAATCAGTTAAATATTATCTTCCCTCTGTGTGTTCAGCAAAAACGTCTAATTGAGACAAGAGAAGACTGACTTCAGAGCTCTAGCTCTAAAGATACTCTAAGCAAATCCTTGTAAATTGTGTTGCCAGAGCTTCCTGCTTTGTTCTGAGATTCAAGAGGTACTGAAGATGATTCCGTGGAGATTTATGGGAGAGCTGTGCTTATGGTGTGAATGAGAAGTTGGTATATAGCCATAAGTACGACAGAGACCCGAGTCCTGTTCCACTGAGGAGAACACTTTTTTGTTTGCTCCCTAAAAATCAAGACCTTCACCCCTTCCTTCTTGATATTTCTCAATATGTATTTGTGGCTGTCTAAGAAATCTGTGTGCAAAATCTGTTTGTTCCTACAGGTGGCCATGTAGATTCCTATCTTTGGGAATTGTGCCTGTATATCTACGAGGAGTAGGAGATGCTGCTGCCAGAAAAGTCCAACAAGAGTACATTAAATAAACCTGCAAACCTTGGTTTGTATAGTTGCTTTCCAAGATGACAGCTGACATATTTCCTGTTTAAAAAAAAGCATGCAGTATTAATTTTTCTTCCCAGCATTGCTTGTTTAGAATTCTTGTGCCACTGGCTCAGGAAGAAAAGACAAAACTGCAAAGAGAAGTAGGGTTCTGTGCTTAGGTGGTGAACCTTTCCTCAGGTCTGAAATAGAAGTAGGAACTCTGAGGCCTGAATGTCAGAGCACTCTCTGATAACTTAACTGGATCGTGTTAACATGACAATTTGAGAGGGAAGGTGGCTGATAACTGGGGTACAGAGACAATATTAGCAAAGGTGGGGAGAAAAGGCAGCAGTTACTGCCTGCAAGACAGCCAAAAGTTACCTACCAACGAGGAAAAGCAGAGAGAGACATGGATTTTGGCTCCTGAAATAACATGATCATCAAGGGTTCTGCATCTTACTACCTAAAAGATAGGTCTACACATCATTAAAGCTACAAGACTGTCCAAGTTTTACAGAAATAAAAACCAGCCCTCATTTTAACATTTCATATAATTATAAATACAGATGATGTATTTTTAAATTAGATTATTTCTGTCAAATTTTGCTTGCCATAGTATGCCAAACAAGGATACAGATATACAAAATACTTCTAAGAGGCAAGGACTAGGAAGATTTAATTGCTGCTCACTCTTTCAAATAATCCCAAATCCATCTGGTGCAGTCTGCACCTATAGCCTATGAATACATTTATAATAATCTCGTAAGCAACTTGTTGGAGAGAACATATTCATGCTTGTCACGAAGAAAAAGTAAGTTTGGACTTTCAGATATCTGAGACATCTGGAAGGGCCATGAATTTGCTGGTGGAAAACCTTCCCAGTGAAACATCTGGGGCTTATTTCTCTGTCTAAAACCAAATAACCTGAAAACTGTTTGAAGCATGTATTTAAACATAATAACTAGCAGGATGTTTGCTCTACCAGCAAAGAGCAACGAAATGCTTCAGAAAAAAAGCCGAAACTGAAATGCCTCTGCTGCAGAAATTTAAGTATAATTTTCAAAATAAAGGAAGAGTAGGAAGGTCTTGCATTCACAGTTGCTTTTTGCACTGAGCTGACACTTAGTGAAAATGTCTTCTGATTTTTTGGTTGGGGTTTTTTTTGTTTTGTTTT
>WEKY01005614.1:150850-185379 GCA_013390045.1 Picathartes gymnocephalus
TTTTTTTTTTTTTTTGTTTGTTTGTTTGTTTTTTATGGAGGGAAAAACTGTATTTTTAATTTCTTACTTTGAACCTTCTTCATGCATGACAAAAAAGTTCATTCCTCTCCTGTTTTACGATGATTAAGTCAGCTATTCCTTGCCTGGCCAAGCTGAGCAACCATAGCTGTTGTTTGCTTTTTAATTGGGCTTCACAATGGGTTTTGGATCATCAAAAATTTCCTGCTACTTAGGTTGTCAGCAGTTTTCCAATCTGTGGATCTTTGTTTATTGGCTTGTGTTTTGTTTGGGTTTTTTTCCTTTGGACCACTGCCAGGATGGGCTTGAATGTTGCCTCTTGCCTTTTTTCTTTTTTTTTTTTTTAAATGTATTTTTTGCTCTGGAATTGAAAGGTCATCCAGAGGCACTACAGACAGGAAAAGAGTGAGTATCCATGGCCACAGGAATGCTTCTGGGTGCCCAGGGTTTCCATGGCCGTGTACCAACCAACAACAGCAAAGCACCTGTGGAGAATTTCAAAACTTTCTCCTCTTTCATGGACTGCTTTTTGAATGCATCCCCAATACTCAGTCCTTGTTTTGCCCCTTATAAATAGAGAAGGACTAGTGTTTCAAGAGGGGATGATGTGTGCCCTGAAAAAATAATGGATAAACTGTCTGGGTGGTCGAGTCCAGAGAATGGTGGTGAATGGAGTTACAAACCTGCAGGCAGCCAGTTACAAGTGGAGCTCCCCAGGGCTCGTTATTTGGGTCAGTTCTGCTTGATACCTTTATTGATGATCTCGGTGAGTGGTTGAGTGTACCCTGAGTAAGTTCGAAGAGAACAACAAGTTGGGCGGGAGTGTTGCTCTGCTGGAGCGTAGGAAGGCTCTGCAGCGGGATCTGGACAGGCTGAATCGAGGGGCCAAGGCCAACTGCATGAGGTTCAACGAGGCCAAGTGCTGGGTCCTGCCCTTTAGTCACAACAACCCCAGGCAGCACCACAGGCTGGGGACAGAGTGGCTGGAAAACTGTCCACTGGAAAAGGACCTGTGGGTGCTGGTTGACAGCAGCTGAACATGGGCCAGTGTGTGCCCAGGTGGCCAAGAATGCCAATGGCACCTGGCTTGTATCAGGAATGGTGTGGCCAGCAGGACCAGGGCAGTGATTGTCCCCCTGTACTTGGCTCTGGTGAAGCCACACTGACCTTCTGTGTCCAGTTTTGGGCCCCACACTGCAAGAAAGACGCTCAGGTGCTGGAGCCTGTCCAGAGAAGGGCAGTGGAGCTAGGGAAGGGTCTGGAGCACAAGTCCTGTGAGAAGCAGCTGAGGGAGCTGTGATTTTTACCCTGGAGAAAAGGAGGCTCAGAGGAGACCTTATCACTCTCTACAACTCCCTGAAAGGAGGGTATAGTGAGGTGGGAATCAGTCTCTTCTCCCAGGTAACAGGACAAAAGGAAATGGCCACAAGTTGCATCAGGGAGGTTTAGATTGGATATTAGGAAAAAATTCTTAATGGAAAGGATGGTCAGACACTGAAACAGGCTGCCAACGGAAGTGGTAGAGTCATGATTCCTGGAGGTAATTAAAAAATGTGTAAATGTGGCACTTGGGGACATAGTTTAGGGGTTTTACTTGGCAGTGCTGCAGTTAATGGTTAGGCTTGATTATCTTAAAGGTCTTTTCCAACCTAAATGATTTTATGATTCTCTGAAAGCCAAAGAAAAGGACTGGGCCTTCTTGCTCATTGAAAGAAACAGTTTCTTATTTCACTTACAAGCTCTTGGAGCAGATGACATCATCCCTGCAGAGCTGATAAAGTTACACCGGTGTATACATTGTGAGTGTAGAATGGCACCAAAGGCTTTGATGCTTTGCAAACTGCAGTTGTTTATATGTTAATTTTTTTAATTATATAGGGGTTATGCCTCTATCCTTGTACTGTGTAGTCAAAGGGGGCAGCTTAACCAAGCCATGCTTCTCTTTCCACTGTAAAAATAGCTTTCAAATTTATTGGCAAACAAAAGCACCATGAATAAAACAGAGCTTTGTGCTTCGTATTTCAGAGTTTTTGATTGTAGCTAGCTCCCACTAGAGAGTGTGTGAGCTTTGTGAGACATTTGCCTCTAGTGAATGAAATTGGAAGGATGAATAGCAACAGCTCCAAGGTAAAGTTCTGTTATGTTACTGAGGTATAATAGTGGCTAAGCTTACCCTGAAGATAAATTAGTTCTTGTAATTCGTAGTAAAATCAATTCTGAATAGAGAGACTGATGGCTGGTTGCTTTTTTTTTTCTTGAATGTGTTGTTTTCTTGTTTGTGTGTTTTATGGCTGTGCTACTGTTTTTTTTTAAGTCAGTGAAGAGTATTGTGATTGTAGAGGGAATATATGAAGTGAGAGACAGGTATATCTTCATACTAGTTGCTCAAAATGAATACTGTTTTTATCAAACGGCAGAGTTTTTTGTCTTATTTGAGCCAGATACTTTGTAATGAGATTAAAGCGGCTTTATGGAAGGGAAATCTATTTTATTCATCATTACTAGTTAACATGATGCTTTTTTTAGTGTAAGGTAGTATGCAGTTAATTCTCATGTCAGAAGAAAGCATATACTTTTGTTTTGGTACTTTTGAGTCTCAAAACAAGTACCAAAAGGCCATGTTTGGAAAGAGGGGATGAGCTTGATGAATGCCTTGATCTAAGACTTGGGAGAACATTTGCTCTTTCTGAATGTGCCAGAAGCTTGCTGTGTGACTGTGGGTTAACCACCTTAGGGTTGCCTCTGCTGTGGGAATTGTGATTCTTTCCACTGTTTTAAATTTACTCCTAGCTTTGTTCCAAACTTCAAGTATTGGGCATGTTTCTCCATGTGAAAACATTAAAACTTTTCACCTTTTAGTATTAAAGGTACATGCAGCCATGTTCCCTTCATAAACCACGTCCACATTCTCATTTAACTCAAAACCATAAATCAGTGTAATCTGCGTGCTTATTGAGGATTTTTTTTATTTCTCTCTCTTTTTTATTTTTCTTTCTTTCTTTTCTTTTTTTTTTTTTTAAGAAAAGTCCTGCCCCACAAAGTTGGGAAGTCCCTAGTTTTGTAAGGTGCAAGTATGGTGTTCCTGCACCTTACGGGAAATATTAAACCAGATAATCCATACAACTTCAGGGCATATTCTGCATGTAATAGGGTATTCCAAGTTACTTTGTTACAGGCAGATGCAAGGAGCATCTGAACTGAAACACATGGGTGTGAAGGCTTATCTGTGGTACAAATACTGCATTGTGTGTGGTCTAGGCCAGCTCGTATGAGCACACCCCTAAAGACCAGATCTGCACAATAGCCCTGGACGTCTGTAAAATAATTTTGACAGCTTAATCTTCAAACAAGCATCTTCCCCTTCCTTGCTTATTCTCAGCTATCTGAAGGAGAGGAGTTCTGTGATATGTGGGTTTGGTGGCAAGTCTGCATCAGACACTTCCAAACAGCCGGTCCGGGGCTGTTTTGACAGATTGATGCCCAGCTGCATTGCAAGGAAACCCAACCATTTGTTGTGAGGTAGATTGTCAGAATGATCTATGTTACAAGTTGCAAATGCTGGGCGGGAGCTGGAGTACACACATGAGACTGTTTGCTCTGAAGCTGACAAGTTCCAGCTTGGCTGACGATGACACGTAGTTACATAAAAGTGCCATGTACATATATAGGTCCTGTAGGTGTCTGACGGTTTCCAGTATCTTTTTTGCAGGCAAATCCTCTTCAAATCAATTGGATAGACTTCTATAAGGCCAGTGAAGTACTGCAGAAAGCCATGTGCAGTCTTAATGGGTTTGACCCATTTTGCCTGTCAGAACTGCTCTTTATGCTTTATTTTGGTCATTCAGATTTATTTTTTTTTTAATATTGGCAGCAAGCACTGAAAACAAGCACCCCGAGTGGGTTGCTTTATAGGACTTTTTATGCTTATAGCAAAGTACAGGTACTTAGTAGTTCTTTAGTGCATAGAAGAAAGTGATAACTAATATCATTCATCTACAGTAGCTAATGTCAGGTGGCTTAGAGGATTACTGAGGTGATGCAGGCCCATTCCACAGCAGAATGGGGAATCAGAACATTCAGGGGGCTTTCCTGAGATGGGGAAATCCCAGGGAAGTGCCAAGACCTGCCAGGAGCTGGCCACTTGCACGAGACGTGGTGGGATGGGTCCTATAATTAGAATGGATGGACGCAGGCTCCTTATGAAGGACAGGCAGGGGACACAAGGTGGGGGTGGGTGTTGCCTTCTAGTTGGTGACCAGCTGAAGTGCATGGAGCTCTGGCTAGGGGTGGGTGAGGACGCAACACAGAGTTCATGGGTCAGGATTAAAGGGAGGACATTGTAGTGGGAGTCTGCTACAATCTGCCTGAGCAGGAAGACCAAGTAGGTGAGGCCCTCTGTAGACACACAGGAGAAGCATCACGTTCACAGTCCCTGGTCCTCAAGGGGGAATTCAGCCATCCCATTGTCTGTTGGAGGGACAACACAGTGGGGCAGAAGTACTCCAGGAGGTTCCTGGAATGTGTTGATAACTTTCTCCAAGTGATGGAGGAGCCATTGAGGAGAAGTGCTACGATGGACTTTGTTCTCACCAACAAGAAGGGACTAGTGGGGAATGTGAAGCTCAAGGGCAAGCTCGGCTGCAGTGGCCAGGAATTGGTGGAGTTCGAGATCTTTGGGGCAGCCAGGGGGATGCACAGCAAGCTTTCTGCCCTAGACTTAGGGAGAGCGGACTCTGGCCTCTTCAAGGACCTGCTTAGTAGACTAGCATGGAATGAAGCCTTGGAGGAAGGAGGAGCCCAGAAAAGCTGACTAATACTGAAGTTTCACCTTCTTCAAGTTCAGGAGCAATGTATCCCCAAATAAAGGATGTCAGGCAAAAACACCAGGAGGTCTTCATGGATGAACAAGGAGCATCTGGACAAATTCAAACTCAAAAAAGAAGCATACAGAAGGTGGAAGCAAGGACAGGTAGCCTGGGAGGAATAAAAGGAAATTGTCCAAGCATCCAGGAATTTGGTTAGGAAAGCTAAAGCCCTGACAGAATTAAATCTGGCTGGGAATGTCAAGGACAACAAAAGCTTCAGCAGGTACATCAGTGATGAAAGGAAGATTATAGAAAATGTTGGCCTTCTATGGAAGGAAATAGGAGACCTAGAGACCCAAGATATGGAAAAGACAGAGGTACTCAATGATTTTTTTACCTTGGTCTTAAGTGGGAAGTGCTCCAGCCATACCCTGTGAGATGCAGAAGGCAAAGGCAGGTACAGAGGGAATAAAGAACTGCCTATTGTAGGAGATCAGGTCTGAGACCGTCTAAAGAAGTGGAAAGTGCACAAATCCATGGGACCTGATGAGATACATCCATGAGTCCTGATGGAACTGGTGATGAAGTTGCTGAATCACTGTCCATTGTATTTGAGAAGCTGTGGCATTCTGGTATTGTTTTCACTGTTTGAAAAAGGGGAAACATAACCCAGGGAACTACATGCCAGTCAGTCTTACCTTGGTACCCAGCAAGATCATGGAGCACATCCTCCTGGAAAATCATGTGGAGACACATGGAAAATCATGAAGGCATTGATGACAACCGATGTGACTTCACTAAGGGCAAATCATGCCTGACAAATTTGGTAGCCTTCTGCGATGGGGTTCCAAAGTTGGTGGTGAGGGAAGAGCAGCTGGTGTCATCTACCCACACTTGTGCAAAGCATTCAACAAAGTCACATACAATATTCTGTTCTTTAAACTGGAGAGACATGAATTTGATGGACAGGCCACTTAGTGGATAAGGAATTGGCTGGGTCTTGCGCAAAGAGTTGCAGTCAATGATTCAGTGCCCACGTAGAGACCAGGGATGAGTGGTGGTCCTCAAATGTTGGTAATGGGACCAGCACTGTTCAACGTCTTTGTTGGTGGCATGGACAGAGGGATCGAGTGCACCCCCAGCAGGTGTGCTGGTGACACCCATCTGTGTCGTGTGGAGGGAAAGGGATGCCATCCAGAGGGACCCTGACAGGCTCTGCTCCCATGAGACCCCACCTGGAGTACTGTATCCAGCTCCGGGCCTCCCAGCATAAGAAAGGCATGGATGTGTTGGAGAGAGTCCAAAGGAGTGCCACAAAGATGCTCAGAGAGCTGGAGCACCTCTCCTTTGTAGGCAGGCTGTGAGAGTTGGGGTTGTTCAGGCTGGGGAAGAGAGGCCTGCAGGGAGGCCTTTCAGCACCGTCCAGTACCTAAACGGGTGGACCTGGAGAGGGACTTTCTACAGGGTTCTGTAGTAATAGGACAAGGGAGAATGGCTGTAGACTGAAAGAGGGTAAGTTTAGATTGAGTATTAGGAAGAAATTCTTTACAGTGAAGGTGGTGAGGCAGTGGGATGGGTTGCCCAGAGAAGTTGTGGATATGCTATTCCTGGAAGCGTTTAAGGCCAGGTTCATTGGGGCTTTGGGCAGCCTTGTGCAGTGGAAGGTGTCTCTGCCCATGGCAGGGTTGTGGAACTAGATGATGTTTAAGGTCCTTTTCAATGCAAACCACCCCATGATTCTATAACCTATACTGAGTACCACCCTAATGAACAAATTTAAGTAATAGATATTGGCTGGCTGATGTCTTGAAACATACATGTTTTGTTTGCTCTTAAGTACAAAAGATTAGTCATCCTATTCCTAGAAATATTTAACTGCATTTGAACTCTAAGCTTTGAACTCTAATTATGAGCTTTATTGGCCCATTATGTACTGTTTTGTGTTTACTTTTAACAGTTTTGCATTTCTTTCAGGTTAAAAGCATACCTAGCTTTCTTTGTGTTGGTGTTCTTGAGTACCATGATCCTCACTTGCTATTTCCCTAAACTGTTCCAGTCTTTTTTTTCCTCTTAGAGAATCATCTAGTCCTCCATGATATCATTTAGAGTCTGTCCACTATCAAGGAAAATAGATCAGGAATTTATTATTAAAGATATTTGTTTCTACTTATTTTCTTGATGCACTTTCAAACAGAGTGATCAGAGTGTAAGCAAGGAAACAAGTATTGTTGAGATATGGCTGGTAGTGTTGCATTCATTCTTTCCCCACAAACTTGTTATTTTACTTGTAACTGCATTGAAGAGTGTGTTTTTTTGTTTTAGCGTTATTCAGATGTTATCCTAATGAATTCAGAGTGCTTTTTTTATTTGCCTGTTCTAGTCCAGACAACTGTTTTAAAGCTGAGGGTTGAAATTTTTTGGCAGCTAATCAAACAAGGAAGAAATGACTGATTTAAAAAAAAAAAAAAAAAAGAAGCACAAGTGCCAAATAAATTCCGCTTAAGGGTAGAAAATGTGACTTGAGAGCCTTTGTGCTTTTATAAAATCTTGAAGTTAAGAAGAGAGTCTGCAGGGTACATGTATTCTCACCATTTTTTCACTGTTCTTATATTGAGTTTCATTCTCATAAACTTTAATCTTGCTCTTTTAATGACATCCCAATTGATGTTTGGTTTAGAAACCACAAAGCCTTTAAGAGTCAGTCTAAGTATTAGGAAGAGTTGATGACTGTACTCATTATAATATTGTTAGTAGAGCAGATCTTTCATTTAAACCTCCAAGGTTCAGACTGTGTCTGAAAAATGATTCTGTTGACAAATGTATGATATTCTTCTCTTCGATAGTGCTGCCATACTTTATTTTCTTTTGTATTTCATGCAAACCCTTTGTGTGAATACGTTCAGTGTATTTTCTTCTATCTAAACCTATGAATTTGTGCTAGTTTTTTAGTTTTTGTTGTTATTGTTGGGTTTTTTAGCTTTCAGGCATCTGATCAGAAGCTTCTGAGTCAAAGTTTGTCTATAACAAGACACTTTATCCTGGGCTTCTTATATCTTTTACTGGCTCAGTCTTTGACTCTCATTAACTCCCTATCTCTTTTGGCCCTCAAAGGTTTGTGAATTTTACTAGAACTGCTGTTGTTTCAGAACCATGCCCTACTCCCCTTTACTGAAGCTGTCTTCTTTTCCCCAGGACCTTCCTGCTCTAGATTTTCAAATGGCCTAGTATCTTGTCCCTGCTTTCTCATTTTTCCTTAGTTTTGGTTTTTCGTAGAGAAGTGCTCATGGATGCAAATAACGTCTTCTATCAAATACTGATTTTAAGTACATCTTATTGCAGGACTGACAGTTCAACTGCACTGTTTTTAAAAGAGTGCCAATGTGGATTATATAGATGGAAATGCCATATGCACACTGTGTTACTGCTTGGTATCTTTTTTTTTTGGTGGTATATTGTCTAGTAGGTATTCAGCCACTTATGGCAATGAAACCACCACAGCCAGAGATGGGCAATTGCTTACTGTGTGCTTTCCTGCATGTCTGTAAATTGTGTGAGTGGTTCTGAAGTAGTCCAGTATTTTAGTTTTATGATAGAATAGTGTGCAACCTGTGGTGTCCTAAATGCAGTCTGAATAGCAATGGTGTTATATGTGGAACAACCTGTGTGTTTTACTGCTCAGGCAAGGTGGAGGATACCAAAAGCCTTTTCTCAGGGTTATGTGTTAAGAATAAAAGGCTGCAAGTTATATGTTCATTCTCCTACATGACTTCAAAAATCCTTTTTCAAATATGAAATACTTCAGTTTTCAGTTTTATAAGAGATGTAAAAAAGACAGATGGAATTGTCATGATGTAATTATCATTTCTGCCTTCCTGGACTACTGCTTACCTTTAAAAGAATGATTTCTGAGATTTTAACTCAGTGCTTCTCCTGCACACAGATACACACACATTGAACAGAAGATTCCTCCGATGATAAACTTCACTGAACCTAATCCTTTCTCTCCCTTTCCTCTCACTGTTCTTGACCTGTCTCCTTCTTTGAGATTATTTCCATTGCCTTGGATACCTTCACAGTAATTCCAGCCAAATGTTAATGAGAGCTTGTCAGCTGTAGGCATCCCCGGTGTATCAGCCAAAAAGCTGTATATACTTGCAAATAAAGAATTCTGTTTTTATGGCCTCTCTCCTTTCTCTGAAGATGTCCTTAATCATGAAGGTGAGGAGAGCTAGCTCCTCTTCTTAGTTAGGAAAAGCTGAACACAGATGGGGAAAGGGGTTTGAAAAATGTAGATGCCAAAAAGTTTGAATGGGTGCAGAGATTAGGTTATTCTCATGCTATACGTTTGTTATCTTTACTGTAAGAAAAACAGGTTTTTTTTAATTAAAAGAGATGGAGCTTTTTTGGTCTAAATTTGACTTTGCTGAATTCTGTTGCCTGTTTGGTTTGCATGTCATCTCAAATTTAAGTAACTTAAAATGGTAGAATTAGGTGTGTTAGTTCCCCATCCCACATGCTATTTTCAGGGTTTTTTTATGTAGAAATGCAATTATTTTAATTTTTTTTCAGTTAGCTTTTTTTTTTTTAAGTTAATATTAAACATTGCAGTAACACTAAATGAATTTGGCTATCTTGTTCCATGGCTATTGATATTTTGAGCAAACATATGCTTTCTAACAATGCCTGTGTGTCTGCTGTTGGACGCCATGGTGTCACAATTGGATGCAGATCCTGTAATAAATTCTCAATTGCTCCCTGGGGAACACTGTGTTAAAGGGAGTCGCAAAGCAAAAGGTCTGAGAGTTGGTGACAAAGCTGTCCAAGAATAGCAACAGGTAGGCATCCACTCATTATGTGTTCGCTTTGGTGTGTTGTCTGTATTTGAGACCCCTGAAATAGCAGTTTCAGAATTTTGAACTCTGAACTTCCTTTTGTTATTCTTAAGTCAAACCCATAATATTAATGTAACAGCTTTCTTTGTTTGTTTTCAATGTCTTTGTTATTTCAGCAGAATATTTTTATTGGCAGTGTATTTTTCCAGTGGCTCTTGAGGATCTAATGTGGCATTTATGTTTCACTTCATGCACTGTATTACCTGACCCCAGGAGTATTTTGTGGCGTCTAACAGACCAGAGATAAAAACTGCTGTTTCAGACTAGGAGTGCAGGCTCTGTTCAAAATACCACCATTTCCATATCAGAGTAGCAGTTACTTTTAAAGTGATTGTGCTCACATGTCCCTACACCCAGTTGTGCAAACCTTTGGATTAACCTTTGTGTGGAAGCGTGGCTTGGTCAATGTGACTGCACATAAGCTCTGCAAAGTGAGTGTAGTTTATGAAGTAGTTTGACAATGGCCGTTACTGGGCTAAAAATAAATCACATGTGCATTAGCATTAATAACTACTCCTACAAGATATGCTAATCACTCCTAAAGGGCTGAAAAATTCGGGAGTATTGTACATCCCATAATGTAAAGTTTAAGATCTAGAAAGTTATTAGGGGTCTTTCCACCAGCCTCTAAATGAGTATGGAAGAGCAAGTTTGCTAGAGTTCAGCAGCCTACTTACTTGTGAGCATGGATGGCTGAAGATGGCACAGTTGCCATCACCAAAAATGACCTTCTGTATAGTCCCTGTGCCTGACCATTTAAAACTCTGACCTCACAGAAGTATTGGTTTAGTTGCAATTTTAAAGGATAGGTTTTTGGGCGTTTTTTTAGAAAATACTTTGAGTTACAAAATTAGCTTTATAAAGGAAAAAGATATGGGGCAAGGAGTGTAGCTTCGTTTTAAGTAGTTGCAGTGGAGCTAATTGGCACACAGGGCTTTTCGATCAAGATAGTGATGGTGTGTGGGGTTGCTGTCATACTTGAAAATGAGAGTAGTTTTTAGTATACACTGCTAATTTTGAGCACTAACATGTGGCTTACATACAGATTATTTGCTTTCCTTTTATCTCATGAATGTCAAGCTTTTTAGCCAAGATGGGTTGTGTGGCATGAGTCCTGGCTTAGATGCTTTGTTCTTTCTCCATTATATTGCCCAAAGTGATGATGATGTGACACAGACCAGGCAGCACCTACTCACACGAGAAGGGAGATACAAGAGCAGTTAGTTGTGACTGAAGCCAGATAAATATTTATGTTGGGTTTGCTGTGATCTGTGGGGTGCAACTAGACCATTCATATTTTTCATTGGTCCATGACAACTAACAGTGACAGCAACTCTGTTACATTTTCAAGGGCCACTGAAGGGCCACTGGCCATGTGCAGGTACAGAAAACCTGAATCTGCTATCTGCAGTAAAATTTGAAAAGCATCAAAATATGGTGCATTCTGAAAATAGCATGATCATTCACAGTGTGAAGCTTGGCCTTGAATGAAACAGTATTAAATATTAATTTCCACCAATCAGTTTGTACTACTTTGCTTAGAAATATGGAATACTCTTGGGTGGTGAGTAGGAAGAGCTGCTTTTTCCTGAGGAGTAACTGGTTTTCTTAAAGAAGAGAGGATATGGGAATGCAAAGGGAACACTGAGACTTGCTGGCCCTGGTAACAGGATTCCCATTGTGTTGGAAACAGCTGAACCAGAAGGGAGAGTGTTTAGGAACTGCATAGCTCGAGTGTGTGAATGTGTCAGACTCGTGATGTGTAAAGCCAAACAAGGCTTTGGATTTAGAAAGGGAAAACTGAGCGTAAAGAAACTTTGCTTTTCATCAACCCTACTCTGCAGAGCGTGCTGTAGGTGACTAAGGAGCACACAACCATTAATAAGAACAATTGTAACCCAATCATGTTTAAATGAAAGATGAGTTAAGACATTTGAGTAAGATAAGAATTTTCAGAGGCTGTGCCAAAGGCTAGAATTGAAGAGGGATTATTTTCGCAGTTTGATACTGGATTACTCTCATCTCTCCGTCTCTCATTCCCTTTCTCTGTAATTTTGGAAACGACCAAATCAACAAAGTAATCTGTCCGGTGGGTCTAGCTCAAATTACTGGAAATCTGGTGAGAGCTCGCTGTGGTTTCAGCAAGTGACTGCAAAGTTGAGTGCTTTCGGTGATTTGTACTAGCACCAGTAAACAAGAGTATCCTCTCATACTGAAGGGCCCTTTGTCCTATGAATGAAATCCTTGATCACCGTCTGAACTGCATTTTTGAAGGGTGCCTACATTTATTTAAATAGAAAGTAATATAAAGAGATACTTCGCTATATCTCCGCACACACTGGCTGACAACTTGGTAACACTTTCTTCACATTCATCATGGATTAGTTTGGGTTAGAAGGGATCTTAAAGATCCCTTGCCATAGGCAGCAATACCACCCACTAGATTAGGTTCCTTAAGGCCATCCAACTTGGCCTTGAACATTTTGATTGATGGCACATCTACAGCTTCTCTGGGAAACCTGTTAGAGTGCCTTACTACTCTGAGTAAAGAATTTCTTCCTAATATCTAACTTAAATCTTTCCTCATGTTTAAAACTGTTCCCCCTTGTCCTTTCACTATGTACTCATAAAAAAAAGCTACATGGAGCCTGGCAAGGGTGTGTAAGAAGCACACAGAAGTCCTCAGTCTGTGCATGGACGTGGGAGTTGCTCTGTTCTTCTCACACCCCTCACCCTCGGTTTCTTGGTATTTCTCTTGGATTGTAAGAAGCCAAAGGCAGTAGATGAAAACAGTGATTGAATGCATATTTATTTTTAAAATTTATTTACTTTTATTTTTGTTACTTCAACTAGTTTCTGAAAGTGGCAGCAGTCATTTATTGGCATCAGCTAACTGGCTGATCATCAGCTTTTCTTGCTGCTCATTTTCCCCCTGCTGTTCTTTGCTTCTTTTGGTAAGGTACTTCAATTGTGAAACTCAAAGAAAATATGAGCTTTCCTGTTGCACAACAATAAGGACGTCTTTATAAAGAAAAATGTGTGTTACCTCTTTCTGTGGATCAGTGCTTGAAATAAGGAAGGAAATTATCACTGGGGTACTACTGTCAATCTATTTTGAATCTTCTTAAGCTTGATAGTGTTGTATTAAGAATTATTTTGGCCCCACAGGTTGAGGGAACGAGCCACTACGAGCCAGATATGGTTACCTGAGACAGAAAATGACAAACTGAGCTTCTGCCCTATATTCTTGATTTACTGGTAGCCTATAAGGAGCACTTGCATGAGTGGGTTGCTGAGCTTTCTCCAATTGTATGTGTTCACTTTGCAGAGGGGTGCGTTGCTGCTGAGGGCTCTCCGTGTGCTGGTGAGGTAGGGGTGACCCTTGAGTCAGGGCCAGGATCAAGCTCTGCAGCTCTGACCTTGTCATGCTTGTTCCTGGTTATAATTGAAGTCAGGACACCCCTATCCTTTTGTGTGGTACAGTTTCACTCTGTAATGGGGGAAGTGGCAAAAGATGAAGGAGTAGGAAGGTCTGCTTTTAAATATTCTCATATTGTAACTTTTTAATCAAATATTTGTTTGCTTTTGTGTAATGAATTGTGCTCAACTTCTCTAAGTGAAACTGTAACCAATGAAGGTATAAATATATGTCTAAATATTGTTTGTAATCTTATGATCTTTTTATGTACTTCCTCTTCAGCTGTTTTGTATGTGTCTGTCAAATTCAGGCAATTGTTGCCTTTTTTTTTCAAACTGCAGTGAAAAATATATAAAATGCATTTATAATATATATCCATATATATATATATATGTATGTATATATGGAACTGTTTGGATGGTGGTGTTTAGGTTTGTGTGCATGGTGCTTTCATGGTTCTTCATTTGTGCCAGTTTTGGTTGCAGCGTAGACACTGTAGTGTGTGGGTGGTGTGGATCAGTTACCCCTGTGTGGATTATTCCAGCTACGATCTGAAAAAGTTCAAACATCTCTCTGTTCTTCTTCTAGAACTTATATTACAGAATGAGTGGTTTAATTTAGTAGCTCTACTTGCATTTCAGGCTGTTGTACACAAGCATCTGCTTGTCTCACTGTTTCTATGTTTCTGGTCAGTTATGGAAAATCAGTGAGTAGCTAGTGAGGTCAGTGCTGCTCAAGAAGCCTTTTCCAGGTTCTCATCTTGTCCAAACAGACAGCTATAAATCAGTGAATCAGCACCTAAGCAACTACTACTTCTTGATTCTGACCTTGTCATGACAGAGTACAGATCTTACATTTCAGTATGAAACTGAAGATGATAATTAGCACATCAGTTACATTTTTAATGAGGAAGACCTGCATAAAGACAGTCTTAATCTCTTTGCTTCCTTCATTTAAACCCAGTGGATAGGTCTGATTATCCACAGCTGGTGATTCTCACTAAAGCACTTGTTTTGTTGTCTGTTACATGTTTTTGTTTCTTCACTTTTATGAATGAGATTACCCCTAAGTAGTCCCACTCTTTGTAGAAACAAGAGATTTCAAAAATTTCCGTAGGGATTCAAAAATATACCATGGATGTTTTCCAAAGAAACTGTTTATTTGTGAAGATGAAAATGTAATTCAGATGAACACATAGGGTTTCTTTATAGCTTTATGATACCATTTAATGCTTATGCTAAAATGAAAAAACTTGAAATATTGCAGAAGACTCATGATGGAGTAACCCTGTGTTTGACTTGGAGAAGTAGCATTACTTTTGTCCCATTTGATGGTGCGTCTTTCTGCTTATGGTTCCACGATACCTGTAGTATTCTTTTAATGTGATTACAGGAATGCATGGAAAATTGCTGCAAAGCCTACAGAATGAATTCCATTTAAGTGGCTTGTATCAACCTTTTGGCTCTTCTTGGCAATACAGTAAAGTGTCATGCAAAAAATGATAAACAATTTCAAGGGATAGGTTAGAGATTTTTATAAGAAAATTTTTTTTTTAAGATTTCGAAAAGGTCTTGGAGAATCTCACCTTTTGGCAGTAGTAGAAATCAGTTATGCAGTTTAATAACAACAAAATGAAGATCAGAATTTTGGGACTAGTAAGGAATACTGAATGGTTGAAGAAAAAGGTTAATAAAATAATTCCTAAAAAGCTGAATAGAAGTCTCATTCATGATGATACAAAACAGCTCAGTTAAATGTTCTTTAAAAGATTGTATGAGTTCTGCCTTTTGATTTTCCTAAGAGAAGATGATTTTTAATAAGGATTTCAGTGTGAATTATGATCAGTGGGAGAAGCATGTAATGAACAAACTATATGGGGCTATTTGTGACAGTCTCCAGAGACAGGAGAAGTGATGTGTAGCAGATAAACCTGGGATTAACGTTGAGCAAAGGGGGGGGACCAACATCCTGAATTGTTACTAATAAGCACTAATGAGAGAACATCAGCTGTCCTTTGTGTTGAAAGATGCAGGCAATTTACTAATTAAAAATAATTCATGAAGTGGCTTTTCTTTTTGTATCCTCCCTGTAATAGATGTGTGCAAGTGAAGCTGGAGGCAGCGTAGTGAAGTGATCCTATATAAGAAAGATTTTAAGAGTTCATTGCCTTAATGCTTACCTTAACTTTTAAAGTGTTGTTTTGATCACTTCCATCTTTGTGTGTACACATGAAAGAGAAGAAAAAAACACCAACTTTTTGGCAAGACTCAGCATTGAGTAATGGACATAAAAGATATTGCCATTTCTCCCATTACCATAACTCTTATTAACAAATACAGCATGCAATGTACAGTGCCTTAAAGCCCGAATGAATACCATGTTCAGCTGAAATTATGAAAATGAGATGAACATAGGTACAATGTACTATTCTTATTTATTTTGTCCATGAAGGACTTCCTGTTCCCATAGTGCTTTTTGTACACTAAAGTCACAAGATATTAGTAAAGCACAACTTCTTCTCCCTAATTATGCAGTATAAATGGAAATTGTGGGCAAATCTTCTAATCTCCATAGAGACAGCACAACATTTATCTAATTAGTAGTTTGCCTTTTGGCATTACTTTGAATAAATTAGCATTTCATTACATACCCTGAACTACTTGGAAAAAGTTTCCCAGAGTAGTATTTAGTCTTTTTTCTCTGAAGAGTGTATTTTAAATTAGTATAGGTTAATAATATCCTTTTTAACTGGAAAGAGAAAGAGTAGCAATACTGTCCTATTTTTAATATCAGACGGTTGCACTTGCAGGTTCTTTCCTTTCTTTAATCCCTAGGAATCAGAGTAAAATCTTATGTCACCTTATTTAATGGCTTACTCCTTCACCAGGGGAAAAGCTAAAAAAGGAACAAGTTTGAAATACAACTTGACCTCCTCTCTCTTCCCTTTCTCCAGAGGTTGAACTTTTCTTTCAAATTGCAAACAGTGCAAAGCATAGTGGCCTAATCCAAAAGTCACACTCTATCACTATTTGTGAATGAGCTTTTCTACAGTATTTCCAACGCAGCTAATCCAGAATACACTATTTGTCTTCCTTTCTTGTATACAAATCAGTGGCAGGAAACTGAGTGACTAAGTTTAGGTATTGACTGCCAGATAAGATGAGTAGCTGCTTATTATGCTTTTCCTGAACAGGTACTGAGAATCAAGACTTGGATGGGAAATTAAAAGAAGTAATTCATCAAGCATAGATTTTAATTGATTTTCTTTCTAAGTGCTATAAAAGAGCAGAAAGAAAAATCCACGGAAATGATAAAGGGTGATAATTTCCTTTCCTTGAGTCACTGGCTGTTTCAGACCTGCTTACCCCTTCTGAGAGTCATTGGCTGCCACCTGGGGCAGAAGATTGGCATGAAGTGTGGTGTTAAATATTTGACTCTTCTCAAAATGGCCTTTTCAGCAGGGATGATGTATGGTTTCACCAGCATTGCCATCATTGCCTTTTGGTAGACAGAGGCATGCAAAGAACCTGTCAGCTGTTTTTGCTAAATCCAGAGAAATGAAACATCTTCATTTTGGGTTCTTTGATCATGACACTGGGCCTGCTGGCAGGGTACATGTGTCTCAAAGGGCGAAGGGGTCTTTGCACAGGAGTTAGCAGGTCTCACTTACTGAGAGAACTTTAAACAAGATTTGAAGGGGTGAGGGGATAAAATCATGATCACTGAAGACAGACCTGGAGGCAGCATGCCACTGTTTGAGAGTGTGCTAGTGAGGTCCCTTGGTCTGCTGTCTCGTTAGTGGTAGGGGATGGAGATCCATGCAGCAGCAAAGGTTATTTATTGATGTGCTGGAAACTGCAGAAGCACCTGGGAATGCTCATGCAGGAAATGGAGCTTCTCCCCCTGAAAAGGCAGCGGGATTGGTCACCCAAATGAAGTGCATCTACACATACGCATGCAGCACCCCTTGTGCAGCAGGAAAACTGTGACATAGGGGGTTGGAAGTAGGTGGTGTTTAAGGTCCCTTCCAACCCAAACCATTCTATGATTCTATGACAAGACAAAATGGCCTCGAATTGCACCTGCAGAGGTTTAGATTGGATATTAGGAAAAATTTTTTCACTGAAAGGGTGGCCAGGTGTTGGAACAGGCTCTCCAGGGAAGTAGTGGAATTTCCATCCCTGCAGTGTTCAAAAGACCTGTGAATGTGGCATGGAGGAACATGCTTTGGTGGTTAACATGGTGGTGCTGGGAAAATAGTGAGACTGGATGATCATAGAGGTCTTCTCCAACCTTAATGATTCTCTGTTCTGTTTGGCTGTCAGACTGGATTTTGCATCTAGTGGCACAACACATCTGGAGCTTATGATATTTGTGACCTTGTTACACAAGGACACCCAGTGCAATGCTGCACATGAAGGTCCCAGCAGCTTGTTCAGCTGGACTCACCGATGTCCATTTTCATGCTTCTGGGCTGGATTCTCTGAGCAGATGGTCACTTATCTCCCTGGTGGTGAGGCAGGACAACCCTGTACATTCACTTGCCCCTTGGTAAATGTTGTCTTGTTCCCCTGCCCTGGGAAGGCTTTTTTTCCTCATTATTTGTTATTTGACACTGAGTTATATCATGGTGAGAGAGGAGCTCATGTTCCTTTCTAGCTGTTCTCCCCGCTTCTTTAGTTTTCCCTCCCGATCCAGTAATTATTTTGTATTCCTGGTCAATGAGTTAGCCAGAGTTTTGGGATGATTCTTGCTAGAACTTCTATTGTGATGAGCACACTGCAAATAAAACCCCAGAAAATTTATTTTCTAACTTTGGTAAAATCTGACTCTTTTTAACAACCTCTGGAACAATTAATGGAAAATTTGAAGATGAAGGAAGACAGAAAAGAAATAAAGACAGTTTATTAATTTCTCCCTCCCCCCCTCCCTCTTAAGCATCATTGTGGGCAGGTTTCTGCTTTCGGGTCTGGTCCTTGATTACCTCAGTACCTTTGTAGGAAGCTGGCAGAGGTTTCCAGTCCTCCCCCACCCAGTGCCTAGGAATGTTGTTCCTGCACCCTCTGAGGCTGGTTAGTGCCTGGCCCTAAAAGCAGAATGCCAGAAAAATCTGTGACTTGGTTGACTACTCACCCTCACTGCAGGAACCCAACTCTTGGCTGCCACGTTTTGCACTGTCCCTTGGCTATATCTGTCCTCATGCAGGAACCCAACTCTTGGCTGCCACGTTTTGCACTGTCCCTTGGCTATATCTGTCCTCATGCAGGAACCCAACTCTTGGCTGCCACGTTTTGCACTGTCCCTTGGCTATATCTGTCCTCATAGAGGCCATTCAGTAGCTCACGAAAGAGCTCTTTCTTCCTTCTGTCTTCATCCAGAGGCTCAGAAACTCTACTTACAACTGTACTGGAAGAAGAGAGAACAGTCGTTTATATCCTAGATACACACTGAAATTAACTTCTCTTTCTATATTACATTTTAAAGGCACTGCGTTTAAGCCCTTTAATCTTCTTCTGTATGTTCTAATAAATTTCTCTGTGTTTGTTAGTTGGGTTGATATTGTTGTGAAGAAGCATGGTGTAGAGAACATGGGTTTGGGATTGTGTAAATTGCCAAACAGTACCCATTTTTCTTAGCTGCTCCCAACATATAGTTTGTTTTAGGGAGATCTTGTCTGGGGACCTGGAAAATCAGAAGGCAATGTCAGAGGTCTGTTAGAGAGAAGCTCTAATCTAATGGTCTGAATTTTGTTTTACAGCTTGATGACTGCACCCTGCAATTGTCTCATAATGGTACCTATCTGGATCTAGAATCCACCCTAGCAGAGCAAAGAGATGAATTAGAAGGCTTCCAGGAGGATGCTGGGTAAGTAAAGGTTTACTGAATTTTTACAAATACGATTGTGGTTAACTTCATATGTTCAGGTCAGCATAGGAACAGAAAAGATAAAAATCTTTCCCTTCTATGCCTGTATGTCTGCCCCTTTGTATGATTAAGAATTTTATGACTTCTCTATGCTCACTCTTAAAGTTTCTCTAAAATATTACATACTGTAAAGAAATCTGTGAATATGAATATCTTGATTAGTCTAATAAGATTTTACAGTACCTTGAAACTTGATAAATGAGGGTGGTTTATTTGGAGAATCTTATTATATTAGTCATGTAGAGGATTATGTTGGAGTGGTGTTCCAGAAATTATAAACTCAATTTATTTTGCCTTGATATTTAAGTCCTCCATTTATATTTTTGAAGCAAATACCTGTGTGGTTTTTTTTTTTTTTTTACTCCTGGAATTGATTAAGCCAGCCCAAGAGATGGCATGCTGTTTTTGAATATTCTCCTCTCTTGCTTTTTTTTTCTTATTTAATTATTGCTGGCACACATGGATTACTATGACACAGCTTTCCATAAGCATCTGAGAACTGAAAGTGAAAGCAAAAGTTAGCATCAATGTGTGTTTGTTTAAATGCACATAGAAGATTTGCTTTTTTGAAGAATTTTCCATTTCTGGACCTTTCAGGTGATTGTCTTACTTAAGATGTAAAATAAACAGAAAGCCTAGATCTATTTTTGTCTTTCTGGTTACTGTATCGGACTGGATAGTAGTGATTATTTTATAGGTGTGTTTAACTGAATTTTGAATTGGTCAGACTTTGTTAACAGTAGGAGATGCAGCCCTTTGCTTATACTTCTTCTCCCCTTCTTCTGATAGCTGTCTTGCCTTTGATGAATATGCCTTATAAATTTGAACTGTGCCTCTGAAGATTATTTTATGTGGAAAAGAATTTTAAATAATATGTTCCAAATATTCACATGTGTGCATTTGTGTATGTCTTATTCACGCATACCAGTCTGGGGCATGTTTTATAACCATTACAAGATAAAATCTGTTCTGTTAGAACCCAGTTAGACAAGAGTTCTTCGATAGACGGAGTAGCCAATACAAGCTGAACTGACCCTCCTTTCCTATGCAATGGGAGTGTTGATTGTAGAAGTTGATATAGTCTTCAGTTTTGTGCATAGGTGATAAAAAATACTGCAAAGAACAGCAAGTTCCTATTTTCAGCTAACTTTATAATGAGTTAAAAGCAAGTAGTATTTTTTTTTTTTTGGTAGCAATACATTTTGAATTTGTCACTTTTTTTTTCCCCTTCTATTGGTGTCTCTGTGATAATTCTGGTAATTTTAGCTTCACTACTTTTAAACACCCCACAGTAGCAATTTGGCACTACTAAGTAATCTGGCAAGTGAGAGACCACTTGGTGCTTTTCCTGCCAGATTTTGTTCTTGAAATGGCAAGCTACTGTCCACCTTGTTCTATTTTTATGCTTCTTTTGGGCATGTAAAATCAATTATATGAGTTGCTCCTGAAATACAATTCTAATTTTCTCTGTGGTGGCTATCCTGGGGAAAAAAAAGCCAACAACAAAACAAAAATCATGGAACTGCTGCTTGAAGTTTTCTACTGGTGAGGATTCAGAGGGATTTCTGCATTTCATTTTTCTCCATGTTTTTTGAGAGAAGAAAAGATAAACAAGAACAACCAGAGCTTTGGAAGTATGTGGGATAACCTTCTCTGTAGGACTTAGCATTGTTACTTCACAATTAATGCAACTTATGTGATGTTATTCAGAAAAACAGAATATTCTAGATACAGGGAAGCAAATGCAGTCAGTAATGTCTTCCTCTGTCCTGTGTTTTTAGCAACTTAAACTCCCTTTTTGAGGATTGCAGTTCTGAAACCAAAGCACTGAGCTGGAGCGCTCCTGAGCTGGGGCTTCTGGCTGCAGACCTTGGGAGCTTAGCAGCAGCCCGGTGTCTGGGGAGGGACTGGCTGCAGAAACCATTTAGTCTCTCTCTTTTTCTGTCTGGGTCATTTCAAGGTCCTGCTCTTAATCTTCAAAGCTTTTAATTTTCTGAGATTAGGCTACCTCAGGACCTGCCTTTCTGCCATGCCAAAGCTGCTGTGCTCATCAGGGTCACTGAAGCTTGCTGAACTCTGAGTGAAGGCTTTAGTAGCTGGATATTCATGGCATTTTTAACATTTTAGAACCTCAGCTGTGGAAACTCTTAGTCAAAGTGACCAGAATGTCCTGTAAACTGCCTGTTTTCATCATATTTTTGCCAAAAGTTCCTGTTTAGCCAGGGAAAAATAATGAAGATTTTCTTTTTAAAAACTGGTGAACGGAGATTTGTAAATAAAACAAGCAGAAAGCAAAGTCTTAAAATTTTTGATTGATTTGAGAGACTCTAGGTATTTGTTTTCTCTGGGAGGGATTGGATGAACATAGTGGAAAACATGAAGGATTTTTCTTCAAAAGGAAAGAAGAGAATGGTGACAGTTGCTGGAGGTTTATAATGTGTATCTGTAAATAACCTGTATAAGAAACATATGCACTTCTTCAGTTTCAAATGAATGCTGTTCTGAGTATAGTGAAAAGAGGCTTTTGGTAATTGCTGTTCACTCCAGCAGAATTGAAACTTCTGTCTAGTGAAGGAGAAAAACCAGCATACCCTGCCCTTGTACCCTGGAGGGCTAACTCTGAGCACAACATGGATGGGGACTAGATTGCTTTCTGGTCTCCACAACTTTACCTGCTGCCATTTGCACCCTCGAGAATAGCTGTGGGATTCAGGAGAATCAGATAGTTTTTATATGGGGGCTGGTTTTGGAAGAGCTGGGATGAACGTTGGCCAAGTTACGAGGCTGGCCCCGCAGAAGGTCGTTGCAACAAGCAAAAGGGTCAGTAGGAGCATGTAGGAAAAACACCTTTCTTTTCAAGTCTGGATTGTGTTCATGGCTTGCTTGCTTGTTGGGTTGCTTAGCTGTTTGTTTTTTCTCTCTTGCTTCCAACAGAAGTTACTTTGTGGATGCTTAATTGTGTAGGTGGTAAAGGTGGAGGTTGTTTAGGCGGCTGGCTGCTTTAAGGTGTCAATGATAAGTAAAGCTCCTTTCCTTGGCTTCCTTGAGGTTTTACAGAGAAAGTAAGGATCGTCAAGAAGCTGATGTGTTTAAATTACCACATAATTGCTCAAGCTGTCTTTGTGGATATATCTTAACAGGCCCTCATGGTAGCCCACGAGGTAACACAGTCCTAAAATGCAGAACATGAGTTTCTTCAGGCAGTATGCTATGAGCAATGAAAACTTCTTCAGGGAATATGTTTTCAAGACTTCTGTTCAGCAGGGATTCTTTTAAAGTACTTCTGACAAATGGCTTCAGTGCTAACGTTTTTGCATTCCTTCTAGACACCCTATCTCAAGCCATTTTGGCTGGGTGAGCCTCATGACAGCCCTTTTCCCTCTGGATGATGCTGTTCATTCTGGGCTTGATTCAGAATCTGTTGGAGGCAATAGAGTCTGGCAGGGATCTCTAACATTCTTTTCCTGCTTATGTACTGTATTTTTTTCCCACTTAGACTTTGCAAATAGCACGACTGTGAGAATGAAAACTTTCTGTCACTTGTTTACATGAATAAGTTGGGGATGCATTTGAAAGTTAATTTAGTTTTTGTCTTACAAAAATGGTGTGGCTCATTTCTTGAAGCACTACTGAAAACTAGCAGATTCTATGCTGATTTTGTATCAGTTTAAAGAGAGTGTATTTAGGTTTGTTCACAGGTGGAAAATGTTCTCAACTTCTGATAGTTTCTCTCTGTGTTTTGTCTTGATGTCATTTCTATGTTTCTCACTGCCAACAAGACAAATAAGGGAGGTGCCAGTGAAAGATTGTGGTTGTGTTGCTACAAACAGGAGACTGTGACTGCTTATTGACCTTATTTACTCATGTTCTGAAGAATATATTGGTCCACCCAAATACTTCTGTGATATTTAGCTATTAGGTCTGATGAAATACTGAATCTGAAAATTATAATCAATGGTCACAATAAAAAGCATGCAACAAAGCAAGAAAAAAGCCCAACAAAAAACACAAGAACAACAGCTCCCTAGAAACATCAAACTAAAAAGCCTGGGCTTGAGAGGTTATGGTAATTTTTGGAAGGCATAAGAATTTCTACAGGGTAGCAGTATTCCAGTCAAAAATGCATCAGATTGAGATGTGGAACCGCATTTTGAAGTGGATGTTTAGCTAAAATTTACTGTTGCAGAATAAATGGTGATACAGATTAAGATTTCACATTTCTAAAGAAATACATAGGTTTCTATGGATGAGTAAGTTGATGCTGTTCTTAATTACCTCACAAAGATTGAGGGCATTAACTATTACTGTATTTTCAAAACTTTGTGCAGCTTTTTAGCTTCTTAATCCTGATACAATTTCTTTGTTTATATAAAAAAATAAAGTGAAATATTGAAATTAATCTTTAGGTGGAACTGTAGTAATTTATTTTCGTAGTTATCTTGCAATAACGATTGACAGAAAATGAAATAAAATTACTGGTCCCATATGGTTTCTCTGCTACAGAACAACTGGCAAGGAATCTCTGAGCATTCCTGCTTCAAGAACATGTAATCAAAATAATTACACAAATGTGCATATATTTTGTAGGCCTGACAAATGAGACAAGTGACTTTGAGGGATGTGCTCTGAAAGTAGGATGGAGGCAATTAACAGGTGAAAGTTCCACCATGGAAATTATTCAGCAGTTATGAGATAAGGATTTCTTGTCAGTGGATTTCCTTGACACAGTATCTTGTGAAGAAATGATTGACAAATTAAGGTTCCTAATAATAGGAAAATGCAAAACTACTCTTGTAGTTAAAAAATGAGTACTGATTTGTGAATATAAAATGTATTTAGAAAATAAGCATCTTCAAAATAATAGCAAACTTAAATAAATTTTACTGCAGGCCAAGGCTTGTTTTCTTACATAGTTTCAGCTTTAAAGCTGACTTGATGGTATAGAAGTAAATCTCTTCTGTATATATTGAGGTCAGAGACTGCAAGCCACTTTGCTCGCACCAAAAGACACAAAATGCAAAGTCTATGCAGGTGTTTGAAAAGCACCTGTGGTGCCCCGTTTTGATGTGTGCTGTCTAGGAGGGACCTGGATTGTGACAGTAAGCACAGAAGTTAACAGTGATCACAACTTCCTGTGTGTAGTAGAAGTCTGGGAATGTCAGATGGGGGTGCAGTCTGTGCACCTTACAGCTTCATTCCAGTCTCGATGGAGAACCTTCAGGCAAGTAGCCTACAAAAAAAGGGTTTTGCTCTTCTCCAAGTGCCCCAGTCTTGGAAACTGTACTGCATCCTTCCAGCCATGAAGGAGCTAGCATCCATAGCAGTGGCTCCCCTGGCTTGGACAAGGATTTTTCATGAGCTCTTTACCCTCTGTGTGATTTTGGTTTGGGGTGGGCAGGAGCCTGGGATTGGTAGACTTGACTGGGGCAGGTCGTGGGCAGCTCTTGGAGTTGACACTTACAAAATGTGAAGGGGCACAGTGCTCTTAATCCATGTGCCTGAGAGTAGTGTCAAAAGCTCATGGCAGCTTTTGAGGTGTAAGACAGCACTGCAAATACCGAGTACCAAAGTGTTCTGTGGTCTGGTTTTGTCCTATGGGGAGTTTTTTATGGGTGGTTTTTTTTTGTAAGGGTGTTTAAATGTTCTTTTTTTTAAAGAGCTTGACTCATGATTTTACAGCTTTTGTTTGTCAATACTGCAGCAGCCGTGTCTCTTTCTCACCCACTTTGCCCCAATGTTTACTCAGTTGTAAAGGGAAAAATGTATGTCTGTACCAGAGTACCTGTGGAAACATTTGAAGACTTGCTGTTTTTGAGTTTAGTGATTAGTGCTGGCAAATGAATGCAATAAGAGTGCATTTATTAAAAAATAATTTCCACTGCAAAATGTATTGCAAAAATACTGTTGTGCTTAGCTTTCTCCCAACCCATTACATACCAAATAAAGTGCCAAACCAAAAAGCGTGTGAATAATTCTTAGAGTTTTTCCTAGGACAACTTTTTTTAAAGATAGCCTAATTTGGCATTCAGGTTTACATGTGAAAATAGCTGAGAAATACGGTATTTTATGGTGGAAACTTAAATAAAAACAGCTTATGGAAACAGCTGATGCCAGATGTTCTATTTAAAACCATTTAATTTTATTAACATTGAAGCTGCTTAATAGCTGTGTTTGCACTCTGCCCTCCTCCTCGATGACGAGGCTGTAAGTTAAGTGAGCAGCTCTCGAGGCTTGGAAATGTGTTTCCCTTCAATTTGCAAGGAGGAAATCCCTTCCTCTCTCCATAAACAGATCATCTGCGGGGCTTCAGGTGGGGCTGCCAGGAAGTGCTGCAGGGCTGCTGTGAACTCCTGTTGCGAGTGGAACCACCGATTTGAGAATCCAAACCTGGAACAGCAACCAGCACCGTGGGCACTCACTGTCTGCCGGGGCAAACCAGTGTGGTATTGCCCAGAGCTTGTGGGCAGCCGAGGGAGTTTGTGCTGGGTAATTAATAAAAGCAGTGAATTAGCCACACTTCCTATTCCATGGCAACTGTTCCTGTGTGTGCTCCTATCCGGCAGTAAATGCAGAGGTTTGTGTAAGCAAGCTCACACTCTGCTTTATCCCATGGGAATCCATTTGTCTATGTGCTTGGTGTGTGTTTGTTTGGTTTACCCCGGGCTAAACTAAGGTGGTAATCTGCTTCTGATAAAAAAAAGTGTCTCCAATTTAACCTCCAGTTGTGAGCTAACAGCTTAAACCACTCTAAATCTGTGACTAGCCCAGGATCTCCGGTAATGAAGCCATGAAAATTAGTTAATACTGCCAGAGTTAAGACCACAGCAGTACAGCAAAACAGTAGTTTATTTCACATTTACTGCTCAGTAATTGTGCTCACTAGCAAAAGCATTGATGGCCCAGCAATAAATATAAAGCCAATTTCTGAAGTAGAATTCATATGGAGAAATAAGTGGCCTGAGAGCAGTGTTTTATGTTTAAGAATTTGTATGTCAAATTAGGAAGAAGCCCTTGCCAAATATGATGCTAATGGAAAACTTCCAAAAGCAGAAAGAAACACAAAGTAGTATGCTGATCAGTGCAAAGCAGACTTTATTTTTATGTACTTACATATACATATGCATGTTCTACTGCGAGGTAGAACAGCTTTAAAATAGTTCCTGCTGAGTCTGGGTAAAATGGTCACATTCTGAGAAAGCATAAATTACCAGTTAGCGAGTAGGACATTGCTTTGTAGGATTTTGAAATGTGTTGTGCTGCTTTGGATATTATCTTCTTCACTTTGTTATCTTTTTAGTATCATCAATTAAATTGGAAAACCATAAAACATTGGGTTTTTTCCCTTGAGGTAGTAGAGAATGATTTCTAGTAAAAGGGAAATGGTTATGAAAATTTCTTAAAACTATTTTTTACAAACTTAGTGTTTTGCTTTTTTTAATTATAAAGAAAATAGATGCCTCTTTTTGGAACTGTAAGTCAGATTAAGGTCAGGTATCGGGGGCCTTTGTGAGAAAAAATTGTTATGCAAGTGCTGTTTGTTTCTGCTCTGGAACTATGGAACTTCTAATGAAGTTGCTCACAAAATCACCAAATGGGTCAGGTTGGAAGGGACCACAGTGGGACTTCTGGTCCAACCTCCTGGCTCAAGCAGGGTCATCCCCGAGCCCATTGCACAGGATTGTGTCCCGATGGTTCTTGAATATCGTCAAGGAAGGAGACTCCACAACCTGTCTGGGCAACCTGTTCCAGTGCTCGGTCACCCGCACAGTAAAGAACTTCTTTCTTATGTCCAGGTGGAGCTTCCTGTGCATCAGTTTCTGCCCATTGCCTCATGTCCTATTGCTTGGCACCACTCAGCAGAGCCCGGATCCATCCTCTTGACACCCTCTCTTCAGATACTGACAGACATTGATGAAATCCTCTCTGAGTTGTCTCCTCTGGAGGCTGAATAGGCCCAGCACCCTCAGCTGTTGCCCGTAAGAGAGATGCTCTGTCCCTTAATGATCTTTGTAGCCCTTTGTTCTGTGTGCTCCCGCAGCTCTCTGTCTCTCTTGTCCTGAGGAGCTAGGACTGGACACAGCTCTCCAGATGTGGCCTCACCAAGGCTGAGTAGAGGGGCAGGATCATCTCCCTCGACCTGCTGGCAATGCTCTTCCTAACGCACCCAGACCACCCAAAGTGGTCTGGAACCAAAACTATGGGTCCCAGAGTGTGTCTGGGAGCACTGGAGGGACCCTTTGGCTGAAGATGTGTAAACATCAAGTGACCCAGCTGCTGGTGATTAATTTATTTTACTTTCCTCCTTGCCCTTGTCCTGTAGGTTTCCAGTTCTTCTAAAACGTTTTTTTCCCCAAAAATCCGGATATTTCAAGGCATCTCTTTCTCCAAGTGTGAAGAGGTTTTAAATGAAAATCCTCACGTAGTGTCAACTTCAAAGTACAGATGATAGCAAAACCACATGACCAGAAATTACCCCGTGTAAAGATTCCTGGGAGGAATGTGTAGCCAGAGCTTGAGAGTTACTGACAGCGGTGGGAACTTAAGAACTGGAAAGCATTGGTCAAGTGATGTATCATCTCTGAGGAAAAACATGATGTGAGGTTGACAAGAAGTGTGGAAACAATGCTTTTGGTTTTGTGTTTTATCCAGAAACAATATTATTGTTAAACAAGTTCCTCTAATGCAATTCTCTTCACCATTTTCCAACTCATAAAGTTGGTGTTTTCTTAATACAAAAATATAAGATGGAGATTTAATTGATCATGCTAACATTATAGCATGATCACAAAATGACGAGATAAACATCCCGCTGAAAACAATTATATATGGGTTGAGCTTTTGGGGTGGGAAGGGACATAGTTTTGTTCATGAATGACAGCTCTTGAAAAATGGTCATTTTCGGACTGTGAAGCCAGCGGTCAAACCCTCAAATATTTGAGAGGCTGTTGGAAGGTTTTTGTTTTAACGTGTGGAAATTGAGCCATTAACAACTGAGAAAGAGCCAGCATGATGATTCAGAAAGTACGGGGAGGAGGTGGGGAGAGGATTCTCACTTCCCAGCTTCTGAAGTTTGCTTGCACGTAAACTACTAAAAAGGACAAATGGAACAATTGTTTCCTCCATTTTGAAGTCATTGCATTTTAGAGTGTAAAAGTGATTCATTATCTTTTGGCAAAAATTATTGCCTTGTGGTGAGGTATGCAGAAGACTCCACCTTTTACTGACATACACTCAGAATATATTAGTAATAAATAATTTGGTGCTATTCATGTGGCTTGTAATGCATACTTGGTGAATCCTTGATTGTTTCACTTTTGGGTTTCTCATTTTCTCCCCCCTTCTCCTTTTATCCCATTTTATTTCCATTTAAAAAGAGGGTGAAAAAAACCAACAACAACAACAACAAAAAAATTACAAGCCTGCCTAGTAAATGTACTTGTGAAGAGTTAGGGGGATGTAAAAACCCAGGACCTCATAGTGACAGCCTGTAGGCAGTCCTTACTTGCACAGTTGTACAGACAATGGTGGATCAGCCAGCACACTCTTCTACTCACCAGCATTCAGATGTAACTTTTTTGGGTGGTTTATATTTTTTTGGTAGGGAATGATGAGGCAGTTATTTGTTAAAGTCATGGTGACAAACACGGAATGCAATATTGGAATAATCTGCAGGGAAAAAAACGTGCAAATCTCAGCATTCTTTGTTCTTTTGTATACTGTTGCTTGCACTACGAATTGGCAAGATTTTGCCTGCCCAGTTTTTTCTTAGGGAATATGTTTAGATTATTTCTACTTGCTTTAGTGAAGTTTTAATTATTTTTATGTTTTGTTTTTTTAATACAGAATGTGAATAGTTGCTATCTGTTTACTTATTTTTGTCCGGTCTCATCAAATGATTGTTACTTTAGTCAATGTGTCATGATCTAGGAATGCTCTGAATAAAAACCACTCTGCTAAATAATTAGATGACTTACAAGTGTATTTCAAGAACAGGATGCCGACACATTGTGACTTCACACTAAGTTTTTAGATGGAAAAAATGAGGTAAGAAAGAAAAGCCCTCTGACTTTCTATGAGGATGAGTACACACTCATCCTGCCTTGAACAGCCCGTCATGCACCAGAATAGGTTGCTAGTGCTGTGATCCATTTGAAGAGTATTAGCATGTAAAAGACTTAAAATTATTGATATTATTTCCTGCGGTCCTCTGCTTCCATTATTCAATGGCAATAACATGAACTTGAACATGACAGTTGGATCTCTGGATAATAATCACCTAGGAACTTCAAAAAGGTTACTTGTTCAGATAAGATTTTCAGATGAGTTTCAGGGAGATTCTTAATTCCACTCTCCATGCACATGTGCACTCTTTCACTTTCAAAAGACTTGGCTTTTATACAACATTTTTTTAGAAGTTTCAGAATTTTTTTTTCAGTCTCTTGAATCTGCAGTTGAATGGAGAAGCATATCATAGTGAAACGGCAGTCAAACTGTATCTTAACAGCTTTGAAATCAAAGCCTAGGATTTATGCTGTCTGATTAATAGCAGGTTGAAAAACACTTTTCTTATTGTGTGTGTGCTGGCTTGCAGATCTTTTTCAGGGAAAACCTGATAGACTCAAGTGCTTGAACTCTGGCAAAAATTTCATCCTTTATGCATTCAACAAGGAACAGTTTGTTTTCCATTGCTGGTGTGGAGTACCTTAAGCTATGAAGCAACTGTGAGGCAATACCTCATTGCAGAAGCATTTTGCACTCCCTAAAAGGTGTGTGCAAGTAAAGACTGAAATGGATGGATTCTGAAATGAAAAAGCAAAAGCCATTTGCAAAAGTAATGCACTCTAGAGCAGGCCTGTTGTCATGTGTTTGCTTCTGATGGCATAGTCTAGGTTTCTTTTGTGGGAGTCAGTGGTTCTTTCTCGAGCTCGGGAGTTGCTGGGTGCTGTTCTCATTAAGCTACTTCTGTTGGAAAACATGGATGTGATTATTGGAGATGGTTAATGGTCCACAAAGAAACCTGAGTGCTATGAGAAGCTGTAACAAAATGTGAAGCATGTGTTGTGCATGTGTATTTTGAAAGCA
Source organism: Picathartes gymnocephalus (assembly GCA_013390045.1). Classification (NCBI taxonomy): domain Eukaryota; kingdom Metazoa; phylum Chordata; class Aves; order Passeriformes; family Picathartidae; genus Picathartes; species Picathartes gymnocephalus. The sequence goes on from WEKY01005614.1 coordinate 180,991, forward strand.
GCATCTGTGGTAGATAGGTTTTCATAATGGTTAGATTGTTACATCAGGCAGAATTAGGTGCAGAATTGTTATAGGGTAAGTTGTCAGGTTAGGCTGATTTTAAATGTTGTCCAAGTTTGGAAATAGTTTCAGTGTTATCAGGTTGAGGTTATTTTTCATCCAACCTCTGCCCTCTTTGGGATAAACGGGCACCCATGGTACTAGTTTAACTGGGTTCAGTAAGTCATTTTGTTTGCTTTGGTAGTGGTTCTGAAGGATTATGAAAAAATCATCTGGTTATTTCAGGAGAGGCTTGGTGTCAGGTAAATGTATGCTTGGCTCATCTGATTCCCACTGGTTCAGGGTTGGCCTTGCTGTGAGTGGTTGACTGATACTGCACTTCATAGGAGTGTGAAAAACTGAATATGGGGGGGAGCTGAAGGCTGGGGGAGCAGCAAGCCATCCCATCTAATAACAAGTGAATAATGAAAATACAAGGTACCTATACTCTTTGCCGGTATATGATTTTATTTTCCTTCCTTTTCCTTGATTCGGTGAAACTTAAGAGGGAAAACCTTATGTAACCTGTAGATTTTTATGTAGTTTCACAAGTTAAAAGCAGGCTGCAGCTGTGAACCACTTGCTCTTTACAGCACTCCTCTAAAGTAGGATGAGGAAGGGCATCAGCTGTGCTGTTAGATTGGTGCAGTGGGAAAGTTAAGGTCCATCCTCTGGACCCTCATTCTTACAACCCCTTTCTTGCTATTGCCAGTTTGAATTGAAACTTCTAGTATTCATTTTCCACCACATCTAGTCTGTCTTTCCAGAATCTTGGCTGGGATCTGAGGGAAAGGATACTCATTAGTTTAAATATCAAAACTTCTATGTGCACAAACAAACTTCTTTGTAGTTTTCAAAGGTTTTGCATAATTGTCCTTTCTAGCACAGTAGATGATTTTTCTCTCCGAATTATCCTCAAGAATTATCCATGCCTACAACAGAGTGATAACACTAATCTTAAAATGAAATCCTTGCTTGGAACAGAGCAAAATAAGAGCCATGGGAATATGCTACCTAAAAACTGCTCTGAGGGTAGGATATGATTGCCTATTATAATCTGTTTATTTATTTTAAAAAACCCAAAAAACCTAGGGCCACCCCAACAAGATGCATCACTCTTAGCTGCTGTGTTACCATATGAATGTCTGTAGCACTGCATGAAAGATTCAGATCCAAGTTTGCCTTTATGGGATAATTTTTTTAATGTACTTTAAATATTTCAGAAATAGAAGCGTTTTCAGACCCTAGCTAAGAGCAGAGCTTAGACACTCTCTTTTCTACGTTAGCTGAAGAGATCCAAATTGTTCGTGAGCTAAAATCATGGCTTCTAACAGCATTGGACTCAGCTTCTGCTTATTATGGCCTTTTGATGATTCAGATATCTGCTACAGATTTTATTTTTTGAGCAAATACAGTGAAGAATAGTAAATTTGCTTGTCCGTGCTACTATAGAGTGTTATTAAAACCACTGCAATTTTTCGGCTGCTGTGCTATAAAACAGTAACTTTTTCCATGGTTGTCAAGTGTTGCGTAGAAAGCAGAACAGGAGGAGCCCAGAAGGATATAGCATGGACTTTTGTAGAATTAACACCTTTAATCTCCTGAATTTTCTTTATTGAGTTATTAACCAATCACTAATAAAGTTTTAAAAGTGATTTTGTACTTTGGTTTTAAATGATAAAATAATGTGTTTTCAGAAGCAGGAGATTGTTTTAAAAGAGGCTAAATTTATTGAATTGAAATATCTAGGCCTTCGGGAGAATATTAGGAAGTATGAATAGTTGCTGTCCTGAAAGAAAGAAAACATTGAAATAGAAAATCTATGTTAATTGATGCATTCTCCTATTTTACAAAGATGAGCTTTCTCAAGGAAATTATTGTGGTCTGTCTTGGTAATAACGCCAATGAATCTTAATTGGTTGTTTATACAAAAATCCCATTTTTGATACCAGCAGGTCTTTTGTATAGGTCTGAGAAGAGGGATGTCTTGTTTAATAAAATAGACTCTCCTAAAATTTCCTCTTAAAGTTTCCTTGAAGCATTAAGAGGAAAACTGTGTGGTGGTTTCTTTTAATGTGTGGTTTTGGGGTTAAATTATTATTATTTTGTTTATTAATACTTTTTCCCTTCTGTACCCCAACAACATTCTCAGTATTTTGCTTCTGGTCAAAGGGTTGTTTGGTTCAGACAAAGGCTTTACTTCAAAACAAGTAACTGTTTAAGACAGCCAATTGAGGTACTATTTTCAAAATGCCATTTAAATCAAGACTTGGAAATGTATAATTGAGTGAAACTATTTGTAATGTGGTACATAAACAATGACAAAATAAAGCATTTATATTCTATAAGACAGGCACTCAGTGAACTGTTAGTGTATGTTTATTTACTTTGATTTATCAGAGAAGTTGAATATAAAAAAGTTTTGTGTCTTGGTAACTCCAAAGACTAGAAGTTAAACTTATAGCAATAATGGTTCTGATCTCATCACAGATCAACAGAATGCTATGTCAGCACAATATGTGACATTTACCTACTCTACTACTGCTAAATTGCAGCTATTAAATTAACTCTATTAAACATTTCTTAGATTTTTTAAAATAAATAGTAGCCAGTTGCACTCACTGAAACATATATTTAAAAAAAAAAGTCATATCAATAAAAATACAAGCCTTAGTTAAGAGTAGATTACAAACTTCGTTACATGTCTAGGTTTTGTTTTTAATAAATGAATCTTGTTTGTTGGAAATAGTCTTTTCTGTAGTGTAGTTTTGAGCTTACTTTGTTTTTAATGCAAATGGCCTGTCTGTCCCATGGTACCCCCCTTCCCTGCCCTGATATCACAACAAGCTTGCCTGCAGGCATGTTTTTTGGTACCATTTGTTCCTGAGTCTGTGAAATCATGGATGGATTCCAAGTTACCCTTTTTTTTTTTTTTGGCATTTATTATTGTAACATGCTTTCCAGGAAATTGGTATGTGCAGAATCATGGATGTAGTAATTTTCCGAGGTGATCTTCATATTGCAAAAGTGTTACTCATGTTGCTTGATAGTCAAAAGTCTTCATCAGGAAATTGCATAATTTCTAGTATTTCACATGTGACTGGTCTTATTAGAATTGGCTGCTGTGTGGTAAATCTAGTATGTCTAAACCCCACAAAATGGCTCTGTAGTGATGGTCGTGGTGTGGCCTGGATAGAATGGGGGGGAATGCACCATCATAAGTGAGTCTTCATCTTTGCAATTTCGGGGGTTTGAATCATATTGATTTTGGTAGACTGGAAAAATTGCCAATGCTACCAGTGGGAGCTAAAAATTAATGTGTGTGTATGTGAGAATTTTCTGTCCTGGGAGGTATTACAGTTGCAATAGTAGTGTAGAACAGAACCTGTAGAAGAGAACTTGCTCTAAGTTTTGCTTTAAGTTTTCAGGGGTCTGTGTAAGGAGGTAAGGTACAGGAGGAAGTAGTGCCGCTGTTGAAGCTTGGAGAACTACCAAAATAAAAAATCCTTGTTTATATTGAGAAACATCATGCATTAGATTTTTAGAAAAGTGGGAAAAACTGTATTAAACTGTAATGGGCCTGAATCTCTACAGGCCTTAAAATGGTGCTGATTTTTTAGGTCCTTGCATTCATTCACTCCCTGATGGCTGGGCACTAGCTGCTGTCTTTTCTTCCAGCAGATCACCACAGACCTGTTGTTACATTAGCCATTTCTTTTAGTTGATTAGTTTTTCAGGATGGGAAGAATAACATCTGATTATATAGACTTCCCTTTTCTTTGCTAACTCTGTGTTATCCTTTTACAATTCTGAAATAAACAATTTTTACTCAATTCTTCCGTTTCCTGATTTTGTTATCTTGGAGGATTTGTGTATGTCAGGTGTATCGACAAGTCCATCAAGGACTGGAGATCAAGAGAAGCAGTTTCTGTACAGAATAAGATGTTGGGAGGGGCAAGAGATTTGGTCAAAAATTCTTCACTAACTTGGCAAATTAAATACTCCAGAGGAGTCCTGGCAGTCCTGTGGGGAGGGGAAGCTGTTAAAAATCTGCAGAATATGAATACAGGCAAAGATTGTGTGCAACCAGAACAATAGGAGGACTTTAGGTGGACAGAGAGTTAGTCCTAAACCTGGAACTGCTCCAGGAAATTTCACAGTCCAAAATACAGCCTGCTTTTGTGGGGGCAATAGCATTTGCTGCTTGGCACTTCAAGTTTTTAAGAGATGGGTCACACTTTGCCCACTTTGTCCTAATGATGTCCAAGTAGACCCGTTAAGAGTAATTCCAATTAAAGGTTTTTGGTTTTGCTTTTTTTACAAAAACCTCTGTTTAACTTTTTTTTTTTT
>WEKY01005614.1:185404-233821 GCA_013390045.1 Picathartes gymnocephalus
TTTTTTTAATCTATAGAGAAATGTTGCCATTCTGAAACTGGAACTAAGTCCTCTATTAGCAGGTACACAGGTTGACATTAACAACTTTTTTTTTCAGGTCTTTACTTTTCTTTGTTTTCCCTTAGATTTTCCTAGGGGCAATATTTTTCTGAAAATATCTGTCCCTACTTCCCTTACCTTTCTTCCCCTGCAGATCTTTCAGAGAAATAATATAAAACTTTTTGCTTCTGTTTTTCATGAAAATAATTAAAAGTATTTTTTTTTTCTGCAAAATAACTGTGGGCAGGAAAACAATAAGGTGGGGAAGAACTTTTGTTGTTACTGGAAAGCTGTTTTAAGTTACAGCTGGTAGAAGATTCTGCTGGGTGTCTGTGTGAACGGTTTGGCCCTGAAGCCTCTCAGCAGAGTTGCAAAGTATGTGACTGAGAAAGGTTGTGCTGGTTTGTGCTCTAACTTGTATGTAGAAGTGGGTCTAGGTTTCACATGACACAAATTAAGCTGCATCTGGTTGTGTTCTAAAAACAGTATGCCTTCATGCATGTTTTCCCACGATAAATTAACTGAATCACAGAATGGCTGAGGTTGGAAGGGACCTCTGGAGGTCATCTGGGCCACCTAGAGCCACTTGTCCAGAAATTGCATTTTTAGTTTCAGAGAAAAGAGGGAGAATAGGCTGCTGTACAAGCAGGAAGGACATTTGGCTTTTCTTACCCTCCCACCTTTTATCAGGTGAGCAGGTTTGGGTGCAGAGACAAGGTGTTGGTGCCCTCATGCCAGTTTGCAGGTGTAGCACCTAGAAATCAAGAACTGTGCTCTTGTCCAGGTTGAAGAAATGCAACTAATGGTAATTTGACTGAAAACCAAATGAATATTTAACAGCTAATTAAAATAGTCATTTCATTTAAGCCCAGTATGGAACTGAGAGCCAGGGTGAAGACTCAGTTTTGCCTCTTTGCAGGAAAAACAAAGCTACTTCTGTGCTTTAAAAACCCATCAGGCTACATAAGCAGGCAGATCTGTGAAAGTGTCAACAACCTCTTGTTTAACCTTAGGTTTTCTTTGAATGCTTAATCATACCTAGCATTAAAGTACTTCTGTGAAAACCAAAATGTGCAGTCATTGCTTGATACTTCTCTAATACAGTTTTCATTGTGGTGGGCTGTCCTTGGCAAGTGTCCAGATGCCCACCCAGCTGCTCTCTAGCTCCCTGTCCCCACCGGAAGGGAGGGAAAATAAGGTAAAAAAAAGTGTTGATTGAGATAAAGATGGAGAGATCACTTAACCATTACTATCATAGACAAAACAGTCTCGATGAGGAAAATTAATTTATTGCAAATAAAAATGGAAGTGGATTATGAGAAAGATAAAATTTCTAGTGGTTCCCTTCCCTTCCACCCTTTTTTTCCTAGGCTCAACTTGACTTGTTTATTTCTAGTTCCTCTTCTTCCTCACTACACCTTTACATACTTTTCTTCTCTTTTTAGGAGGGGCAAGAAGCACAGCATAATTTTGAGGACCCAGCTGTCAGTGAGAGTCCATGCCTGCATTGGTAAGTTAAGTTCCACATGTCTGAAAGAGAACAAATAAGTGTAATCGATTTCCAAGAAGCAAATCTGGGGAGTATGAATCAGAATTGGCTGTGTTCCAAATTGACAATAGTGGCCAATAAATTAATTTTATTATTTTGTTTGTTGCATGCTGAAGTTAGGTTGTGTTAGCTACACTGCCCTTAAAGCATGTTAAACATCGCAGGGAAGTATAGCATTTGACTGTGAAGTCAGATGTTTGGGTGGTGCTTTGAAGAATATGCAATTATCTGTCTTGTCACAGCCTTTGTGTGCACCCAAAAAAGACTGTGTTCTGGATTGGGAATGGGATCTGAAGAATTGTTGGCTGACAGCTAACTGCTATATTTTAATAGCATATAAAATTTATTACTTAACATCTTGCAGGCCTTGGCTGCATATTTGTCATTATCACAGTGTCAGTGTCTTAAAAACCCTGGTTAAAACAATGCTGTCACAAGGAAAAGTCTAATGAAAGACATAATGTGCGTGTCAAAAGAGCTTTTTTTCATTTCTCCATGAATGGAGACTGATGTTGTGGAATGGCATTAATATGTTCTCCAGCATTCTGCAGAGCAGAGTGTTTCACTGAGTGTCAGTGGCAAAGCTAATGCTCATGTGCTGGTGATACTGTGATAGATTTTATGAGAGTCTGGTTTAAAACAAAAAAAAAATTAAAAATCCTATGTGTCTGTGCCACAGTTTTTTCAGCCTCTCTGTAGTAGATTAATCACTCTAATATATTTAACGTGTTGGTCTTGCTTCAAGAGATAACAGCTGAAGCCTTGAAATATAGGTATCTTCCTTAAAAGGAGGAGGAGAAAGTCAAAGTTTTGTGTAATTTCTATAGTGACATTGCTTTTGGAGAACTCAGGCTTTGAATACATCTAAACAGTTTCCCCCTGCCCCCAGGATATGTTATGAAATGGCATTTCTGAGAATTTTAACTGAGCATAAGCAACCTACAGAATTCCACAAATACCTCCCATTGAGAACGGTCTCTAGGCTGCCTTGTTCAGGAACAGTTTCTCCTCTACTACCATTGACTTGAGGAAGAACAGTAGAGCAAGCCTACGTGTTAGGTGTTAGAGAAGGAACAGAGATGATGCAAAGTCTAAACCGATTTTATAAATGTGAGTGAAATTAAGAACAGCTTGGAGAAGATTGCTTTTGTTAGGTCTGGAAGTATATTTGGCAAAACAGACCAGTGCAGCAAGACAATATTTGATAAGTTTCCCGGATTGAGGTTTTATAAAAAGAATTTTCGTGTAATTTTTTTTTCTCCAGAGTGCAGCCATCGAGGAATTGGAGCACATAAAGTTCTGAACTTCAACATGTGGTTTCATTGTTGTTATCTGTTTTCATTCAAGCTTACTGTGGGCAATTAGGCGTATTACTGTGTATGAACTTAATTGTTCCTGTATGAAAGTGTAGTCCCTTGTCAGGTGCTGTTGCTCTCTGGCAGCAGTGATGCATTCAGCAGTGAGTACCGAGGAAGCCAGGCTGCAAAACTTGAGTCCAGATTTCAAACTCCTAGAGAAGAGGTGTGTATGGATATGGGCTTTTGGCTTGGTTCATTATAGGCAGAAAAGCCAAATGCAAGTTCTGGTTCTAATTTCCATCCCCCCTGCTGAAGTTTAGATTTTTGGGGTAAGTTTTTGTTTTAGCCCATAGCTTGATGTAATGTAGTTTCTTTTCTCTTATTTTCTTTTTCATTTTTGCATATCAAGCTTGTCTTATTTTTGGCTATGCGATAGTTTGAAAGAGTCGGGCAACATTCTGTGTTTCTTACTATTGGTGCTGTTTGTAGAGCTGTGCCTGGCAGTCAAACCTGTCACAGAAAAATAGGGTTATTTCACTGACACAGTGGGTACTGCTGCTCTTCATCTTGTGTGTGTTCACATCAGCTGCCTGTTAACATCTCTTTTGAAATGCAAGCATTAGGTTTAGAGGTTAAAAGATGTGTTACATATTTGGAGTAGAAGCCAGGAGCTAGAGGAATCTGAGATGGTGTTATGTGGAGTAAAACTGTCATGTTCTGGGTGTTTTCTTTCAGTCTTCACAGTATCCATGGAAAGCATTGTGGTTAGCAATGTTTCTGACTCTGCAAAGTCCCCAACAGGTAGCTAGGGCTGCTTTCTGAGATGTGGTTTGTTATGTAGTGACCTTTCTGCAGAGGCTCCTGTCATCTTTGTATTCAGTGTTTTACTTCTCTCTTAAGAGCTGAGAGGTGTAAAGAAATAGCTTTCCTGCCATAAACTCTCCCATTTTGAAGTTGGATCAATATTTTTTTTCCTTCTTCCTAACTCATTGTACTTTTAAATTGTGGGAAATAACAGAAGTGTTAATGTTCAGATGTCCAGATAAAGTTTTGCATCATTAGTAACTTCAAATCTCTGGAGAATTCATTGGGCTTCAGTGTCAGAGGATGTATTGACAACAGGCCAATATTTTCTGAGATTTAGGAAGGCTTAGCAAGTCCCATGTCAAGTGGGGTAGGGTTTATTTAGTTTTAAGCAGAGTAGGGAAGGAACAATGTTTAATAACTTGAGTACAGAAGTTGTGGTATTTTCTATCGTGTTAAATACGAGTCCCTCTTAAGTACTTTAATCTAATGCATTAATACTTTCTTCTTTTTTCTTAACTCTCAATTTGAGTTCTTTTCTTATGTACATGCTAAGAACTGTCAGCATGAAGAAACAAATTTTCTTTTAAATATTACTCTATTTCTTTCCCCATTTTGACTTCATCCTGATTACATTATCAGGATTAATTAATACATTTAAGTGTATTAATTAAGTTGTATTTAATACAAACTTCAATATTCAGAATGCTTCTTTATATCAAAAGAGCGTTGCTGAAACCAGTTTTGTTCAGAGAACATGACTAATTGAATATTATAGGTGTATTTTTATACTTGTTGATGTTCGAAGACCTTAGTGGAGGAATCATAGAATCATAGAATAGGCAGGGTTGGAAGAAACCTTAAAAGTCATCTAGTTCTAACCCCCTGCCATGGGCAGTGATGCCACTCACTAGAACAGGTTGCTCAGGGCCTCATCCAAGCTGGCGTTCAACACTTCCAGTGGTGGGGTATCTATAGCTTCCCTGGGCATCCTGTTCCAGTGTCTCACCACCCTCACAGTAAAGAATTTCTTCCTAACATCTAATTTAAATCTGCCCTCTCTCAGTTTAAAACCATTGCCACTTGTCCTATCACTAGCTGTCCATATAAAAAGTCACTCTTCTTCTTTTTTAAAAGCCCCCTTTGATTACTGTAAGGCTGCTATAAGGTCTCCTTGAGACATTGTCTTCTCGAGGCTAAACAGCCCCAGTTCTCTCAGTCTTCACAGGAGAGGTGACCAGAGGGCTGGAGCATCTTCATGCCCTCCAGACCTGCTCTACCAGGTCCATGTCCTTCCTGTGCTGGGACCCCAGAGCTGGATGCAGCACTGCAGGTGGGGTCTCACAAGGGCAGAGTAGAGGGGCAGAATCCCCTCACTCACCCTGCTGGCCACGCTTTTGATGCAGCCCAGAATGCGGTTGGCCTTCTGAGCTCTGAGTTCTCCTTAAATCAGATAGTGTCGACTGTAGGGTTTTTTTCCCACAAGCTTTCAAATTTGACCTTTTATTCAAATCACATTTATTATGAGTTACTAGTCTTGTGGGAAAAGTCTTTTTAGTATTTTTGGCAGCCATATGACTTTGTATTTAGTTGTGTCTTAGCATTATTTTAGTTTGTGTATATTTAACAATTACAGGGCTCAGCTGAAGCCTTGATAAAGTCTAATGTAAATGAGAATGTAACTATCAAGAGTGAACACCAACAATGTCAGAACTTTTAGCCCCTGAAACTAAATGGAAGGTTTTAGTCAGAGCAACATTATGACGGTGAAGTTTTAAAGATCTTTACCAGCTCCACTTTTCCTGCAGAAGGACTCGGTTTAACCATTAGGTCCTTGGTTGGCCAGCTCTGTTTGCGGCTCCTGCTTCATTTGTTTGTTCATTGCTTCATAGTTTTTTTCTCAAAATCTGGTGTGATCTCTGAGAGAAAAGGCACCATTTTCCCTTATATATCTGGATGCTGTATTTAGCCCAAGAGAGCCCCATGTCCTCTTCTAAAGTGCCTGTGATGTTAAATCAGGAGTGTTGCAATCAATGCTGAGAATGATGTTTGGACAGGGATCCATGACAATGACTTAGAATGATTCTGCCAAAAGAAGTTTGATATAAGCTTCAGTTGTTAATACAATGTAATACAAGAAGAATGCAAATAACAAAAGTTGATGTGATTCTGAGTGAATGTATTGACCTGGGATTACTTAGAGTACTGTGGCTTGGAAGGTCAGCAAATGTTGCAAGGAGTATTTAAAATTTTACTACCTTTTTGTGTCAGTTTATTATTAAAAAAATCCCCCAAAACCCCAAACCAAATAAACCAACAAAACCAACCAAAACACACATCCAGGACCCCCAGACGGTTATGTAAAATGCTTCTGCATTATAAAATTACATTTTTTGTATGGTTATATCTCTCTCCTATATTTGTGCAAAGTCTTTATCTGCCAATAGATTAAAAATAATTTGCATAGATATTTGTGTATATTGCATTTCATAGCTTGATCCAGTAAGAGCCCTAAACAGAGTGCAAGTATATTATTGCAAGAGTCTTGCTAGATGTATAATATAGCTTCGGTATTAGTTCCTGTAACCATTTTATAATCCCATGCTATTGGCTCTTACACGTGAGCGGATACCTCCACAGTGGATTATTCCCAGCTCTGGAATACAAGGGCTGCCGTGCGGCACAGCGGCTCTTTCTAGCCCCTACTGTCAGGGCATTTGTGTTAACCAGCAGTGTTAGCACCAATAAGCCAGCTTTTCCACAGAGCTCTTGGGATTATCTTTTTGATATCCCCTTGCTCTTAATGTAATTTGTGAAATATAGCCATAAATATCTTCTTGAGCCTGTATTGTTCTGGGATACCTGAGGGAAGCTGTAAGCTGGTTGTAACCAAGGGGCTAGTAGAAGCCAGCTGTTTTTATTTGTCCTGTAATAGCTGAACTATGCAGCTAGTCCTTTTTTTTTCCATGTACAGTTTTCTCTTCTGTTATCCATTATGTGGACTTGTTGCATGTGTTAGAGCAGATATGATTAGATTCTACAACTATTTCTGCCTCTATTGAACCTTCTGGTAGGACTTGCACCATAATCACGTGGAGAGACAAGTTCTTCCCGAGTGGAACCACAGTGCTTTCACAAAGACAAAATATTTTCTTGAGTCTGTAACTGTACGTGGCCCTTTGTTGCAGAGAAGTTGAGATGCATGGACTTAAGCGGGGAAAAAAGGGTGGTTTTTCCTCTTAAGAGTATAGCATTGAAGTGCTGAAAAGTCAGTGCTGTTACAGTTAAGGAAATGTGAAACCATGTTGCATTTCATTCTCTGAAAGCAAAATGAAGCTTGTGCCTACAGCCTATGTTCTTGGTAGTGTCTCACATGAGATGCCTCTCCCTGCAAATATCATTACCCCATTTCATCCTTCTGGAATATGTGCATTTGCTGTGTGCCGAGTGCTGGAGTACGTTTTTCATGGCCATGGACAATATGAAGTTCTTCTAGTTTATGCTTTTAAACCTTGTTGCTTTGTTCTGGCTTTTTAAAGGAAGTAACTTAAGGATTTTAAAATAAACAGCTTTCTTTTGATAAGGGAGTTTCTGAACACACTTAAAAAAGGATTCTTATTAAAAAAGCTTTCCTTAAGGAAGCTTAATTGTTGGACTGTGAGCTCTTCATTTGAGCAAGTAGTGATACATTCCAAAGAAAGAGAGGAACTTTGGGTTGTTTGAAGGATATTTTACAGTTTTATGTTCAGTGCTAGGCATTCCTAATGGAAAACATTTTCAGTTTGAGAGAGGGAACATGTGGAGAGCATTAGCAGTTCAGTAAAACGTGCAACCAATTCCGATTTAATTTAAAGGGAACAAAAGAGGTGCCTTGAGAATTTGTCGGAAGCGCTGTGGTTTTGCCTTCTTTGCACTGACGGTAACAGGAGAGAGAGAGAGGTGAGTTGAAATTGCTTTATCGAATATCTTCTTAGCATAATTGGGACCAAAAAGACTGTGATTAATGGATTTAACGGTGCTACACAGGGATCTCGCATGCATTATGGATTTGTAATCGTAATATGCTTCCTATGACTCTTGCTGTAACTTGGTAAAAGTCCTGACTTAAATGAAGATAATAAACAACATGCTTATTAGATGTAAACTGACATCACACAAATTGAAAAAACCTGAGAAGGAATGCCAGAACTTGGGGGGAGTTTTTTAAGGGTTTGGCTTTTTTTAATAGAATAATTTGAGTTCTAGTTAGGGCAGTGCACACGGTACTTACTGGGGCCTGCATCCAGATGTGATTGGAGATATCTGGTGCAGCTCTCCTTGAGTGTAATGTGAAATAACTGCAAAGGCTGTGATAAAAATACCTTTTTCAGCTTTTAGGATTATTTAAATTTTCGTTCCTGAGAATGTGGAACACAGATGCTCTAAGTAAAATCCCCTGGTTCCCAGATCAGATTACTTCGTGAAAAATCTATCCATATAAATAACTTGTGGTTTTGCTTTAAAAATGTACATTTCTTTAAATTGAAATGTTAGATTTCTGTTGTACTCCTTGTGCACATGTTTAGTCAGCTTCCTTTGTGGGCATGAACCATGGTACTTCCTCATAACCTGTGATTTGCCTTCTGTTACCTCACTGAGAAAGCTCTGGGCCAGTCCTGTAGGATCTCAGAAGTTGAGACAAAGGTAGATTTCCAAGGTGTGCTCTGAATGTTTGATTTAAAGTAAGATACTTGAAATAGACTTTGTAGCAAGAAGAACTAAGAGGCTGTAGAGCAGGTAAAGCCTCCATTAGCAGTGGCATTTTCACATTAAAGTGGTAGATTCTTGCATTAGATGGGCTTGTTCCAGATTTGAAAGGACATCTGTGGGGCATGCTAGTGGGTTGCTTTTCTTGTCTTGGGAATCATTGTTTTAGAATGTGAAAGCTTAGCTGACTCAACTCACACTGGGGAGTGAGTTGCAGAAAATGAGTGAAATGTATTTGAATTCGGATATCCTCTTCCTGACCTTTTTTTTCCCTGACAACTTTCTTTTTTTTTTTTTTTTTCCATATGTAAAAATCTGCAAGGAAGATGGAATCTAGTTTTGACTCTAAATAGCGAGATTTAAAACAAGTGTTATTTCTAAACAAAATAAAAACAACAACAAAAATTCCTCAATCATCTTTAGTGGTACCATAAAGGAAATAATCTCCTCATAAAGCCAGGAAGGGAAATTAGTATGATACTTTGCTTCCCACTCCCCAACAGAATTCCATTTAGACTTGCTTCAGATTTTTTTCCCTAAAGTAATTATAAAGTATCATATGATTGATACGTGGAAATTTTGCAAGCGGATTTTCTTTTTTCCCCTGCAATCTAGACACGTCTTTTTGAAGATTAAAAATATTTGTGTTTAAAAATTTGAGCTGTTTATGGCTACTTATAAAGGACTCCTCTGAAAATAACTGGTAACAACAGTTGTATCTACGTCAATGAGGTCAGTGCTGTTGACAGCACATCAGTAGCCATTGATACTTTTCATATAGTTTCCCTTTATGGCTATTTGCACTTCCCACATACTTTATAGATACTTGTATTGACAGACAAAGTAGTTCTTCCTCTTATGGTCTTTTCAGACTGTTGAACTTACTTTGCTGTAAACTGAAGTACAGCATATTCAAGCCCTTAATTTAGGGGAAAAAAGTTAAATTCATATTAAATATCTTCAAATAAACTAGCATTACACTTGGAAAAGAACAGAATTATTGGTTTCCTGCCTCCATGTAAGCCTGCTCTACACAGAAGATATGAACCAAACAAGTGAATTGGATTTGGATTAGTTTGCTTGAAACTTGAAACAGTCCAACACTTTGTTGTGTTTTAAGCTTTATTATGCAGAACTTATGACAGTAAAACAAAATTTAGGACCTAAACCATGGAAGAGAAATTAGAAGCTGCTACTTAAAAGCTGTGGATTTGGAATAGGAAATGTTGGTATTTCTATGTGATGTTGTTGTCACCCCAACCTCTCATTTAGCTTTGTTTGTAAGGGACGCAGAGGGTTGCTGATTTTGCTGAAATGGAGTTAGACTAAATATAGTTCCATCCTCTCTGAGGTGTTCTGAGATGCATGACGTGTACATGTAGCATAATAAAAGGGAAGAAGGGGTGTTAGTTCATAAAATAGGGAATCATGGTAGTATGGAAAAGGAAGCTTCTCTTCAAAATTAATCATTACATGTCAGCTTTTGATGCCTTATGATGGTTTATTTCATATTAGCTTAAAAAAAGAAAATGTATGTGTGTCATAGAAATGCAAGGTCAGGAGATGCACGTTTGAACATTGTCAGATGATTACGTTTAAAAATGGTGTAAGCAAAGTGTGCAAACTCATGGTCAATGATGCTGCAAATGCCACTTGCCACTTTCGTGAACTTGCTGCAAGTCCAGGTATATAAGTATCATATTTCAGACCAGGGCTGTGTTGTTTCAGTCCTAATGCTTACTGAAAGGAAAGTTAAGTTTTGTTACCATTTGAAGATCTCAGTGTGGAAGATGATGTAACATACATGTGGTTTCATAATGCTGTTCAGCTGATTTTTCATATGGTTTAATAACTTTTTTTCACCACAATGATATGTAATGATAAATACACTATCTCATAATTCAGCAGTCAAGAAATAGTTGCTCTCTGTTGTTGATTTTCATTATGGCATTCAAATAGTGTGTACTGTTCTTTCCTTGCCTTCAGCTATTCTATTCCTCTTTCATTTATATTCTTTTCATCTTTTTCATGTGCAGCTGCTTTTATTTCTGTAGAAATTAAGATGATTTAATTTGGAAATTGTGTGCTTCTCAACTTATTTCTGTCATGAAAGACATACTTCAAAGACTGAGGAGCTTTGTTTAAATAGGTGGCAGAGCACCCTGATGTAATATACATGTTTTTCTCTAAGACTGTCAAGTGAGATACACCAAATAGACCCAGTTTCAAGAATAAAGTGCATACTATCATTAAAAATATTGTGACAGGACCTCTGGAAGCATTTAGATGAAATTCTCATCTTGGGCTCAGAACATGCCATGGTCAGATGTGGTCATGGGTAGTGGAACAAGCACCACCCATTTTCACTATAGTTTTGTACTTGTATGAGCTTGATGAAATTAAGGAAATAATGGTATCTCTGTCTGGAAAAGGGGAAGAGAGAGATGGCAATATTTACTTGGGAATATTATGTAATGCAGAAAATTTTTTTTATTTCACAACTTTTCATGTCTTGAAGTGTTTTTAAGTATGAGCTGTCCGTTTCTGGGTGTGGGGGTTTTGTTTGGAGGGGAGGGGAGAGTTTGTTTGGTTTTGGTGTTATTTTTTTGGTTGGCTGGTTGAGTTGGTTTTTTGTGTTTTTATGTGCAGCATCTGTATTTTAATAATGATAACAGCTTCTTTAAGGCTTTATTTTCCTGCTTATGACTCAACAGGGCACATAAAAATTTAGGCTATGAAGAGGTAAAATTACAACCTCTTTATTTAGAACCCCAGGAGTTACTGTGGCTGAGCAGCATGCTATTGTAAGATGTAGGATGTCATAAGCTGTCAATTCATATTTAGCAGTTTGAGGTAAGTCTGGTATGTATGAAATGATATATCAGGTTTCATTTAACCTTTCAGGCATTAAATATTTAGCTCTGGTCTTACTATTAAAACATTAAGAGGAGTATATTGATCAACTCTTTCTTTAAAAAAAGGCCCTGTTTCTGCAGGTTTATTTCTCCTTTTGGCTATCCACAAGGTTTACACATCAGCTTTAAGGGCCAGTTATAACTTCTGAATGTCTGAAACTGGTGTATCAAGTTAACTTGTTTGTGTGCTGGGGAGTGAAATATAAATGTTAGATGTCTTCCTTACTTCTTCCCATAATCCTAAATTCAGGTTCAACGGACACTTAAAAGCCTATTCAGAATCAAATGCCTCGAGACATTTGCTTTCTTCTTGACTTTGTGTGAAATAGAGAAAGCTGAGAGTGTGGAAAGGTTCTTGTCAGGCTGGACATGGGAGGGGGCCTGGGACTGATCTCACCTGTGCCCAGGGGCTGGGGTTTTCCTCAGCCCTTTCAAAAGTAGAGCTTATTCTGCAGTGTGTGGGGGCTGTGTGAGCTGCTCTGGGTGGGGAGGATGCTGATGATGCTGACAGGACGGCAGCCAGCTGTGACTGCCTTACTGCTTCTTGCTGCTCAGAGCGTGCATGACTGGTTCCTTGTAACTGCATCAGAAATACATCAGGAGGCTTCCTTACCGCTTTTTTTCCCCCCATGCTGTTACTCTGACATGCTTGGTGTTGTGCTTCGGAAGAACTTGCTGTAGAAAACGTGGGTATGTTTGCATGAAAGGTCTAATACCGTAACTAACCAGAAAACCTTTATCAAATCCTTCACAAGGGAATTCTGCCATGTTATTGTCTTCAACAACAGTATATTACAACTTATTAATTTTTATTAATACCAATATGTTAAAATTCACAGTATATTAAAAATACTTGAGAACCAGAAAGAGTGGGTGAGCAAGTAAAATCCTCCTCCCCTACATATTTGCTGGAACAGCCAGGTACTACTGCAGTATTCTCAGGGGTGGCGTAACCTGGGAAAAGGGCGCTACAAGGATACTCTGAACAGCTCCTTAAAGCCCTGGGTGTGAGCACATGCTGTGCTTTTGACACAAGGTGAGCACAAGTGATGAGTAACAAGCACCTATAGCTACCCTAGACAACACACTCTGGCGCACTCTGGTAGCAGTGAGTGGGTCTCCTGGATTTTCACCCTGAGATTTGTGGTCTGCACATTGCTGTCACCATGGTCTTCCTGTTTTATATTGTGTACTGCAGGTGCTGTGTGTGGTCTTCCCTTCTGTACAGTACGTGTTTCAGGCTGACATTCAGTCATTTGCAGATCTTTACTGGGACTTTGGGAGGAGTTCTTCTAACCCAACAGATGTGAGATTGAATCTTTTTGTTTTAAAGCCACTAAAACGCATATAGTTTTATAGCAACTAGCAGGACCTAAAGGACAATCTATCTGTGAGTTGGCAGCACCTGTTTGGCTAGCTGCTTTGAGGTGCTGGGTACTGTTTCCAGCTGGCCTCTGGGAATGCTCATTGGGAAGGCAGGAAGTGGGAGCCATTCAAACACAGAAATGCTCAGTTTCTAAATTTCCCAGTAGGGAAAGACAAAACAAAAAGCTAAACATAGCAGGTGCTATGCAAGAAAAGCATTTTTGCAATTGTGTCTGTTTTGTGAAGACTGAGAACCCCTAGCCTTATTCTTAGAAAAAGAAAACCAAAAATCCATAAAAAAAAAAGATCACCCAGGCCGCAAGAAAACCCTCCAATGCAAAAAAACCCATCCAAATGCAACAAGAAAACACCATGGATTTAGTTCTTCCCTCACTTCTTTCAGGCAGGAAAGCAGTAAGACCCTTGCAAGGCTTTTTTCAGCTGCCAGGTTGCTTCCAGTCATCAGGCAGAGGTACTCTTTCTCATATTGCTTAAATTGCTTTTAGCTATGTAGGAAAAAAATGTTTGTAGGTGAAGGTTTACTGCTGTACCAGTGCCAGGGTTTCTCTTGTTGTCAGCCTCCCAGTGATGCCAGGCACACTGCTCGGCCACTGCATCAGCCACTGGGCCTCCTCTGTCATGGGGAGCAGAGCCAGCCCAGAGGGCACATCAGAGCATCTCAGTTATGGTCCTGTCCTGAGCTGCTCTTGCTCCATTGACCATAAAGGGAACAGATTAGGCAGAGGAATGGCCTGGTTGAGAGGTATGGATACAGTCCATTGTCCATTTCTGGTTTCTGTCTTCAGAGTCCTGATAGTCGTTCTTGCATGACAGCAGCTTTTTATTGAAGTTTGGTTCCTTGCCAAGCTCTGAATATAGTTGCACTGATTTCTTTTGCCTAGTTCCTGTCATGATCTAATACATAATTTGTGTATGTAAATTTACTTGCTGGAATAACTCCTCTGAAGTTTTGCTGGAAAGAAGTATGTTAAGAGCAAATAAGGTTCAGGGATTCAGGCTGTGGGTTATCTCCATTGGCTCTAAGGCCCATCATATGGAATCAAATGGAGATGGAGTCTGCTTTGCACAGGTACTGAAAGACTGTTGTTAAGACTGAGACAGAAATTATCAACATTGGAGCACAAGACTTTCTGGGCAAACCCTTGCCTCAAAAGGTGGTTTGGGGTGAGAGTTAGTCTATTCTACCCTTATGAAGAACCAGTCTTGCACTCAAATGAGATGGTGCTTTTTGGTAACTTGTCCCAGCCAGTTTCCTGGGACTCAAATGTGCAGGTACATGCCTTCCCAGGAGAAGAGGAAAGTTAAATAGGTTTACTCTGATCTTTCTGACATGACCGCCCTCAGAGGAAGCAAGGAGCTTGCTGTGACGCAAGCCTGCCATGTAACGTGCCAAGCTGTGAACGCTGAAGAGGGGGATTTCTTTTCATTTTGTATCTCACCCGTTGCTGCCAAAGAGTTACTTTCTGGCATTGCCTGCTCCTCTTCTGAGCCTGATGCCCAGCAGCTGCCCAGCAGCTGCCCAGCTCTTCTGAGCCAGCCCAGCTTCCAGAGGCGGCTGCTGCCTGCCTGTGCTGCCTGCTGATGGGTGGATCAGTGTCAGGAGGTCAGGCAGCCCCTCCTGCCTGTCCCACCTTTGAGGCTCGACTCAGCTGTACTTTGGCATTCAGCACCCAGCTGGAAAGATCTTTTCTGCATTTCCTAAGAATAATAAGGAAAAGGAGGAGAGAGTCACTTTGTGGGCTGTAGCTGTACCTGCCTTGTCCCCACGGAGAAAACAAGGGACCTGTTTTCAGTGCAGCTGAATGTCCTGGGCATCTAAATAAGATACCTTATCAGAGGTAGCTGTGGTACATGTCAGCATTCACCCCTTTTACCCTGTGTTGTTGGTAGATAGTGAAATCATGACTTACACCTGTCAATTCTGCCTACTTGATATCACAGCCAGCGTTACAGCAACCCAGCTACGTCCTGGTGACCTCCTCCTATCTGTCTGTACTGCTGCTGTTTACATGCTTGCATATGCATGGCAACATTGCTTTTAATTTTTCTTTTTTTCTTACCTCATTGATAGTACATGAAATGTATTACAACCTCAGTACTTCTTATCGGGGTTAGCTTGTTTTCTTCAGGAAGAAAAACAGTAGCACGGTTTGGACGAAGAACCCAAATTCCTATCTGCCCACCCTTTCTTTTCATGAATACTTTGGGGTTAAGTAACATCAGAATTATGCAGGGAACCTCTTATATTTACTTTCATCAACCTCTCATTTCAGAATAAAAGTAGCTGTTGTGGATTCAGCATTTGCTTGCAGATGTGTTTGTCATTTTGAGCACCATACCCGATTTGGAAGTTGAGTGTTTTAGTGTTACGAGGAAGTTTCTTGGTCGGTGTAAATTGGTGTGGATCCCTGCCTTCAGCATTCACCCCTGCCTTTATCTGTCCAAAGCAGTGGCCTGAGCAGCTGTGTCCATCTCTTTCTGTTGGTCTAGTGCTTTTTCAGTAATCCCATGGTCCTCATGGGACAGTGGGAAGTGTGTGTGTGCAACTGAGAACTTGGCATCTTCCCCTGAACCTGAGGCTCCTGAAGTGCTGCTTCATGCCTGACAAAACAGGCAGCTTGCTTGTGGCGTTCAGGGGTTTTAATCAGACTGAACAAAACACATGCTGGGGAACAAGGTGATGTTCATGTTCTGTGGATTTTTCACATGTGCCCCAAGTGACTGGATTAGTTTTTTCCTTATGAGGTAATTAGGATTATGTTTCTCAGGCTCACTACTTTGACAGCCTTGGTTAAATATCAGGAGATTAAATTTCTTGGAAAAATGCATTTTCCCAAGAATGGGTATTTCTTTTCCATTTTGATTTGGAAGATTTTCATTAAAGATGTGTTAGCAAATAGCCCAGTTTTCTCAATCTTATGTTTATTGTTCCATGTTCTCTTGCTTTTTGTAGCCGCCTGGTAGTTTGGCCACTCTAAACTGCATGGGTGGGAATGCCATATTGTACTGCTTATGTTCACAGAAAATGAATGAACACCTCTGGACAGCTGCAAAACCAATGCTGGTTAGAGACACTTGGTTCTCTGCTTTCAGCTCTGGAAAATTCCAGCCTGGATTTTGGTTTTTTTAGGTGCCGCCTTCCTTTAAGTGTACTTTCTCTCTGATCATCTTCTGAAACCTGAATACTCTTCCCTTTTGCAGCAGGAAAAAATTTAGTGTCTCTTGCTTGGGGACAACTGTGCAGGTAGAAAACAGTCTACAGCCAGGATCTGTGGGAGCATTCCTTGCTAGCAAATGAGGTAAAAGCATAAAAACTTGTTCTGTTTTCTAAAAGGAAACCACTTTGTAATCCCTAGGAAGCAAGTAGAAAGAATAATACTATACCCACCCCTTGCTTGGGTTTGCTTATTTGGAAAACTAAGCAGATAGTAATGTGGTAAATGAACTCCAGCATCCTCAGGAAGCAGTTTTTTGTAGGGAAGTTGTGAATACATGGTCTTGCCGTTGTGCTTTGATGAAATAAAATAGACTTGTGAGAACATATAGTGTACAAGTATAGTGCAAGTAAGTGCAGAACTGACTGATGTTATCCTGAATGATCGAAAGAAACTATGAAGGTGGCTCTTTATTTTGTACAGGATTATTTTACAGAAATTATTTAGGTTATTCCCAGTGGATAACTTCTGACTGATTTTCATCTTCCCTCTTAAAAGAGTGGGTAAATGTAAAGTGATTCACAAATGGGCTGTGTAACAAAATGGCCTTTGCTGGATCAGATCAAAGGTTCATCTAGGCCAGTTTGCCAGTCTGCTTCTCTTTGCAACAGCTCATTTGATTTGTTGAAATGAAGAATATAAAGAAGAGTGACAGTATATCAGTCTTCTCCATACTCTGGCAGTTTTGTGCTTCAGGGACTCAAGGTCGTGTCTTCAAGGTGGTGTCTTCACAGTTTGTCATCTTCTGTAGATTTGCCTTCTGGGAACCTGCCCAGCTATACTGAGACACTCTTCAACCTTTCAGTGTATAGAAAATGTCAGAAGCATGAGTTCAAACACTTCAACTGCATCTGGGTGAGGGAGAGGCTCTTTGTTATTTTGGACTTGAAACTTTAATTTTATTCCCTGGAGCTATGTTGAAAAAGGAGTCCTCTGTTTACCGTCAGCCTTCTGCTGAAAGCTCAGTAGCCATCTCTCTCAGTTACTCTCCCACACTCTCACCAGATCATCTCTTTAAGGGGTGGAAATCCCCATAAAGGATGAGATATGCCTATAAAGTATTTAGGAGTGGCCTAGGTGTCCAGTGCAGTGGCCTCCAGTGCAAACTGGACTGTCTTCACTATGTTATACTTCCTTAAAATATTTCACGTTATCTCCTGTGACAAGGTTGATTAATGGCAAAACTGGAAGAGCTAGAGCATTATGTATAATGTTCGAGACTCAGGGTCTTGCTTGTTATTGCTATTGAAAATGTGGGTACACAGTTTCTTTAAACAATATTTTAATGATGCTTTCTTCTTTTTCTTCCTTTTAAAATAATTACAAGCATCATTTTACCCTGGAGCAGCTAAAAAACAGCATTGCTACAAAACTGTATCATCTGAGCAACTTCTGAGTGATAAAATTCAATTCAAGGCCATCACTATATGGAAGGTTTGCAGAATTTTAAAACCCCACCAAAATACCACCAAAATACCCACAAAACCCCCAACCAAACAACCCAAAACCTGAAAATACCCACACCAAATATGTAATACTGCTCTGCATTGAATTTCATCTGTCTCTTCTATTACCCAGTAAGTATTGAGTGTTCCTTAGTAATTTCTTCATAGCTGAAGAAATGTGTTCATTCTTTTGTTCATTCTACTCAAATGTTTCTCCCTTTTCCATGTAACATTTTTGTTCACATTCTTATGATTATGGTGATCAGCACAGGGCCTGTTCATCAGATCAGTTCACTAGACCCTGAATTAAAATTTTGTAAGTATAAATTGGATACCATTTTATCTCTGGACTTTCTGAGGAGAAAATGAAGATCTGACTTTGTCCTAATACATCTCTTCTGAAAATGAAAGTGTACCCTGATGCATGTTCAGGTGTATTGAAGAAGCCGGAACTAACCCTTGTGTTCATTGTTCCACAGTGGGCTTGTTTTAACTTGAATGTGATTAATCACCACACATCTGTTTTTCATTCTAATCAAAATGTAACTGATACCTCTTTTTGCTTCCTCATCACTGATTTTTCATTAATCCATAACAGACTCAAGAAAAAAGTTTGCTGTGTTTGGCTGAAATTTGAGATCATTTGAGTAAAATTGCTTGAATATCACCAGTAAATTTCAATTAATGCTATTTAGTAAGAATAATGACTGTAATTTGACAGAAAACAGGTCTTTGCTTTATGAGCTCATTACCTTATCAGAAATAACACCACTCCTCTGTCACAGCAGTTTCGCCTCCACTTGTTGAACTGCCAGAGATACAGTGCATCTCTTCTCCCTCATGATGGTACTTTCATAAGGCTTGAATGCAAGGATTTTTCTGCAGACATTTGCTGAGGAGGTTTTCCTGTTTGGAAAGGTCTGGCAATTCATTGAGGCTGTTGATGACTTAATAATTAGGGTTGAAGAAGGGTCAGTGTAGTGTCCCAACCACTAATGTCATGCCCTTGTGCGCACATGGTAAGCAAAATGAAAAACAGTAATAGCTTTTTACCTCCTGGTCAGTTTAGTGTTTTACAGGTGCTGGAGGACACTGTGTGAGTTGACGATTAGCTAAATTCAGCTTGTGGTTTCCAAGGGGGTCTTGCTGAGTGCTGCCTCCTGCCCTTCCACCACATTTTGCCATCCTCTCAGTCCCATGGGTGCCTCTACTAGACTGTGCTCCTTGCTGGATCACCAGAATTTAGTAGGATTACTGGGAGTAATCACAGTCTCTGTCCTGGCACAGGAGGGCAATGGACTCCAAGCAGAGTGCTAAAACATGTTTTATATGTTCCTGAGTTTTAAACACAAAAGATGAGCATTCTGTTTAAAAAAACATAAAAATTCAGAATGTTTTTCAGGTAGGTGCTAAATTTCAGAAGATTAAGAAAAAGCAATCTGCATCACCTCTGCAAACTGGGAATGTATCATCCAAACCAGTAAAAATGTTCTGTTGAGGAAACTTGTTCCTTGTCCTGCTTTATATCTAGCATGTTTTAAATCTCTGATCTCCTTGTCCTCCTGTTATTTCCACTCTCTGAATAGATTTTTCCCATTTTGAGCTAGAAACAGTTGCATTAATTTCTGCTGAAGCTCTGGGAGCTTAGCTTATTTTGAAATCAGTCCCAATATATGTCAAAACTCCTATTTTGAAGATCTGCTTTTTTTTTTTCCTTCTTTCTGCTTTGCAGTGTCTTAGAGCTGTGGGCCTTAGTCACTGGTCCTTGTTCACCAGCAGACAATGTGCTGATGACTTCAGTGTTATTACTTGATTGCTCAGTGATTCTGAATTGCCATTTGATATGGGTTGAAAATCCTGAAGCTGCACAGCCTGTTTTCCTGTGTAAATCTGACCCACAGTGGCAAAGTATGAGGGTGCTGAGGGCAATTACTGGTGAGTAGGGAGGGCAGCTGATACACCCTATGTACAGAGGAGATCAGTTTCCCATGGAAACTCACAAAAAGTCTCTGCAAATTTGCTACATATAGCAGAAATATAAGGCAACTCACAAAGTGTAAGCATTGCTTTTCACAAGGAAAAAATAATCCTCTGCAGCTTTAGTTTTTATGCACAAGGGTGTTTATGGATGTTAATTTGAAAATTTGTGCATGCTTTCAAAACTGTATGCTATAAAGAATGTGCTCTGGGAAATCAGTGCTATTTTGCACTGCTCTGTATTAAAGTTGGTTTACTACATCACATCTAGTAAAAAACACTTTAGACAAGTATTTATTTTCTGCTAGTCTTTATGAAAGGATTTAAGACTGGAAAGGGCATCCTCTGAGAGCAGTCCTCTGCTATCCCGCATTACATAATCTCCTCTATATAATTCCTACTTATTATACATAGGCATTGCAACAACCACTCTTTTTGCTTTCAATTGCATCTACAAATTTCTAAGTTCACCCTGTAGATCTGGGATAAAATTGAATTTCTGCTAGGCCTGCAGCTGAAGATTTAATTACTGCTGATCTGACTTGGCATACAAAGTTTGGGAACAGCTGAGTGTGCTGGATCAGATCTTCAGCCTGTGCAAACTAATTCTTTTATAAGTCAGCTGAGAATCTGGTACAGCCTGTATGTCATTTCTGTCATATATAGATGTGAAATACTTATGCTGACCTTTGTTGTTGCTCTGTAGATTTTGGGTTCAAAGCAGCAAGGTGGAATCTGAGAGTGGAATAAAAGTAAGATAAACATAGTTGGGGTAGAGATCAGCAGTTGAAGATTAATTAAAATCACATGCTCAAATTTCAGATTGAACATTTTTGTTCAGCAGCAGTTCTCCTTTAGGGATTCTGCAGTATTAGTTTTATACTGAGTATATTTTCATTGCATTGATTTTAATCAACAGTGTTGTATGTGGCATGTGTTCATTGAATATTGACAACTTAGAAGCACTGAACAAATGTGTAGAGTGGTGGGAAGGAAGAGACTACGAGTTTGTCTATGAGTCTTGAATTTCTGAATCCAAGCAATTTATCTTGAGCAAATTATGACATGGATTGGTGCTGGATGCTGCTGTGTTGCATTCCCTGCAGATTTCTAAAGGAGCAGCTGTGAACGCAGTTAAATTCACTGAAGACTTGTAATCCCTGGGATTACAGTAGGGTATTTGGCACTAAAAAGGAAACCTGAGGATATAGAAATACTGTTGAGGCTACTAAGCTAACTCAAGGGGAAAAAACCCAACCAACTCATCCTTCCCTCCCTTCCTGAGGGATTGCCAGCTTCTGAAGATGAGGAATGTCTAACTGGTGTGTCTATATGTTACAGTGGTCTTGGTCACCTTCATATGCAAATGGAACACTTGGATTTTCTCATTGTTTTAGGAAAAAAATGATGTTGTTACTGGGGAAGCCTTCAGTGCTGTTGTAAACAGATACCTGTGTTGAAATGAAGCAGAGTTAATTCAATACAGGCTCACTCCTAGAGGACAGGTCAGTTGAGCAGAGGTAAAATGCTGCTGCAACAGATACACAACTGCTTGGGAAAGAGATTGAAACAGAGTGAGGTAATTAGGGCAGGAGACAAACGTATTGCATGACACTATGTACATGACTAGGGCTACAACCAACAGCAACCTTCCTGGAGGTTTTTGGCTGTAACACCAAAAGGAAGGAGTATAAAAGTGGAAACAAAGCATTATTTGTATTATGATTTCTTTTATATGCTAATATGCAAGGTACTTTCCAAATACTTGAAAAGGATAATCTCTGCTTCAAAGCATCCACTTTTGACTACAGAAATGTAGAAAGGTATATGTAGTTTAAATGCCTAATTGCCCATCCAGAAAATATTTAAAAGAGTTAAGGTTAACAGTTAAACTTTCAAAAGTTAAGAACTGTGGAATTACAGTAGACTTCAAAGCTTTTATTATGGTATATTTCAGAACTTTTTATCTGTGTATCTTTTCTTGGCTGTGTGTACTGTAGAAGAAAAGGCTGAGTGGGGATAATTGCTTACGGAGTTTAGCTCCTGCTACTTCAGACAACTGTGTGCATTAGATGTTGGGTGAGAAGGACCTATGCCACGAATACCATAGGTCATGGCACACTTCTCACCATCCTGTAGGCAATTAAAGGGCAGAGTGAAGTACTGACAGATGTAATCACAGCCTAGAAGTGATACTGGGCAGTGCAATTCCCAGATGTGATATGTTTCTTAATTAAGCATGGCATAGAAGTCTTAGAGTTGTGTTCAGCTTGCAAAGAGGCTCTTGTCAAATTCTACAGTGGGGCATCCAGGGCTGAGTACAGGGTTTCTGGAGAAACTTAAGTGAATCTGTCTCGTGGACTTCTTGGCACAGCTGGGACTGCCTTAATGGATGGCATGGGAAGGTTGAGGTTGTCTGTGGGAACTGATATTTTGCCAATGGTTTTCTCAGTTATTTGCAGGCATCAAAAGGATGTTGACATTGACAAACTCAGATTTAACATCAGGTGCTGGAGGAAATATGTGTTAGAAACCACAAGTTTTTCCCTTTCTTATCTTTTCCTGACTGCCTCTGCCTCCCAGGAGGGAGAGAAGAGGGGACAGACAGCAGACCAGATGGCTAAGTTTGGCTAAAAAAAAAAAAAAATTAAACAGTGAAGAGTAAGGTCTTACAATAACAATCATTAGGTGACATTAACAAGAGGCAAAGCTACCAGACTGACTTGTAGCTAACCTACTGATGATGTTCTGGGACAGAAGTGTCACTCAGGGGATGCTAAGGATGACTGATAAAACAGCTGCTTCTTCCATCAACATGTAGGGCTAGGGAGAAAATTCTCATAAAATAACAATTAAATGTAATTTTAAGTTTTTGACATTTCTGTAACTGAAAAAAAAGATGGTTGGCACAGTGCACTGTTGAACCCTTCCCCTCCTCTCCTTTATTTTTAGGACAGTAGTTACCCAAAGCTGTAAATTATCCCACTGAGTATAAAGACTGTGCAAGAAAAGCTTTAGCACGAGCATACGCACTTGAGTTTTTTCTGAGTTGACTTCTAAGACTATATCCAAGTTTGAATATCTTTCCAAAAGGAGGTTATTGCCAAGGACTTCTTGTGGTGGTAAACCATGTGTGACTGCCAGTACCTCCAGCAGGCAGTTTATTGCAGGAAAAGTGCCATGTCAAAACATAAGCATCTCAGTTGCCAAGCACTGGATTGTGGACTTTCTTCTTCTGTGAAAATGGCAGCTCTCGGTGGCCATTGTATAGGTTATGTGTTATCTCAGAGGTTCAATTCAGGTTAACCTCGTTTATTTTCTTTTCTTTCTCCATTCCTCATCACTTCCCCCCTTTTAGATTCACAATCTACAGGAATATAGAAATCTGTTTCTTCTTTGTATTGATAGACAGAAAAATGGCAGTCAAAATACTCTACAGTTCAATTTAAATAAATAAATAAATATATTGTCCCCTGTATAGCAAATCAGCCAGGAGTGGAGATATAGTATATTTAAAATATAATTTGCATGTTTCTTCATGCACTTTTCTAGACGTGGCTACAACATTGGGAAGGAGAGGCTTTATTATTACTTGAAATAAAAAATGAGTGAAATTGCATATATGATCCTAAAATTGAATGTAAATGGATAATATTGTTAAGGTTTTTGCAATCTAAATTTTATCTAGTTCTATTACGTTAGTATTTTTTGTCACATGTTTATGTGTTCAGGTATCAGCAGCTCACTGAATCATTGATGTCTCATTGATCTCTTCAGCTATTACCCCTTTTCAGGAGATGTACACAGCCATGTGTATTCTATTTCAATTGAAATGCCTTTTAAAGAACTGGTTTCTGTGAAGTCTTAAATAAGAGGCTGAGAGAAATGCAAAATAGTGTGCTGTAAAGTGATGATTACAAAAATAACAAGGACCTTTTACTCCTCCAAAGCTTGATTTTCCCTGTTGAGGCCAGCTTTTTATGGCTGTCCTGCCACTTCTGTGTTCTTCAGCCCGCTTGAGGCTGGCTCCTTGCTTCTGCCATGGGCTGCATTTCTGTGGAAAATGCTCTGCAAGAGCAGTCATCCTCCAGTTGCTGGGGCGAGTAAAGATTTTTTAAAGAGCTGGACTGGAGCTTTGAAACACTTCTGTGACCAGACTGGCAACCTGTAGGAGGTTGCTCTTGTGTGTGGCAGGTAGTGTGTGCCCTGCTGTGTGCTGAGCTACCACTTACTCCTCTTTGGACGAGTCGGTACTCCAGAGGCAGAGTGTGTTACACCGCCTTACTAAATGTCCTCTTGGACCACCTCGACAGCACAAGCACAGTCAGTCAGTCGGGCTGGCACATGAGTTTCTGCTGTCGTCTCCAAGCAGCTATGTTTCCCTGCCCATGTTATTTCTGTCTTAACAGCTTAAAGAAAAAAACAAATAAAAAATCAAGCTCCACAGGACAGGGGAGCCCCAAGCTCTATTTATAAAAGCTTCTTACTCAACTTCACATTACACTGAGGCAACTGCATAGAGAAGCTGCTATGCTAAGCACACTTCGACTACAGCATCATAAATTCAGTTCCTGTGGCTGTAGAATACAATGGTGTTGGATCATGTTTTGGGGATCAGACAGAAAATAAAAAGTCAGTGAAGTAGTGTTTTTGTTTATCCACCTCCAGGAAGGATTGTGACATTTAAAAAGAGATTACCTGTTAAAAAGAGAGACCTGTAGGTGTGCGTACATACACAATTATGTGTACATCCATGTTCAGCATTATGAGAAGTACTGTACTCCTGTTTGCAGAAGGGGACAGCAATGAAATAAGTCAGTAAGTGAGGACATGAATTAAATCTCAGTATTTGAAGGAGAAATGGTCCTTGCCTCTTTTTTTTTCTGTTGTTCTCTAAAAGCAGGGAACACTTGAGCTTTTTCTCTTGAGCTGAGCAGGTTCAGCTCCTCCATAGGTTCTTCTAGAAGACACAGAAAGGCAACAACATTACCATTTGATTTTACTGCTCTGTTTGTTTACGTTGTTTTTTTTCAAAAGCTTAATGCATATAATTTTTTTTAAAAACACGTCTTTATTGTAAGAGAATCTCATAGCTACAAGTAAGGAATAAGTAACTACTATGTTCTAAAATTTGTGGTACTTCGGTACTTATCAACTCTGATTATCTTGTACATTATATTTTAGAAAATCTGTTGATTTATTTGTCTCATAACTTTGACAAACATTATGATAGGTCTTTAGACTGTTATTCCAGGTGAAGATTTGTCTTAATTTTCTGAAATAGTTAGTTCTTTTTTAAAGAGACCAAGGAGTTTGTTGTTCATTCAAAATCAACAAATTTCTGAATTTGCAGTGGCTATATACTGGTGTGCCACAGCAGTGCAACAGCTTTGTAAATATTCAACAGGTAAATTCTCTAAAGCTTTGTGGAAATACTTCTTTCGGTTGATCCACACATCAGGCACCCTAATTATCTGCTAATTATATTACTGAAGTTCAGGAGAGTCCTGTAACAGCTAAATTGCTTCCTCCCTTACTAGCTTTTGAGATTAGTGAAATACATCCTGGATTAAAGTGAGCAGGAATAAATAGTTAAATTAATATTAAGTTTTTTCCTTTGAAACCCCTTTTACTTTCTTAGAGTTTGGATAGCAAATGTAGTTAATCAGATTTTGTTCCTTGCTGAAGCAATTAGCTGGGTACTAGTGGGCTGATGTGTCTGCCAAAGGAAATCAGATCTCTTGTGGAAATATAGCCAGGTTAAGATGGAGGAAAGTTCAGTTACAGTAAAAGTTGGATGCAGCAGTGGTATTGTCTTATATCTTCTTTTGTAATAGGCTTGTTCTTTGTGACCACTCACAAGCTTATATGTAGAACAGCTGCCATGAGGGTTAACAGATTGTACAGGTGGTCAGTATACAAAAGTGAATTGTTTTCTTCCTTGGTATTAACAGTCCCTGAAAGCTGCTAGGTACAAAGCTCAAAAGGATCTGGAATATCTGATAAGAGAGCTTGTACTCAGCAGTTGTATCTAAAGGAATTGAGTAAAAGTAGAACAAGATTTAAAACCCAGCATGAACATCTGTCCTTGCCTTCCTGAGCTGAAGTGAGCACGGCCCAGTGCCCCATTTTCAGGAGCAGAGCTCTGCCCAAACTTGTTTTGACTGTGATGTCATCCTTTGGGGTAAAAAGACCTTCAAGTGTTGCCAGTGATGGCCAAAATCAGATTGCGTGGTGGCTGAGACTGTGCATAGGCCATTGGGAGTTGTGGGGACAGACTGCATCCTTAAATCTCGCTCTGTCCTGTGGCTCAGGCCACATGCAGAAGGTGCCCTGGCTGAAATCTGACTGTGGGGGTGAAGCAGGGCCAGAAGGTCTGAAAGGCTTTTTTCAAGTAAGAAGAGGGGATGATTCTTTTTTTCTGATGCACGGTGGGGTAGTGACAGGGAGAAGTCCCACTCTTGGTGGGCTGATGAGCACTTGTCTAGCAGCACCTTCTGGCTGAGCACAGGAGGGATGTATGGGCACCCCTCAACAACAGGAGGCTTTTTTTAACCTAGTTTTCTTTCCTTAAGTCACTATGTTGGGCTATGTCCTTCATTTGTTAATTTCTGTATTGAAATGTTGAGAATATTTATTTCCTGTAGTGTCACTGCATTGCACTTAGTTACAGTTCTTATTCCATAACACATATTTTGTTTTTTGTCTTTACATTGGTAAGTAGGTAATACAGTGTAGCTTGAATTTAAAGCTGTTACTGAATGCTGGAGTTTTGTCAGAGGGGTGGCATTGGCATTACAGCTCTCGGTGGTATCTAGTACAAAATCGGCCTTCCTGAGGTGTGTTCTCTCTGTTGCAGAGACTGGTCTCTCTTGGATTGGGTCTCCTCTGGTTGCACTGCTGAAAATGGGAACAGGCATTCTGTGGTATGGGGAAACAAGGTAGTCCATGCTGCTTTACCTCTGAGTCATAGAGAGGTTTGGGCAAAGGCATCTGTAGGCTTTCTGCAGTGCAACTTTGTAATCCTATGTTGTTTAGAGATAATGACCGTGGTGCACATTATTGAAATATTTATATTTAAACACTAATAGTATCCCTGATCATTGTTTGTAATGATTGTTTCATCAGTTGCGAATTTTACTATATAGGAAACTGTCATATTCATAAAATGATAGCAGAGTTTGGACAGTGGATTTTTTTCTGCATACTGCAGTAGAATTAGTTTTGATTTATCATGTAACTGATGTGAGTAGATTCTTTCATTGATTCTGATGGTACTAGTAGTTTGTTTGATTTATTTAAGATGTTAAGATCAGATGTTAAGATTATTTAAATCATGGTTTTGTAAACTTTGAGTCAAAGTCTGACCTACTCTATTTTGAGATCTGTCAATAATTCTGAAGAGCATCTAGGCAGGAGTTTTTGTTTACAGTATATATATGACATACCTTAAGATGTCCTTTTAAAAGGCAGGATTTTTTAGTCCTGAATCCTACTTGATCATAAATGGATCTCTAGAATCAAGACTCTAGTTATGTGCAAATCAATGAGTAATTTGGTGAGATATGATCAAATGTGGACACTGATATGATTGGTGTTGGAGGCCTCTAATTCTATACTATATATGCAACTTACAGTCTTCAAATTGTGTTTAGTTGGTCCCCTGGACTGTCTCACCCTAGTGTATGTGTCACTCACAGCTGTACAAAAGACCAGTCATTGATTTGGACTTTCACTTTGTCCTTAGGACTTAGAACATGTTTATTGTGCATTTGGATCATGACTTCTGGTTTAATTTACCTCCAAAAGAAGGAATATGTTAGCATACACCAAAACTGCTCTGTAAACCAAAGCAATGAATGATTAGTTGGAGCAAGGTGGGTTTTTTTCTTTCAAAACAACTCCAGCTGCTATCAAAGGCAAATTTAGCTGTCAAGAGAGGTTCCAGAAATACAAATGGTGGAAATGCTTTGCTGTAGTTTTCCATCTAGCCTGTCACATCTAGCAGTGTCGTTTATGCAACAAATTAAAAAGAAATGCTGTTCAGCAAATACTGCCATTGATGTCTTTCCTTCTAGGGGTATGGTAATGATTTGCCATTGGCCAGAAAATGTTCTATCGCTGTGTTCAAGGTGGTACCATTGGTTCAATGAAATAGAGAAGCCCTGCTCATTTACATTTTTGGCTTTGGCTGTTTTCAGGCTCTGGGCCAAAGGGAGATCCTGCACATTTCCATGCCAGGCTGTTATTTCTAGTGATTGTGGCAGTGGATTGTGTTTGCTGGTTAGGCAGCATGACTGGAAATGCAAGTAATGTTATTTCAGACCTGGTGTTTCCCGAATGTGTAATGTGCTATGTAAAAGCAACCTGGGTGTGTATAAGCACCCACCCTCTACAAGCAGGTTTTCATCCCCCTTTTTTTGTTAAATTGTCATGTATTCAATGTAGTGTATATATATTTTTTTCTTTTTTCTGTATTAACATGAGAGTTGCAGCAAAAATCTCTCAAAATAGCACACTAAATTTATTTTATATGTTTCTATTTTCACATCAGCTTTATTATTAAAGCATTAAAAATTTGGAGCAAGATGGGAGATACTTTTTTTCTGTTTAACATCAGAAGACAGAAGTGGATGTTGGTTAATTTGAGGGAACATGTCTAAGAGTTTCTATGTTCCAAGTGAACTAGTTGTCATCATTTCACGATATAATTACCCAGAAAAATTGCAAATGATCTGTGTTGTGGGTCTAATCCCCAGGGTGCTGGTGCATATAAAGAACCCTAAGCATATGAACAGACTTCAGCAGTTGTGCCCAGTGCACTCTTGTGCTGCAATTGCTGTTCTTCAGACCAGGGTCTCAGTGGAGTTGACATACCACCAAACTGCACTGAAGTGTTGGGAATATTTATTTTTAACTTCTAATATTTTTTTTAATATTTATAATTTTATACCTCTCAAGAGAGAAGTGTTGCTTTGTAGGATCGAAAAATGCCTAAACCCGAAAAGTGTGTAGCATACTTCTTCATAATGCAGTCTTCATAGTTCTCGGCTTTCTTCCTTCTTTGGGTATTAATTTGTGTGTATTTATTAAATATTTCCAATATGTGCATGAGAATGCCTACTGTACTACCCATTCAACTCTTAATTATGCTGTGACTCTGTCTTGAGAAACTTGAGAGAATAAAGGATTTGTACTTGACTCCATGGAATTTCTCTTTAAGCAACAAGTGTGCAACAATACAAACAGAGGTTCGGGCCTTTATTGAACTAAACACTCCTGTAATTTCAAATGTGTATGTATAATGTGGAGTTAGAGTCTGTCGTATGAGAAAAACATGTACCAGCTATTTCACAACTACTGTGTCTTTTATTCTGAAAAATACCACTATTGCATCTCTTCAGTGTCTTAAGTTTTAGGTTGTTTGGTTTGCCCTATCTATAAATGTGCAACTGTAAATTGTATTGAAATGAGTTAGATGTTGTAACTAAAAGGACTACACCCCTAAATTCTGGACCTGCTTTGTTCTTGTACACTTAAGTTTTAATTTCACTGGGATGGGGTAGGTGGCTTGTTGTTTGGGTTTTTTTCTGGATTGTGTTTGGGGTTTTTAGGTGACTAAAAATAAAGAGTGAATTCAGATTCACATCGAGTATTCCTTTCAGAAATATACACAAACTGTGATGCCTAGGCAGAATGTCAGGGTCTTTGAATTTCTCATTTTTAGTAAGTTTACTTGTAGCTTTAAAATTTTATTTTTAAGCATTGCCTTGACAGTGCTAATATGATGAAAGTCCAGCAGTCTAGAAGCTTGTGGAAGGCTGGAAGCTGAAATGTGATGCAAAAAAAGATAAACAGAAAACCCTTAGCCAACCTACATTTGCTTCATTCAAGCTGAATTAATGATACAAGTTCCATAGTGGTCTTTTCAAAATCTTGGCCAAGGAAACTTATATATAGTCCATGACGATGCTGAAATTCAGGGTGAGGGGAAAAAAAAACAAAACAAAACAACTAAGTTTATGACTAACTTCTGAATTTAAGACAGGAATCCTTTGTGCATTCTTCTTACAACAATGCCTTCCGTTTCTATCCATAACTATAATCTAGATTGCGAAAATTACTTTGGGAAGATATCAAGCTGTTCACCAAATCAGCACAAATCCTTTTGTGATATTGCAATAAGTATTTAGAAATGCAGTCATGGAGTGTGGTTTGTAAGGAGGTAAGATTAGCTGGTAAGGGAGAATCTAGGCAAGCCACTTGGTAGCCTTTTTCATGAGTGTTGTAAAGTAAAAATACCAGATTTATTTCTTTGACTAATGTATTTCTTATGAGGAGATCAGAGGCCATTGGATCAATTCTATGGTGAGGTTTTATCAATCACTTTATATCTAGTTCTGTATATGTCTCTAATGTGTTCATATTCTCCTTAGCCCTCTACATATCTTTATTCTTATCAATACCACTGAGATGAAGATAGCAGTTTTTCTCTCAAGATATGCTGGAAGCAAGGAAGAAATGTGTTCTTTGAAACAAACACTGTTTAGTGTTTGATCCCAAAAAATTGGTCACATTTTATTTTGCCATCTGATTTTGACATTAATATTACTTAGTAGCATGTCATGTTCTGTTCAGTGACTGAAAAACAATAAACAGGATATGAAAGTAATAAATGAATTTACATATAAGGCACATTTTAAAAAAAAAATAGATTTACTTGAAGTGTGGAAAATGAGAATAGCTGGAAGCTCTTTTTCCATTAGGTACTATGGTAGGTAGGATCTGTTCATGCACTGTGTTTCTGCTCCCACCATTCTTTCTCTTTTATACTCATATTTTCCACAAGTTTTTCCAACTTTCAGAGTTCAGTTAACTTAGATTCTCTCCTATGTATTCCTGTATTTCTGAAGGTGGTAATAGTAATTATAATATTTAAAAATTATTTAACATATTGATATCATTATTTAGCAACCTAAACAGAAGAGCTTTAATTTACAAACAAGGATCAGCTGGTGCTTTTCTGGTTAAAGTAATGGAAATACATTTCTGTATTTTGCGGATGTCTGAAAATTACTCAACTTTTATTTCAGTAATGATTAAATTTTCAGCCTCTGGTTTGAAAGAGGTATAGATGGTCATATTAAACTGGTGGGGAAAAATGCATTTTGTTTTTGTGTGCGTTTATAATAAAAGGGATATAATAATTGTTTGGGTTGAAGATTAGAGTAGAAACTTTAAAAACCTTATAAGCTACCTGTGGGATGACTTAGGGGTGTGTGAAGTTGCATAGCTTTGCAAAGCTTGATTTCCACTGAAACTAGTTGGAAAATACTGGTACATGTAGCTGGACGGATACAAGAAGCAATTGCAGTTTGTAATTCAGACATGAATTTTACCATTTGTGTTGGGTCTCTAAATAAAATGGAAATGCTGGAATTGTCAAAATTATATATAAGAAGACAAAAGTGAAGTTTTTAAGATACTCTGTTATTATGCTTGAGGAGAAGAATTGCAGCCTGAAGTCCCTTTCTCTGATTCCCCTCAGTTGCTTTCTTTAAGTCCTTCACATAACCTCAAGGACGATTTCTTTGTGCGCAGCAGTGCCAGTATCCTGAAGAGATGCAGGGATGCTGCTCTGGGAGCAGAGCTCTTCTGGGAACTGCTGCCTTTATCTTCCCTCCTTGAGGTGGGATTGAAAGATCTTTGATGCCATTTGCATGTCAAACGGCAGCTGGGAGTCCCAGGGCACCCCCTGAAAGGCCTTTGCCACCCCTGGCACAGGGGGCTGTGGGAAAGCAGCAAGAGCACTCGGGGCTTTGTGCTGCTGGCTTTGTTCGAGCCCAAGCCCCATGCGCAGTCACCTAACTGCACCACGGACAAAAGGCAGCAACCTGAGAAATACTGCTCTTGCATCAGCATGCAGGCTGCATTTCTCCGTGCTGAGGTTACACCATCACTGAAAACACGTCAACGTAAAATCGGTTGAAAGTAGAGCAGTAAAAATGTTTCCTTCAAGTCCGTATGATTTATTAATGGTGGGTTTTATAACAATTTCTCTTTGCAAGTGGACTGTTGCTCTTTTGTGAGACTACCTGTAGATGTTGTAGGGATGAGCCCATTAATGCTTCAGTTATTTTGAAATGGAGACAGAAGAAACAACAGGCAATGACATAATTCTTCCTTGTTCATTGCTTTGGTGTTAGCACTGAACAAAAATGAATAAAGAGGAACAAGTACTCATAACTCTCTCTGATAAAAGATTTAGTAAGAAGATGTTTCTTGGGACTATAGTTCCTGCTTGGTGGTCTCTTTGACTATTTTTGTATAAAATTTTTGCATGAAGGAAGGGGATCAATGGTGTCATAATTACAGCTGTGTGTAGTGGGATAATGTCTAAGTGTTACACCTCTTGATTTCTTTGGATGGAGGCAAAGACCAGTTTAGCCCATGCTTTTCAAAAAAGAGTATTTTTCTTAGCTGCAGGTGGAAATGTCCTTAAGAGGAATATTTCTGTAGGTTATAGTGGTTAATATAAAGTTTTGGCAATACTGCTGTCTTGTAATAATATATTTCTGACAGGTTGCTTTTGACCATTTGATGCTTAAGAGCATGGTTTGCAATTCTTCAGAAAAGGTGGAAGAAATTTAACTTTGTCAGTGGTTTCAAATATTGCCCTCTCTATGTTTTAAGACCTTACCTTGCCTTCAATTAATATGAGTTTTGGAAAGTACAGTATTGACTTCTGCATAACGCTCATTTAAATTAATATTTTTTTGTGGAGGGGTGGGTTGTATTTTTTTTAAGAATTAGTAGTAAGAGGAGATGTTGGCCAAGGAAGAAAAGGAAACGAGTAAAGGAAAAAAGAATATGTTTTATATTTTTGAATGCTTTAAAAGTCAAAGGAAGGATGCAACTGAGTAGCAGGTTTGTCTTAAGGTCTTCTTAGATTGTGTCATTTTGATCAGTAAGACTATACGTGCTTCTTATGGCATGTGTTGTATTTAATAAAAACCTAATGAAGAAAAGCTTTTCCAGCTGCAGAACCCAATCCAGAGGCAACTGAAGTTAGTTGGAGTCTTTCCACTTGCTTCCCTGAGTATTGGATCAGATCCTTGAAAATGAGCTTTCAGAAAGACTAAACCTGAGAAAGCTTTGAAATTCAACAAGTTGCATTTCTGAGTCCTTTAAGAAATTGTCAAGGAGACCATGCTGTCAGGGGAGAAAGCCATTTCTGAGCCCTTTGTCAGCAGTGGGTCAAATTCAGCCCTGAGATGGGATCTCACATGGGCTTGGAGTGCCCCTTGGATGCCCAGTTTAAGACTTCACAGCAAATTGTGTATAAAAGGTACATAAGCCTGCTCAGGCATTTTTCATAGGAGCTTGATGGTGGGTATTCTGCACATAATCAGAAGCAGATAACACATCTTCAGTCTCTGAGCTTCAGGGATTGAGGTGATTTTATTTATCTATTTATTTTATTTCACTTAATTTAATTTATAAAGCTAAAATTCATATGCAGTTTCTTGATTGCAGGAACAGGAACTTCAAGTAAATAATATTGTCTCAAAAGTGAAGTACTGGTTCAATGGGCTGTAATGTTGTGATGTTTTTTAGCTACATTGCAGCCTTGCCTAAAGGCTACAGTTGTTTGTATGGAAAAGCTTATATATTTTTGATTCAAAATTTTTCGTTTTAGTACACATGGGTTCCCAACTTTTTTTTTTTTAATGCCTTTATGTTATCTTATGCTAAATTCATACATTTGTTTTCTTTTATAATTAGTGTGTATATATATGTATATAGTCTAATCTTAGCAGGATTGCCTGCAAAGCACCTTACATCATTGGTAATGAGGAATCGGCCGTGTGGAGAGGATTTACTCTGTGGATGCTGTGGAGCCCAGAGCAGCAATCTTCACGATGACTTAAAGCTTGTCAGTAGCCTTGCTTTTTTTAACTCTTGTTTGTGCAAATGGTCAAATGGTCCGTGGACCAAGGCTTGAAACCTGCCAGTAAAATGTAGAAAAAGTGTTCCAAGAGCCTGTATATCTCTATCTCCACCTCAGAGCTCTTGCAGTGGGCTGTAGATAAAGGGGAGTGTAGCAGAGCTGTGCCGAGCGCTGGCCGGAGCTGGGTGAGGTGGAGCCGGCATCGTGCAGCGTCAGGCGGAGACGCGCTTCGGAGGCTGGCGGTGACGAAGTTTGGTTTCTATTTGCGGCTGCCTATTGTATAGTCTGCATTCCTGCCCAAATCCCTCCGTTTCGCTGGAGTGCTGCTCTTGGGTTGAAGTCATTAGCGAGCTGCTTGAAGAGTTCACTTGTACATTCCCTATATAATTTTAGAAGCCTGCTCACAGGCTTAGTTATGCCAGGCATGATACTGAAGAGCATTTATTATCTTTGGAAACTGTTGACATGACAAAAACACATGGGCTGGAAATTGTTCTGTAGGCTCATATTGTAACCAGTTGAAGTCAGCTTTAGATAAAACTGTTCTCTCTGTTTTCTTAGTAGTCTTATTTCATTGATAAGTATCATGACACCGTAGTACATTCAGAGGGAAAAATGGAAGAACAGTAAATCACACATTCACTTTATTTCCATTAGATGACTAATTGGTAATTAAAAAGAAAAAAAATAGTTGCAACAGTTTGTAGGTGTTAGCCCTGGAATATTACTTGATGCTTTTAATTCCCAATTCTCTGTTGAGCCTTACTTTGCAAAGATTCTCCCATTTGCCCCAAAGTTCAGGAACGATGAAAAATGTTATTTGTGCTGAGTGTTCTTTAAGTGCTGACCAGTAATGGTCATTTAAGTTGACTGTGGAGCTGAAGTCATGGTGATGCTACAGGTAGGAATGTTTCAAGTTGTCTTAGTCAGCAAGGAGTTAAATGTCTTTAGTTCCAAGAAAAAAGAAAATCTCCTTAGGTGATCTCCATCTGAAATCATGACCTTTTTGGATGCCAGTGTAAAATTAGTATCAGTCAGATAAGGGTGGGGTTTGAAATGTTAGGTCATGAGCATTATTTGATTGAGTAGCAGCAGGTTTGATTTCACAGTTTAAGAGATCTCGGAATTCCCAGAGCAGTCTGTTACTTAGTTCAGTTCCTTTATTTGACAAACTTAAGTAGGATGTACAAAAAGAGGGAGGGATATGTGTATGGATGGATGAACTCATGTTTAATATGTGTATAAATCTGTTAAAGACAATGAAAAAGCCAGAGTCTTGGAAAGATTAAACATGTACTTCAGTGTAGTGTTGAAAGAAGAAGCTATTAGAATTACAACACCAAGTGGGATTTGAAAATGCCTTTCTTGCCAGAAACAAGAACAAATTCCATTTTATTTTTCTGCTCTTATTTCAATAAAAAGGATTTCTTCTCATTCCTATGGGAATGGTCACGCTTTTGAGCAGATTGGTCTCTCTTTAATTGAGATCTTGGACATATCACTAACCAAAGTTTCCATGTAATAAATTCTTCTTAGAAAAATGCAGATGCTGTTTATGTGTTTTTATTTTAGTGTGAGCTTGTGAGAGAAGGTTTCAGTGAAGACACAAGGTCAATGATGAAGCGTAGGATACAGTTTGTGTTCATAGGCTGGGAAAGGTATTGAAATAAGTAATTTTAGATCTGTTTCTGTATCCTGGTTTTGTTTATATTTTCCCTTTCATAAATGCATTATCAAGTCTGTATCTTCAGAGCTTCTAGTCTTGCAAGGGGTTTTATACAAAGAGGTTTTGAAGTTACATGGATGCTTCATTAAAAAAGCATCTCTTTTCACAGTTCCATTAGTTGGTGGAATACAGACTGTATATTGCAGTCATTTTTCATCTATAGCGAGCATCAGTCAAGTTTCTGATCCTGTATGCATGACCTTCATAATATTTTCACATAGGTCTTTTTATCTTCCTCTTATGATTTTTGCTTAAAAATACCTAACAAAAACAGCAACAACAAAAAACCAGTGCAAACCTGGGAAATTTTTGTATAATAATAAGCAATAAACATTAGTGGTAGGTGTATTGCTCAAGCCCTGTGCACAAGGGTGGGGTTTTGTTGCTGCTGACTTGGTCCAGTGACCCAAGCAGCAGCGCTTGTGTTGACAAAAAAGGAAGTGTCTTTGCCCTACTTGTCTACCATGACAGCCATGGTGCACGAGTTTCAGGTTGTCTGTAAGTAGCTTGTGGATATCTCATTTTACTTATTCCTGCTTTGCATAGATTGGAGCCTGTTACAGAGCACGTTTGGCTTTTTGGGTCAGTATCATGTGTGCATGTTCTTGGAAAATGATGACTGGAGTGATTCCAACCAGACTTTCTCAGGGATTAATTGTCTCCAGTAGTACTGCATATGTAAGGCATTTCCAC
Organism: Picathartes gymnocephalus; assembly: GCA_013390045.1. NCBI lineage: Eukaryota > Metazoa > Chordata > Aves > Passeriformes > Picathartidae > Picathartes > Picathartes gymnocephalus. Next base: position 221,149 of record WEKY01005614.1, read on the forward strand.
AGTAGAATCTTGCTTCAGAGGCTGTTGTACCTCCATAATAAAACAGTGCTTGCCAGGGTGAAACTTAATATTTAAAATCTGAGTCTGACACATGACAAGCCTTTTCAAACAAACTGAGAGAAATCCATCTTCCCATTTTTCTTAGTGCTGGATGAAGTCAGACCCTGACAGAGGCCCATGGTTATACGTTTGTTACATTCTGGTAAATACATGGCTCATCTGTACTTTCCTTTAGCTTTGAAAATTACACATCTGGTATAACCTTCTCTGTATCCCTGCCTTCAACATTTTTAAAGGTAAGATTTAAGTCTGCATTTTGTCACACAACTTCTATTCATGTTTACAGACCTTCAGAGTCCAGCCAGCCTAGTCAGTAGGGTGTCCTTGAAGTGTGCTCCAGAGGTGTTAGCTATGATGCTGGGGGTAGGTTCCTACAATGCCCCATGAATTTCTGTAAAGAGAAGTTCATGAGCAGAAGACTGTGTCTTGACTTGCAGGAAGCTGCATTGTGATGGCATCCTCTGGCAAGTGCTGTTTCCCAACAGAGAATTGTTGCTGAGATTCTGCACTGAGCAGTGAACGCAGCTCATCTTTCTTCACCTTGGAGCTGGTTCAAAGCTCTAACCCTTTTTTAAATTCAAAGATCACAGTGTTGTTTCAGAGAGCATCTCTTGCCCAGTTCCTGTTTCTCCATGTGCCTGACTTCACTTGGTCACCTTGAGAGCTGGAGCCGTAACCAGATTGTGAATGAGAAACCTTTCTCTATGTGATGGGTAGTTGTTTTATGAATACAACCCAACTTTGGTCTAGTTTTCTGTAGCCCAGGCTTTTATGTTACTAAGATGTTATGATAAAATGTTAATAATACTTTTGTGCTGGTTTGCATTTGGATTCTGCCTCTTTCGGTGGTCGTATAATATTAAGTACATTAAGAATATTTGAATATAATAGACTATTTCAGTTGGAAGAGACTAGCCCTTTGTGAACCCATGCTGACTATGCTAGATAATTCCATTATTCTCTAAACGCCTTTCAGAGATTTTCAAAACATATTTCAGAACATTTGCACGAAGAAGCAAAAGTTGTGCTATCTTGAATATCCAGGGAGAGAATGTGACAATCTGGGTAAAGATTTTTGTCTCTTTGAGACACTGTTAGATGTATACCATCCCTCTTCCCAGTTACGTTAATTGCAATTAATGCAAGGTGTTTGTTGTAACAGAAGTTGTATTTCGATGTTCCTCGGGTCCCTTCCAGCTATCCATAAGAGGATATTCTGTGATTCTATGAACACATAAAAATTCTTCAAAATGCAATTTAAAATGTTTTGCAAGCTGTCTGTTGTTTGCTCTATGTGTGTGTGCAGTTATACCATCTGCAGGATAAGCAAAAAGTTGGGGAAGTGGTTGTCAAGCCTTTGAATGGTCTCTGTAACCTTTTAGTAAGATAGTACATGGAACATTTAAGTGGCCATTTCTTTTCTTGGTCTGTTTACAGATAGCAAAAGGTTGCTTAAAGGACTTCTAAAACGTGGTGCTTAGGCTCACTTGTGCAAAGTATTTTGGTGGAGTCTTTTGTTTGCTTGTTTATTTTCAGAGTTTATTTATTTATTTATTTACTTACTTACTTACTTACTTACTTATTTATTTAATGTGAATGCCAGGAACAGTTATTCTTTGGTTTACAAGAAGATTTCTGGGAAGATAATTAGAAGGTGTTGCTTCAGGCGTCCTTTTGGTTTTCCTCCTTTAGTTGAAAGAGAAATAACCATGACCAATTTGTATTTTCTTTTGAATGTGTTGTTAGCTGCTAGAAATTATGTGGAAAGTACTGAAACTTCATATTTCTGGGGAAAAATATCTTCTATTCTCAATTGTTTGGCTTTATCCTCTATTCTTATTGTACCCACATTTTTCTGCCTCCTGTTTATCAGTAGGTCTCTTATGTTAAGCAAAATTTCAAGGGTGGTTAGAGGGAGAGACTAGTCAGTAGTGACTAGTCCTGCAGTGATTGTCGTGAACCTTCAATAGGCCTCAAGTGTAGTTTAATCCACTTGGCTTCTCACATTTTGTAACTGCATTTTTGAAAGGAGGAAAGGGTTTATGTTTTAGTAATAAAAAGTCAGTTTGTTCACATGCAGTGACAGTCAAAGCTTGGAAGTCTTTCCTCCCTTTGTTTCTGTGGTGCCAGAAACTTAGAATACCCACTTTGTTAGCTGATCATGGCATCTTCCTGCCTGCAGTAATTCCGTGTGGGAACAGGAACAGTTTTAAGTGTGCTCATCCAACTGGACTTGTAGGAACTGCAGTGTCTGCTTGTCATGCAGAAAGAAAGGTGCAAATCCTAACTCTGATAAAACAATAGGAGCAATAGGGGTGTTTTACAATTTCAGGCAGTTCTGGAAAATGAAATACTATGTGCCAAAACTGGACACATCATAACTGCCACTATTGTTCTCCCTCACTGGCAAGGAGAGGAATAAAATGGGGTAATGTGATTAACCTGCCATATAGCTGATCAGAAATACTGTGAAAGCAGAGAGAAGAAAGGGAATTTAGGAAGAAAATTTAGCAACATTGCCGGTGTTTCCTTGCCCTTCTGCATGGCTGCATATCAAAGAGGCTGATGAGTGTTTATGCCTCTCTTTTCACTGTAAAGAAAGGTGTATTGAGACGTCCTGCTTATGTTGAATCTGCTACTGCTTAAGGAGAACTGATCAGAAAAAAAAATTGTTCTTTGAAAAACTTGATGCTTAGTTGGAATTTATAATCTATTACAGATGAACCACTCCTGAAGTGACATTTTTCAAACAGCAGCTCTGTTACACAGTGCTCTAACATCTTTCTAGAGGCTAGAGGACAAAAGAAAAGCACTAACTCATCCACAGATTTTTAGTGAGTAACTCGTGTTACTCACTAAAATGAGTATGAGAGAGAGAGAATGAGCTTTGGGCTGGGTCTAGCACCTGTGCAGTGTACATAAGAAACTGGGTAATATTTTGTGCTTCTTCCTAATATTTCTCTAACAGCAGATACAAGGAGAAGGAAGGAGCTGCTGTACACAAGCTGGACATTCACCCATTCCAGTTCGTGATGTGCTCATGTGGAAGCATTTACATGGGGTGGCACAGCTCAGGTCCTTAACTTTGTGTGCAGGCTGACTTGTTGCCTTGATTAAGTATTTTGAGAATCATGGGCTGACATTGATTGAACAGGAGCTTCAAGTGAAGAGAATAATTTAATGAGCCAGTCATAATGCTTTCAAGACTTTGCCTTTGGACAAGCTCACCTTTCTTGCTGATGCATTTGAAGCCACCCTTCCTAGGAAAAAGTGAATTTTGCAAGAACCAATCTCTATGGAATTTCTTTTCCAGGATCCTTTTTGTATTTCTTGAAAAAAGTCTTTAACTATTCCACATCAGCCAGCTTTGCTTCAACTTTCCGTGGATTCAGGGTGCTCCTGATGCAGCTGGCTTTCCAGTGGCCTGCAGAAATGTCTTTGCCATCTGCTACAAATCCTTTTATCTTTCATATGTCTCCCTTTTGCTGGGAAGACAAATAATCATGTTGGTTTTCCATGAGTCTGTCTGAGGTTAAAGGAGCCCTTAGCCTGACCCTTACGTTGGTATCAGAGTGACAAAGTGGGTCTACCAGGAGGTTCCCATTTGTGCCAGTTCCACATACCCGTGCTGGACAGCCTGTCTGTACCTCTCCTTCCAAACGTCTCTGTAGGGTCCTAAAGAAACATATGTGCCATCCTTTGGCTCTGCTCGTGTTTATGGAAAGAGGCTCGCGGCCTAACCATGTATTTTGCTCTTTTTATTTGTTATTTGAAACACATGACTGTAATTCAGTTGAAGACTTTGTGGTAGCACTTTCCATGCCCCTTACGTTAACATAAATGTGCTGGTTTGAAACATGACTTTTGGACCAATATAAAACCAGGAAAGGCAAGGGGCAAGAGGGATGAGATTGAAGGGAAGGAAATCAGACACAAAAAGAGCAGGTGGAATACGTTTTGTCTACTTTGTTAGGTGACCTTGAAAAATAACAAGGGGTTTAGAGTGTTTATTGGCTGAGTGCCTGCTGTGAATAGAGATGTATTTCTATAACCTGAAGGTGAGTTATGTGCCTTGCCCCAAACCTGTTCATGTTCCTAGGATAAGACTAGTATTTCTTTTCTCCTAATTGTTTCCTCCCCTCCCCTGATGCTTGCTTGAATTGAGATGGTCTTACAGAGCCAAAATTTGCTTTCTCATGGTGTTTAGTGCTTTACTATTGCTGTGATATATTGAGCCTTTTTTTTTTTTTCCTGTTTTTTCCTTCTTCTTTTTTCTGTTTTTCACTGGTGAGAGAGAGATTTGGTTTGTTGATTTATGGTGGGCTTTTTTTCCCTTGGGGACATTTATTTCTTCTGTCTGTTTTCTCCCTCACACAAGTACCAAGATTTTATGGGTTAAACATGAAAAAGCATTTCTGCTAAAATCAAACAGTAACACAATGCGGCAAAATTTGAACATTTGTGAAATGTTTTTTAATATCATGGGTTTATAGCTTTGTCCAATTCACTGGTGATTTAAATTATTTTTAAGAGTCTTAAGATGACAAAATTGTGATACGGAATTAAAAAGAGAAGAACAAAACCCAGAAGAACCAACACAGCCTCAAACTTTTAAAATTTTCTTATTCTGTTGATGGCACATTATGGAATATGTTTAGAGCTACTTGGCTGCAACAGCATCTTGAAAGACAAATGGGAAGGTGGTGGGTCTGTTTACTGAGATTAGTCTTTCTGCTTGGATCTTGCTTTTAACATAATGTCCTGTGTTAGAATCCTGAATGAATTTTTCCTTGTTTTTCCTTATTTTGATGGGTACTGGACACCATGACCATTTAAATTTCTTTAATTTTCTCCTTTGCCAAAAAATCCCATGATCTTGTCAAAGAGTTTAGCTACTCCAAAGTAAGGGTGAGGCTTGCACTGCTGGTGCTTAGCTATTTCCTGCAAAACAGAGCAAAAAAAATCTGAACCAAATCCCAGGCCACTGATATATGTTTCATTACTGTATTCATGGTGTTAATTTACAACAAAAAGAAAAAGCATACTGATCCATAACAGAAATTTTAAAATAAAATAATTTGGGTTTTTCTGTTTATCCTCCCTCTTTTCCTCCCTTTCAAAAAGACATTATAACAACTTTTAAGAAACCAGTGCACAAGTACCTTTTTTCCTTTGTAACTTCACCCAGAAAAACCAGGACGGTGTGTGTCCCTGGCTGACATTTTCTCCTGTGCAGGCTTGTGCAGCTGGAACTTGACAGGGGTAAAGGGGTATTTCACACAGGACAGCAATGTAAATCAGATGCCTACTGTATTAACTACCCTCGGTAATGCTGCTTTTGGGTATAGGCTGCAAGAGAAATTTCTCTGATGGGCTAGTTTCAAAGTGATAAATTCTCTCAAATCATGTGTATTGAAATTTGTGCTTTCATGGAATTTTTTATGAAGTCTTTGAGAGTTTTCATTGGGAGTCTGTGCAATATTGATGGATCATGCTGCCACTTTGAAAAAATCTGAAAAATAAATTCTAATCTTTCTACCACTATAAAACCTCAGTAATATTCCCTAAAGAAATCTTTTTTTGTAAGTACTTAAGCCAAATTTTTGAAAATAATTGCAGAATGGACATCTAGACCATGTTGTGACTTTGCTAAACACACCTATCAGTTCATTTCTTTTGCATACAAAGAGAAAAGGAGGACTTTGTTTGGCTGGTTTCTGAGTTTTCCCTGAGTTCAGCCTAGAAAGTAAACAGGCAGTCTGTGATGTGTCTTCATCTGTGAGAGTGATTTAACACCAAGAAATGTCAGTATTAGCAGAGGAGCAAGTGAATATAGAGCAAATGTATGCTAAATGCCTCCAGTGAAACTATATGTGAAAATTCAATGGAATGTTCTAACATTTAAATAAAGAAAAAAAATAAAGGAGGCCGGTTGTGTCAGCACTGTGATTTTGTCCATTTTCTACCCTGCCCCCTCAAGTTTTAAGAAATCCAACTTTCTTGACTTCCAAAGTGAGATACTGTTCTGCTATGTGTTTAAGAAAACTGGGTTGGGGTGTAAACCAGTAGCCTCTGGCCAGCCCTGGCATGTGCAGCATATGCTGTGAGCAAGTGTTAAAAGGACTTTTGTTTGCTGCTTCCTGTGTGCTATTGTATTTGTTTGCTGCTCAGTGAATAGTAGTAAGGCATAAAGAGGAATAAGCTGAAGTAATGAACAGCAGAGACGTCCCAAAGAAATTGATTAACGTCTTAAGTTGCTGAATGGCTCAAAAAATGCAGGCTTGCTATTGTCAGTTTTAATTTTCTCTGGGTGTATTTCACATGGTACTTGCATCAGTCATCATACAGAATAGGGTACTGGCCGTGCCTTAAGTCTTTGTGACAGTGCTATTTCTACTTCTGTTTATTCTTTGTACTTTCACTTATTTGTCTTCTGAGGTCCAGGCAACAAAGAAAGATGCCCAACCTCATCACAATTTAAGAAATGTAATTATTCAGATCCGTTCTTTGTGCTTTGTCTAAATTATTGTGGACCTTTTTGCATGATCCAGATGATGATGGACATTGGTTGTTCTTGGGTAAAATTTGCTGTGATGAGTTTTTGGGTGTTCAGTAATAAATACGTAGACAGCGATGGAAGTCTGATGGCACAAATTTTTTAAGTGGTATTTAAATAAAAGTGTCCAAACTCTTGCATACCTAAACAAGTACCCAAATACTACTGCAGCTTTGTGCCAGCCTCTTCGGGCTGGGCTGTAGTTATTTTCATAACTAATGATAAATTTATCTCTATATAATGAGACTTTGTGCTCCTCTGTCTTGTGTCTGAGGTCTGTTTCTGGCTGAGGCTGCTGAAAACCTGATGATATCTGATACCTGGTATCTTGAATCATTATGCTTGAGATAGTTTCAGATAGTCACAAACCGCAGGAAATCATGGTATTTTGAGAAACAGAGAAGACACAGTGTAAATGTTCACTCTCGATGTCAAGTGCTGTCAGAGGTACCGGTATTGGTCTGGAGTGGGGATGGACGGGGCTTTCCCAAGTCTTCTGTTATATTCGTTTGAGTTGTACCATGGCTGAGCTGTTCACCTTGAAATGTTTTCTTTTTAATTTGCTGAACATGTGTCAAGGTTTTGTCTGGTTCAAGTGTGAAGGGAATACAGATTCTGTAATTGATAATCAGTAGTTAAAGTTTAACAGTATAAACAGAACTCTCCTGGGATTAACTGAGTTTTGATGTATTGAGAAAAACATACTGTAGAATAATAAGATTAAAAAAAGGAGGGATATAATTTTAAGAACTAAAACACGTGGTAGAGGAACTTTTAGCTTATCAGTAGAACACCAAGTGGTTAATTAGGTTTAATACCATTTTGTCAGAGCTGACACATAGGCTGCAGTCTGCAGTAGCTTTATATGGGGAAAGGGAAGGTTGACTTCACGAGTCTGCAGCAGTGGATACACAAAACTTAAGACTCAAAAATTCACTGTGTACAACAAATGCAGAGAGTTTTATTAATGCGTACTGCATTTAATGCAGTTCAGTATCTCTGTGAAGTTGTTGCCACGTATTCTGCTGACCACATTTTGCTAATTACTGCTGAAGTGATGTAGGGGATCTAAGCCAGAATGTAGAGTGTAGTATTAGGGACTCTTGCCTTGTTTTTACTTCATCATTTAAAACGTTAAACAGCAGGAAGGTTTCTCATGGGAGGCTCTGATTTTCCTTGTTTCCAGATATCTCCAGTGCCATCAAACTGCTGAGCATTATAAAGTAATTTTGTAATGTTGTTTATCAAATTAAACTCCAAGCAGTTACTCTCAAGCTGTTTATCTTGGAAGTTTGTTACTTCTATTTTAGGCCTGAAAAAACATTTGAATTTCCTTTGTGTTTCCTTCCATCTCCTAATTGAGTCCATTGCTGTGCTATCATTCTCTATAAACCTTGGTTTGAACTCCAAAATATACTCCATTTAAAGGAAAAGTAATAGCAAAACCCCTAGTAATTGAGTGCATCAGAAATGTCTTGAAATTGTAAATACTTAATCTCAAGCAAATTTAAATATTTTGCTTTTGAAAGCTAGATTCCAGTGGGATTTGTCCCTAAAACTGAGGTGCCTAAAATTTCGCTTTATCTTCTATCTCTGCGAGGTCTATGCCTGTTGAGACAAGTTTTAAAACATAAAATAAAATAGTTTTGTGCAAAGTGAACACCAGTCTAGCTTTAGACATCCAAGGTGATTGCTCTCAACTGCGTTCTGGATGTACCTGCCTCCCCCAATATGTATGTAGGATACATACCTAAGGACAAATATTTGAGTCAAGAATTTAAAGACCTCCACAGCATGCCCACGTAAATGCCCAAGTGTGGTGAAATCTTGCCAAATGTAGCCACGGGTTTCGTGCAATAATGTCATCCTCTACCAGGAATCACTCCTTACATAAACAGAATGAAACACACCAGCCTCAGTCTCTGTGGCACTAATTGACTGTACCCGTGGTGTGAGTGCTGTACCAAAATAGCCTTTTACTGATTTAAGATAAAAACTCTAACAAGCAAACAAGTAGTCTTGGTACACCATCCATTCAAAAATAAAGTCTTGAGGAATACACTGGATATAAGAATTTGAATTTCAGACAAAAGGTTTCAAATGTCATTCTAATCCTCTGAATAATGGTTGAAATTTAATTTTTAAGTAACAAAATTTTGCAAAGAAGCCTGAAGAATTCCTATGTGATATCTTACAGCTTGGATACCTATTACTGTCTTCATTGTCATCTATCCAGTTCAGTTTTCATTTCTCTGTGCTAACAAGTCCTCAACTGACTTTTGAGCTTTCTAATTATGTTTTATCTTTTATTGGTGCTGAACATGCTTCTGCCAGTGTTCTCTTAGTACACTAATAAATCTTCTCGCAAGAATTTATTTGATAAGAAAACAGTTCACTCTGCAAGAAATCTGCAATTTTTAAAATTCTATCAATCTTCAATTATTTACTGTGAGACGGGTCTGCATAATTCTTGCAGGTAATGCTTTTTCTCCAGCTTGTTTGTGAGAAATCTACTGCAAAGAGCAGTATTTCAAATCCCAAGCTGTTTTGTTGACCTCTATTATAAAGCCCATGGATTAGGTGGTACTCTGATCTGTTCCCCAAAGTAAGAGCCATAAGATTAAAGTGCATTTATAGTGTAAATATTTGTATTTGCTCTCAAAACTCTCCCTGTAGAAGCTCTCAAAATAATACTAAATGTGTGTTTTTTAGAAAATCCCACCAAAATCTTCACTAGCAGCTCCATGCAACACAATTGATGAAAGCTCATCTTTCTTAAATTGTCTGAATAAACCTCCTCCACCAAAATCACTTAGGATTTTAAACTCAGCATACCTGTTATTAGTATTATTTTAAATGTTTGATGCTTCAAAAATTGTTGGTTCTGTGTTTAATCATCATCTAAAGAACAGCTCATTTAAGAAAATTTTCAGGTATTTTTACTTGACGAAAACAAATTGCAGACTTTGAAAGATGGCTGAAACATGGGGAATTTTCCAGGGTGGTGTTCATGGAACAGTTCAACAGAAGCTATAGGAAGTATTCAGTACAATTGCCTGGTCAATGACATCACCACTGTTATTTTAACTTAAGGCTCACCAAGATTTTGTCAAAGATAGCTTCGTTTACACAGGATTTACAATGTTGCTAGAACAAGGAAATCATTCATTCAGTTTCCCTTTAACCACCTCCAGGCTACAGATCAGGAGGAAAATAGTAGTTGACCTGCAGTCCTCCTCCACCATATAGATGCTGTTGGCACCCAAATGCTCTCTCCTAAGAATATCTTGAACTATGCTTTTCTTCCCCAAACAGGTGATTCCTCATTGTGATGATAAATGAAAGCCTGGACATCAAAGAGATCAGATACTTAAGGAAGAGTAAGGAAACCCAGCAGTCTAAGGAACCCTGTGTGCATAAGCAGCAGCAAGCATAGATGTTTGGCTGAGAGTGAGCGGGCTTTTGGTTTTGAGGGAGCGAAAGGGCAGTGTTGGAGCTGACGCTCCTGTGTGGAGCATCGCTGCCATTCATGTGTTAAGTGGAGATCATGGCAGTAGGATGTGCTACAAGGGCAGCCCGAGACCGAGGTTATGCAGTTTCTCTGGACATCTGTGCATGAGCACGCATGTGCTTGTGCTCAGCCCTCAGGAGTGTTCAAAACCAGATGGAAGGTCTGGGTAATGTTCACATCACCTCATAGCGTTTCACATGTGGCTTCTTCAAAGCAGGCAATAGTAGCAGTGCAGCGCAGACAAAGACCTTAACTCAGCCACAGCCATAGCTTTGATTATTATCTGAAGTGGGTGGTGCAGATGCCTTCTGTCAGTAAATACATGACAGTGACACGCTATGTAGGATTTGCTGTATTTGCCACAGCAGTGCCACAAATCACTTACATCCAGTAAGTTTAAAAGACAAAGCAATACTTCTGCATGTACAAATAAGAGTAATTTTACCTATTACTGGAAATAAGGCTTACTTAAGATGATTTTGGGGAGGGAGGGCAGGGAATAGAGGCAAGCTAGTTTAAGCACCTTTCTGAGTACCTTGGTACAGAGCGTTTGTGCCTACATCAGCAGTTTAAGGGGAGTCTAGCTTAACTAGTTGGCATACATAGCTATACTTAAATCTGAATGAACCTCTTTTCTTCCCTGCCAGCCACTGAGACCTGAGGAATCCAAGAGTAACTGTTTCATTCCCACAGTCTGGTTCCATTGTTGTAAGAAAATTCCTAGCATGGACTGGGCATCAGCTGCAAGAGCCTGGCACAGAGTCTGAAAGCTGATTTTTTCTACTCTGTGGGATGTACTTTTAGTGGTATCTAGGAATTTATTTTAAAATGGAAATCCCACCTGTTTTGAACCCACTGACTTCATGCACATGCGCACAGACAGATGTAACTGAAAAAGCACAACATCTGGAAGCCGGCTGTAAATGCCATTGGCTTTTCCAAATGGTGAAAAGGTTGGATAATGTTTTATGTGAGCTTCTGATAATATCACTTCTGAGGAATATTATGCACATGTGAATCATCCATTTGTGTTCATGCTGTTCTGTGTCACTGCAGCTACTTCAGGACTTTCTCACATGATCTGCCAAAGATTAGTCGCTGTCCCGTTGACATTGTGTACAACCTCCTCTTCTCCCAAGGGCCAAGGGTTTTATTCCAGTTGTATTGTGATGACAGTTTGGGTCAGTGCTTTTGTTGTGGCTCTTTGGAGATGGGTCTCTGATTTTGGCTGCTGTTTGCTTTAGGAATTGTGAGGGTATAAAAAGATCCTCTTGTGGTAAAACAGCAGAAACATCTGCTGAAGAGTGGGAGGAGGAGGAGGCTGCTAACCAAATGCAGCAGCAGGGAGCTTGCAGTTCCTCCTCCTCTGCTCTCACCTGCTGTAATAAAAGGCCTGGCACCACAACACAGGTTCCAGGGGGAAACAGGTCTCAGGTCAGCCAGCTAGAGAAACCTCAGAAGAAAACATTAAAACTGAATAAACATTGGAAATAGTTTTGATAGGTTAATTCACTCCATTCTGTCCCTAATGTGGTTCAGAAGTTGTGTGTAAACTCCAGGCAAAGAGAGAAGAAGGGAAACTTGTACAGTTTGCTGTTCTGAAAGTAATGTCAGCCTTGCAAATCAGACTTTTGATTTCTTTATTGAAAAATGAGAGAAAGAGGTGGAAATCACATCACTAGAGGTAGATTTCAAATCATGCTCTGCAGTAACCACCTGAAGCATGTGTACTTCTTGTTTGCTGCAAATGAGGGTGTGCAGCCTGCCCTCTCTTTGGCTGGCTTGAGCAGTGAGAACAGTTTGCAGGTCTTTTATGTGAAGCATGCAGAATGTTTCCTCATCCTCTCGAAAGCAAGCTGCTGATAAAATTACTGATGATTTCTTGCTTTTATTAGGATCAGAAGGCAGAAAATTCTGGGAAGCAGTAAAGAAGATAGGGAGGTAGGTTTCTTATGAAATAGAGACAGAATCATAATCTCAGGAGTGGTGGTTGTGAGCTTCCTATGAGAACAAAACAAATACACACTAGAAATTTTGTAAGCAGATGTTCGATCATCTTACTGAGGAGATGTAAACAATTAGGTGAAAGGTTTAAGGTACTACTGTCTAACTTAGAGTCAAATTGTTGGCTTTCATAGCTTTACAACATCCTTTCAACTTACTGATTTAATCAGTGTTCACACTGTCAGGACAAGGTGTGAAGAGCCAGCACAGAAATGAAATAGCAGCCTGTGTATTTGATCTCTGCTCTGAAAACCATGTTTGCCCTTAGGTATGGAGAACTCTCTGCTTCAAATTCTTTCATATGGAATTGAATGATGATGAGATGGGTGGGATTGAAACAGAGCAATTGTTCTGCCCATCTTACCTGGTACTGCTCAGTGTTGGGATCAGGGGAGTTGGGAGGAGTGAAGCAGTGTCAGGGCAGTGAGTGTCATGTGCCTCAGTTGAGGGCAGTCCCAGTCCAGTGGGATGTCTGGCTTAGAGGTGGCAGGAGCTGCCTTTGCTCCATTATCCCCAGCTTGCAGAGTGTCCTGGTTTGAAGG
>WEKY01005615.1:346-12161 GCA_013390045.1 Picathartes gymnocephalus
TTTTCTATGTCTGAAAAACTCTGGGGTTTAGTTGTTGGGTTTGGTTTTTGGTTTTTGTCTTCTCCCCGCCCCCCGCAAGGCTAAAAATCTAGCTGGAAAAAGGACTTCAGCCCAGTCTTAAATAACAAAATGGTTTGGTGAAGTCTGAGTTGTTAATATTTGACCTTTCATAGTCGCTGAAGATATCACACACCTGCATCAGATGTTCTTGTTAGAAACAACAAAGTACCTTTTGGCAATTTTGAGGACAATTTACAGTAAGGTTTTAAGGCAGTCTTCATAAATCTCCTCTCCAAATAACTTTCTATCCTTGATTATAATAACTTACTGAGGTCTTCAGGGATGAAAAAATAACTTGGATGAATATCTTTCACTTCTTATTTTCTCCAAGCCTAAATCAGCACTAATAAAACAATAATCCAGTTATTATAATGGCATTATTAACATCATGACTCCAATCTTCATATTTACAGAAAAACAACCACCAAACTTTTTTCCATTGATAAAACTTAGCTTTTAATATTCTTGCAGAAATTGGAAGTGGTAAGATTATCCAAAGTTCGTGATTCATCACGGATCAATTCTGGAATTGTACTGAGGGTGCACACTGTCTAGTTTACTACTGAATTTACTTTTGTGTAACAGCATCTGGCCTGGCAAGGATGAAGGCTCTACTGCCTTTTCAGACAACTTATTCCAGTGTATCTTTGCTAGACCTCAAAGATTTTAAACTTAATTCTACACTATTTCATATCTTAGTGTTGCTTCTCTTGTGCACATAAATATTTTAGCCACTTTGACAGAAATGAAAGGGTTGAAGAGATGCAAATTCACCAAAGCTGCAGACTGATGAAAAGTATTTTTGCTTTATATTGAATAATGCCACTGGCTAGGTCATCTGTGAACATCTGTGATCCATCGATCTACCCACATAAATATCAATGCTTTGAGATAAAAGTCTAAGTCAATAAACTTTATGGCTGTGGCAAACTCATTACGCTGTGCGTGTTATTCTGTCACAAGAAACCATGAAAACAATGCTGAAAAATTAAGAGCTAGGCTCGAGTATGAGGTTTAATCCTGAAGTCCACTATAAAACACGTGGGTTTTGAGTGGAGCCCTGGTTAAGATACCAGTGATTGTCTGAATGTTACCTTTAATTAATTAAAAAAGAGGAGGAATAAAGTAGTCTTCCTGTTTCGCCTTAGATTAATATGAATTTCTAATGCCCAAAAGTGGGGCTCCTAAATCCTTCATATAAAAATACACAGTTTGGATAAAGGATAACATGGGCATTTCAAAACTTCTCTGGAATGGACCACACAGACTTAGCCGAGTTCAAAACTCTCCATGTTTCTAAGAGGAATTTGTTCCAGACTAACTGCAGGTTTCCTTTCCAAATTTTCTCTGATTTTCTGATTCTTTAACAGCATCAAGTTAGAAGCTTTAAAGTCTATATGTAAAAGAAATAAAGGAGGCAAAAAAAAAAGGAAAAAAAAACCAAAAAGAAAAGGACATCACCGTCATCATAACTGAAGAGCATTTCACATGGCAAATTATGAAAATGTCATTTTTCCATTATTTTTTACTCACCAAGAAAATGGAGAAGCCCAGTAAGAATGGACTAAATATCTTATTAATTCTTCTTTACCAACAATTAATATAGATTATGAAACAAAGCACAATACTTGTTTTTAGAAGCCCTTTCCTGAGTTTCTGATCTGCTGGAAATACCAATCTACAGGGTGAACATGAGAGTTGGGTTTACTGCACACAGAGTTTCATGTTGCCCATAAGCAGGTATTTATCTAGGGTAGGTGTTTCCAAGGCATAAAGTTAGTTTTTTTCTTTAAATTACCTTACAAGGCAAATTTAATTTGCACTTCATATGATTTAGGCACTCCAAATTAGCCTCTGTGACCCATATTTCTCTGTTGTCAGGAAGGTGAAGTCACCTCATGGTCAGAGGTACCGAAGGACAGTCCCTGAGGAGAGCAGCTGCTGGCCAGGGGAGAATGGTGAAATTAGATTACACCAGGACAGGTGTAACTAAAATAATTCATCCTAGTTTAAAGTTAGCACAGCAAAAGGCCAGTCTGATGTGACGTACTTAAAGCTGATTGCTCAAGAACTACTTCAGGAGGATTTGGATCCTTAACTGAATAAAACACATTATGACCTTCTAATGTTGGGGAAAAAAGATGGTAGTGTATCTGACATTATTCTGGTTAAAACTGTCATATAGATGAACAGTTGTAGCAGGGAGTACATTTCAGTAAAATATTCGGATGGATATATGAGAAAAAGTTTGGGGGTTTTATTTATTTCTTTTTCTTCATAGAGCAATTTGAACTTGTTCAAGATAAAAAAAAAAACCCAAAGTAATATCTCACACATATCTTATCCATTTGTAGACTATTTTACAAAGCCTCATTCTGAAACCAACATAAACACTATGCTTTAAATACAGTTTAAAATTAAATTGGACTTTAAATTCAAAACCTAAAGATATTTCAGCACAAAAAAGCTAATATCCCTGAGTGAAATTGTGCTCTAAATGCCTATGATCATCTACTAATCTGATCATATATTCATCTAGTCCTCATCTATTAAGAATCTGAAAACAGGAAAAGCAGAGCTGTTGTGAAATTATTGCACGAAATTGCTTTGATTTAAAGGAAGATATTATTAACACAATTAGAATAAAGAAACTGAGTAATCTCCAATGACCATTACAGTCTTAAGAAGTTCAGACTAGAAGAGAGACACAGCCAATTCTTAGAAATGCAAACCAGTGTGGCAGAAGAAATTGAGGTAGTGAAATTTTAGATGGGCAAGTGACTGTTCAATTTTCTCATTTCTGGAAAATCAGTCAATATCCTTTATAAAATTATTAAGAAAAAAAATGTCTTCTTTCAAAATATTGTAATTTTTTTTTTAATTAGGAAATTTTATTTTTATAAGTTTTGTGTGTTTTTTTATGTGAGCTTCTTTCTTTTCTTCTTTCATTTTTATAGTTTGCATTGTTCACGGTATCAATTTCTACTACACAACTCTCTAAGAATTTGTTAACGAGAAACTTCTGGTAAAACAACCTTCTACAGTGCCTCTTTGAGATGTCTTAAAAAGGTGTTTAAACATTGTTTTTTTTCTCTGTTAATGAGACTTCAAAACGTTCTCTGGGACAGGAATATCCTTAGGTGAAAAGTCCCTGACCTAATTTTACACACACACACACACACACACACACTCTCACACGCACACACACACAGGTTTTTCTCCTATTAAACAATAATGTGCTACTGAGAGCTCTTCACGTACGTTGGGCTGTATCACTAGAGAACAGGGATTGAGGGATGTCATTCCTTTCTCTTTCCTGCTTGTTTGCACTAAGTTCTGGGCAGGGATTTTTTTCCTTTGCCCAACAGGTCTGCTGCAGCGACCTGTAGGAATTACAAACAATTCTTGACCCCCACAGAACATAATGAAAACACATTTAAATATACATTTTTATCCATTGGCCTCAATAGCACCTAAGAGCTTTTACAAGTGCTTTATCAAAGAGTGACTGCTCAAAACATGACAAAGATGAAGGTTTGCATGTTCTCATCCCATTAGCAGTTATCAGAATCTGGATTTTGGTGTTGTTGAAGGAAGAAAAATGATATAGCTGGTGGATAGAGACACACTCCCAGGAGAATTATTCTGGTTTAGTTTTTTTTCCTCTTGTACTATGGAAAAAAGATGCTGAAGGATTGGACTAACAGGACCTACATACCAAACTCTTGTAGAAAACCTTTCCATTAAAGATAAAAAACAAAACAAAACAAAACAAAACAAAACAAAAAAACCAAACCAAACAAACAAACAAAAAAACCAAACCAAACAAACCCCAAAAACCCACTGTTTAGCATATACAGAGAAAAACTCAGGTATAAGCAAGGGTGCCATCAGTGCCAGGTCACAAGTCCACAATCTGTGAGGCATCAGTGCTCTGTGCCTGACAGCCACCATTAATGCAGAGTGACGAAGGACACTGCCGTGCCATGGCACACCACGGATGTGAAACACCAGGCAGACCTGTAACAAAGAGGGGTTTCAAGCCCACAGAGACAAACGTGTGCAGCACCCACTCGGCACCCGTTGCCTGCTTTCAAAACACCACCACGCTTCTGAATGCAATTTGTGAAAAAAAAAAAAATCTTCAGAATCAAATAACAAGATCTGATGAGGTGTTTTTTCACCTGATCTCAGAGGGAATGAGTGTTCATGATCCTGCACAGACACATGAAAAAAAGAAATCAACTTAAATTTACTCCACTAAGAATTTTTTTTTTTTTCCTTTTTTTTATTGTTGTTAGTTTGGTTGGTTGGTTGGTTAGATGTTTGGGGTTTTCTTTAATTTTATTTTGTGCTATTCTGCTTTTGTTTTTCAAGAAGCCCTAGTATACATGGCATGTTGTTTCTAAAAGGCTGAGTGAAACCCTCAGTGATGTTACCTCTGCTCTGTGATGAATGGTAACAAACTGCAGCATCTCAGCTCTGTGTTTGATCTCTACCCACAGAGGCCAGATGGTAACATTTTCTTCCTAGAAATAAATGAGTATTTCTGAAAAATCTGAGCAGTTATGAATTTTTATGTTCTCCTCTTATCTGCATATTTATTGTGGAAGAATGAAACATCCATTTTAGGAAAAGGGTAATTATAACTTTCTAGATACAGTGGGTCAGAGTTGAATATCAAGTAATTTGATTTTTTAAATGATTTATTACTAATACTTTAGTTATTTTGACCATTAATCATTTCATTGTGTCCCTTTGTTGAAAGCTATCTAGCATCTTAGACTTGACAGTATGCGACATGGAACATTACTTTAAATAAGTTATTTAATTGTTACAGCTACAAGAATCCTAGAAAAGGGGTGTCCAAAAAGTATGCTGATAATTCTTGTATCTGACTACCAGTTATCCATTTCTCCTAACCAGCTTTGTCATAGAAGTTAAATAAAGGAAAAAAGTAAACTGTCCTGACAGTTATAGAGCTTCAGACACATAGGGTTAATACTGCTATAAAAATATTTTATGGATAAATTCTTTCTCTGCATTCTAGG
Source organism: Picathartes gymnocephalus (assembly GCA_013390045.1). Classification (NCBI taxonomy): domain Eukaryota; kingdom Metazoa; phylum Chordata; class Aves; order Passeriformes; family Picathartidae; genus Picathartes; species Picathartes gymnocephalus. The sequence goes on from WEKY01005615.1 coordinate 5,458, forward strand.
AAAAAGAATTTGGAAGACTGTATATAAATGCATCATCTGGTGACATTTACCTTAATAGTATAATTAAGACAGAACTAAATTAAGAGCACTCCTAATGGGCTTTTTCCGTGTCACTTATTATTTATATATCACTGCCAGATCTCTCTTTCTACATATTTCACATTTATATTTTGGAAGCATTGGAAAACACTCTGCTAGGCACTGTATACATACATCATGATGAAAATGTATTTTCCAAGTAATTTGAATCTGAAAGAAAACATTTTCTCTTACTCTCCCTTCACAATCTTCAAGTTAAGGACATAGTCTTGCTGATTTTATACCTGTGCTTGTGCCCCTGGCTTCCCTGCATCAAGGAAAGTCTAGACATGTAGGTCCACAGTGGTAGGGGACCTGGAAGTGCTTCTGGAGATAAAAAAAAATGTCAGTAGTCCAAGCCTGAGCCAGGTCTGGTTAATTTTTCCTAATGCCAGGTGAATTACAGGTGGGAGTAAGGACTACGGCAAACTGAGACCTAAATAGTTTCAAGCTTTTTAATTTCTCCTCTTCTGGAAACCTTAATCACTTTCATTGCTTTTCCCGGGGCTTTTCTATTCCTGCCATGTTGAGTTGACCAAAACTGAGCACAGTGTTCAAGGTGACAGTAGACTACTCCACTGATTTATCATTCTTCTCTTTATGGCTCCTAGTACAAATGAAAAAGTTACAATCATGAAGTAAAGTTGCAGCTTTCAGCTGCTGGTGTATACTCCCTGCAAATATGGCCTGTGAGACTCCAAATAAGAAAAGAAAAAAAAAGAACACACCACGTAATGGATATTTAGTAGATCAGAGGGTATTTTGAATTATCTTTGGACAGTTTCTTCCAGGAGATAAATCAATATTCAGCCTCTTCTTTTGTCAGGTTGTGATGGGCTTTTGTTTACATCTGAAGATTAAAAGCAGCACAGTGTTAGAATATTCAGTGGAAGCACCGTGATAGATAAGATGTCAAGGAGAGCTCCAGGAACTACAACAATGCTTTAAAAAAGATAAATAAATATACAGTGTTATCTTCTGAGCTGAAGCCTCATACAACTTCACTTTTAAATATGTATGACCAGAACCTGTTTTGTTCTCACATTTGTAAATGTTCTGTTGCAAAGCAAACCAGTAGAGGATGGAATGGATTACCTGTGCAAGTAGCCACCATACCAGGGAGATATTCCACAGCCAAGTGGTGGAAACAACCACGAGGACGGGCTGTAAAAAGTAACTCTGTGGTAGTCAGGACCCAAGAGAAATTCTTGCGGAGCTTTAGGGTTTCTGTCTTTGCTCTTCCCCAAATGACTGATTCTGCACTCAGAGAGCAAGAATTTTTTCCTAGATCCCATCAGCATCTGCGGAAAACAAATCTCCTGCACTTTTGAGAAAGATCTCATACCTCTCTGTCTGTCTGGTGTCATATTTCCTGCTCGCTGTCTGGCGTCCTGAGAAATTCACTGAGTAAGTTTTATGTGGCTGGTTCTTCCGACTGGGGTAGCCCAGAAGAGTTGGAGGTGATGGGTTGATGAATAGAAATGAATCAACAATTATGGACAAGCATTCAGCCTTGAAGAATATTCTGGGGGCTACTTCTATATACGCGCAGTTTTTGTTCTTACTCTACACCTCTACTTTGGCTATTTGCAGATGCAACATGCTGGGATAAAATTACTTGAGTTTTAAGGTAGCATAGCTTTTCTTTTTTTTTTTTTTTTTTTTATGTCTGGTCTTAAAATATGATGACAAAAGAAAAAAAGTTCTTTTTTCCTGTGGGTATGATTTATATATACATTTTTTTATATATATATATATATATACACACACACACATACACATATATACATATATATACACACACACATATATATACACATATATATACACACATATATATATACATATATATATATATATGTTAAAGTTGGTTTTGCATTCTCAGAACATCTTTCCCTCCCACCAAAAACAAACAAAACAACACCACCTAAGGTGCTTAACGTCTCAAATAACATTGAATATGTAATGTATTTCATTAACATTGATATCTTATTGGTATCTCATTGATTACATTATATTGATATATGTTGCAGGAATTAACAGTCTTGGTCATATCACACTAGAACAATTTCCCATGCATCAGTGAAACACTAATACATTCCCTCTATATTGAAAAGGTATCTCTGGTTTCTTCACAGATCATTTTTAAATACAGCTTTTCTTACAAAATATTTTCATACTTTATAACTTTACCCAAACAGGCTGTTGGAGATGTGCACAGAGCAACGGAATGGGAAAATGCTCTACAAGCCGCAGTGGAAATGGAAGGAGTCCTCCTGGATATCCTAATTATTTTACTGTGGTTTAGGAGAGAGAATTTACCTTCTTCCCACTTGTTGAACCTGTTCTGAGCTGGTCCTGTAGTTGCCAGAACCCGTTCTGTGGGGCAGAAATCTTTCACAGAGTGCTGGTGGTGAGAAGGTATAGCCACGTTTACTGGATCAATTTGAAAGTCACTCAGACTTGGCTTGGCTTCTACACAGAGAATCAAGCACCAGCTCCTGCCCTCAAAAGTTAATTATCTAAGGGGCATCTGAGTGACATCAAAGGTGCAAAGGGAAAATTTGGAAATGGTACCAAGTTCTATAGTCACAGGAGCTGCTTGAAACTCTGACATAGCTCAGGTTTTGAAAGTGTTTTCATGTTAAAATAAAAGAATTAAATAGTTTTATCACAATGCAGAATTCTCTTCAGGAGAAAAAGCTGTTTCTCAGTGAAAAAGAGACTATTTTTCCACCCTCCCCTACAATCCCTGTAAAAGTATGCAAAGAAATCAAGGTTAACAGATCCTTATTATTTAATCAAAAATCCTTCCTATGATTTTTATTGAAACAAACAACTGATTTCATTATCTATGTGACCTCCAAGACATATATTACAGCTTGCCCCATGCAGTGTTTATAGTATCAAAAGAAATGAATAATTCAGACATCTGTCCCAGCCACTGTATTTTTATCACCACTTAAGTCATCTTTGGCTATATTTTCACCTCTCTCTCAGTCAGAATTTTGCCCTCTCTTACTCTTTGCTTTCTACAGCCAGAAAGCAAATCATTTAAGAATAGAATATTCAGAAAATTAGCACCAGTGTTAAACGTTATTTTATGGGCTGTGTTCCTTTTTTTTTTTTTTTTTTCCCCCAAGCAAGTAATAACATCATTGTCCATTTCAATGTAAAATTAGGGAAAGGAAAAAAAAAAAAAAACCAACAAAAATAAAGAAGAAAATTTGGATATTATGGCATGTAAAATGGAAATTTATGGTTAATGTGCTGCATATATAAAGGGATCAGACACATTTCACATTTAGAAATGCATAAAACACTAGTAAATTCAACTGACTTTACCCATATCACATTTATTGTTCAATCAACATAACAATTATTTTACAAGGGTATTGAAGTTCTTGGTCAAATCAGAGCACACGGAGCTCTCCATGGGCACTCAGCCAGGTGTGTGCTTCAGTACAACAGAGGTTTGAGGAAAAACACAGAGCCAACCATTCTGGGGAAAAAAAAATTATAAGGAGAAAAGACTCTCCCACTAGGATAATTTTGTTCCCTAAAATATGTTTTGCATCCTGATCACATTTACAAGACTTGAGTAATTTGAACTGATGTATTTGATTGTGGAGGGCTCGTTATTGGTTTTGTTCTCTCCATAACACTCTGGAGCTGGGAAGGGAGAATGAGAAACACTGCTTACTTCATTCAGAGAAGTCACAGACTGTCTGGCCCCAGGTGGTCTGAAATCTGAGGCAAATTCTTTATATTGTGAATTAATTTCCTGCATTTTATGAAATGAAGATACATGGAAGATAAGAAATGCATGTCTGATACATCATCCAAGTTTAATTGAACTAATTTGGGGGTTCAAGATAATCCTATATTCGTATTTGTAAAGAGGAGACACAATCATATTTCAAATTGATGAAAAAACTGTAATAAATGTCCTTTTGCTAAAATTAAATTTTCCTCCTCTATATTTGTATTTACTTTTCTAAAAGTTATAGAAAGCCATACCTACAATAAGCTCAAAGTGGTATAGAGACTGCACAAACTGGCGTTACTCAGACTTCCAATAATTTAGTAACCCTGAAGAAATCTTATCTAAATCACATTCTCGCTTTCTGTTTCAGTTTGGTCAGCAGGCTCAAATAATCTGTGGACATGTGAAGCAGGAGAGAGATATGGGTGCTACCTCAATGCAACTGATCCTTATATGGTACATAAGGAGATAAAATATCTTTCCTGTTTTCTCTCCCTTCTAAGTTAAAACACAATGGAGATAAAGAGAGATATAACCCACATGCTTGAACCTTTGATAGAAACCACAAGGGAAGCAGAAAAAGACAAATATCCCCCTAATGACAGACTCCTGATAGCACAAATCCAACTAATTTATTTTCCAATATACCCAGAGGGGGGGAAAAAGAAAAGAAAAAAAAAAAGTGTTGAGTTTGTGGAGAGGCTGGGAGAAGGAGAGGAGGCAGGCAGCCGAAAAGAGATGGAGAGAAGGAACGCTTAATTATGAATTAAGGTAATTCCAGATGGCAGTTCACCATTAGGCTTTTCATTCACTGCCATAGTAGGACCAACAATCAGGGATCAAAGTATATTTTGTGTTCTTTATATGAAACCTGTGGAGCATTTTAGAGACAGTATATATAAACTTTATTTAAAGGCCTATACAAGTAGCTCATGTTCATCTCTCTGAATGTTTGCATACTTCAGTATCATTTCCACTTGGCCAACACTTGGCCATCAATCACCTCGATTTCTTTTTCATGTACCCCATGAAAGGGAAAAAAGCAAGAAGACAAGAAGCAGAGAGAAGCTTAAAATGGTAAAGTATTGATGTCTCAATAACAAATTTTCACTTGATGAAAGTGTAGGCAGAACAGACACTACCTGATTTCCAAATATATATGGGGCTGAGGTGGGCTGTTATGAGTATGTAATGGCTTAGAGTTTCAGTTTGGCTTTCTGGTTTTTTTTTTCAATTTAACCAATATACAACTGAAAATTTCTCTTAATGTCTTAGCTGTAAAACAGTGGTGTTGACTGCCACAGAAAGGCTGTGAGATCTCCCAATGAAACACATTTTGCCAGAGGTAGGTGTGATCCCTTCTTGGGGACACACTCAGATTCACAGAGGGACTCCTGAGCACTGTACCCACATCCTCGTAATGCCTGAGATTCAACCCCTGCAGTTTTTACCCCAAGGTGTAAAAACAGCCTTTTTCTTTGTCTTGTGTCACCATGACAGTGATAAAGGAAGACAGGAGCAGGGGATGGAGATGAGGAGGACAAGGAAAACAGAGCAGGGAAGATGAGTATCTTAGTGTTAAGGCACTCATCTGATACAAAAATATTTCTCATTCTAGTCCTGTGTTCTTTTAGAATTATATATTTAAAATGAAGGTAAAAGCATTGCCATTTAGAGCTCTGCATCTTCACTTATATGTTCAAGCAATAAACTTAGGAGTAATGTTCACATAATTTCTCTTAGTAATGGCATGCAAAATGGACAGTTTTAATATAGATAATTGAGAATAGACCCATACCTACCTACAGCATCAGAAAAACTTGTAAGTAAGATCAAAGTTCTTCTTTTTAAGTTTCTCTCTGAAAAATGTGGAAATCAATCTCAAATCTCCTGTTCCATGGATTCAAAGAGGCTTTTCTTCAGCATGCTTCCCTTTATCATGTCTTCTGAAGTGCCTGGTCTGTCTACCCTCTGAATCCCAGAAGGGTTTAGGAATGATAGAGGAGTAAAAGGATAGATTGGGACAATATGAAAATCACAAGGTAGTTTCAGAAATGTTAACATGTGACTGGAGGAAGCCAAGGTCAGCAACTGGAGTACAGCAAAAGTATTTTTGTGTATATGACATTTTAAAGAAAGTAGGAATATTCTGTAATATTTTGCTTCCATTGTGTTCAAATCAGTTTCACCACCTCTCTGTGTGCTCTTTATATGTAGTGAAATGGTGAAAGCTGTTTTCCCCAGAGAGGAAATCAGATGATATAAACAGCTCTCTGAATGGCCCATCAAAAACTTAATGAAACAACTGAATGAAGGTGAGAAAAAAGTACTGGGTAATGGATATTTAACATCAGTATTTAGGAACCTGGGTAAACAGGAAATGCTAAAGGCAGTTATGAAAATATGTCGGAAGAAAGTCAACAAACGCTACTTCTTTTGTGTAACTCAGGATTCTAGGTTGGACTTATGCCTTCTGTTTTTACTGTAAGAAAAGATTTTAAGTGTTTTATGTTCTGACCCGAAATTTCTAGTTTGCTTTAAAGTTGCTGGCAGTTTCTTACCTGGACTGAGTTCTCAGTGCAGATTATTTTTAAGTTCAATTTAAGGCTGAAACGAGTGTTTACATGCTTGAACGTGGGGACTTGACTTTAGAGCTTCAAAGCTGAGTGAATTGAGGCTGTTTGCTGTGTAGTAGCTGCACCAGAGTAAAATGTGAGGAGAGAAAAAGAAAAAGAAAAAGAAAAAGAAAAAGAAAAAGAAAAAGAAAGAGAAAGAGAAAAAGAAAAAGAAAAAGAAAAGAAAAAAAAGAAAAAGAAAAAGAAAAAGAAAAAGAAAAAGAAAAAGAAAAAGAAAAAGAAAA
>WEKY01005616.1:0-29897 GCA_013390045.1 Picathartes gymnocephalus
GCTCTGGGAAAGTTCAGAATTTGAGAAGGAAGTAAAAAATATTTGAAGAAAGACTTTGTTGTGGAACATCTGTGCTATACCTTTTTGAGTGACTTTTTGTGAGACTTGTTGGAAAAAGGCAGTTTGAGATAAATGAGTAATGTTTGTTCAGGGGAAATGAAGAGAGGAAAAGCAAATGCTGATGGATTTTTCTCTGCAAAAGGGAAGGTTTCAAGGTGACTTAGAGAATCATTTGAAATGATAAAGGACTTGGTTAAAGCTGAAAAAGATAAACAACATTCACCAATGAGGAGATGAAAACATGGGTTTATAACGGCCTCTAACTGCATTTTGTGTTATTTGGGCTTCAGCTGGGGAAACACAGGGTGGCTTAACAGCAGGAGTGACTACCTGTAATTATTTTCTAAGTTTAAAGGTGCAAGCTATCCAGAAAAACCTTTGCTGTTTTTAATGAAAGCAGTTGTTACTTGAACATAGATGAAGGAAGAAAGGTGTTTATTTATGTATTTAAATTATGACTTGTAGAGAAAAATTAAACACAGTGGGTAGAAAGATCCTGCACAGATGTGAATTGATCTTGTGTGTGTCTGTTCTGACAGAAAAATGGGCAAACTGGCTGGATTAAATGGGAAAAAAAGTACTTCTCCATAATGTTCATGGGAAAACCAAAAAATTACTTTATTGGAGCCTGAAATATTTTTTATTTGGCACAATTTTGTGCATTTGTCTTTCGGCCAGGGCAAAGTTTTCAGTACTGAAAATATGGATTTATTGTTACTGAGTCATTTCTTGAAGCAGTTTTTGGACAAAACTAGAAAGATGCAAAATCTGTTAACATTTTTATGGGGAAGGTTCAAGACTTTAGGATATTGTTTTGCTTTAATATTGCTCTAGTAGTTTTTGGTTGCTTTACAGAAGTTTAGAATAACGATCACCTTTATTTTGAAGAGCTTAAAAAGGATGCATAGAATTTATGTGACTTGCTGAAAACACAGAAAACTATGAGCGTAAAGTCCATTTTCCCAAACATTCAGTTTAAAACACAAAACTCTGAGTTACCTACACTTGCACTATGGAAGTGACACTAAAGCAGCAAGGGATTTACCTCTGTATTAGTGTAAGTCTGGAAAAAATGTAGAACAGGCATAAGGAACAAATTGTGGGTATAAATGATCTTGGCATACTTATACTGCAAATTAAGGCATGTTTGTGGTCTTTAACAGCATCTTTGATAAGAACCTTAAAGGCAACTTCCCTGCCTGACCATTTAGGAGGCACTCTGGCGCTCACACTCCCCCCGCCAGTGACTTTAACTGCTGGGACTGAAGCCACTTCTCAGCAGGTGGCTCCAGTAAGCCAATGGATGCCCCACTTGCTTCCCTACACACTTCACTCTCACACAGTCTGGCCAGGTTTCCTTACTGGCTCGACCCCAGATTTCCTATAGCAGAGTCTCATACCCCCTGTTCTTTTAATTTTATCATGGTGCACCAACAGAATGAGAGCTCAGGCTGGTGCCTCTGGGGAGGCACCCCCCCAAAAAAGGAGAAACTGGGCTTTTTGCCCTCACAGTCCATGTCAGGGTCTTCCAGCCCACATAGACTGTGAAGGCATTTAGTTTCCTCCGCAGGGGATTCAGAGCCAGGACAGCTCTGCAGTGTGAAACAAAACTGACTGAGTTTTGCTAAACAAATGAAAATGCTAATGTAGGCACACCAGAAATCACTTAGGACTTCTGATGCATCTTTAGAGTGTGTGCTTCCTGAATATTTTTTCTTAGATGCTGCAAGTCATTATTCAGGATTTATAGTATTTTATATAATGGGAAAAAATTTGTCCATGACTACAAATCTCTGAAAACAGGGTTTTCAGACCTGATGAGGTCACACCCTGTGTCCAGTTTTGGGTGCCTCACTACATGAAGGATATTTTGCTTCTCTAGGGTATCCAGAGAAGGGCAATCTTTTGAGGCTAGTAGCAATGTAGAGTATCTCATCTGTGCCTAATCTTTGTTTCCCTCATACCAACTGCACACTAATAATTGATGATTTTCCACAGTTTTCTAAAATATTTTGCCATATAGGAAGTAGATACATGCTGTGAAATCCCATTGGATTTGATCTCACTGAACCCTCCCTTTATCTCTTTTCTCCTTATTACATATTCTGTGGAGTCAGATGAAACCCCTTATGGTTGACTTCAGGGGTTTCCCACTGCTTTTTTATTGTCTCATTATCAGTTTTTCTCAAATTATGAATAGAGGGATTATTTTTCCAAACAAGGATTCATATAGCCTGGCAACTCAATAGCCTAGGTTCTGCAAGTCAAGCTGTGTTCCCTTCTGCTTCTCACATTGTCACCACCAATAAAGAATCTGCAGCTGGGGACTCAACTTTGTCAGTGATACATGGAGAAAGAGAGACTATAGTTGCTCCTCCACAGCTGTGGTAGGAACTGAAGCAGAAGATTTTATTTTTCTTGTAACTGAAACAAGCAGGTAACAGGTGACTACATAGAAGCCAAAATATTGGAACTATTTAAAGTACCTGTATGCTGAGCTTGATTTCTAAATGGTCACCACGACTTCATCTTGACCATTCTCTTTCTCTACATGTGATGTGCCCCAAGAGGTATCTCCTGCAACAACTTTTCTCTCTATTCTATCTTTTTTTCCCACTTTGTAGTTGCAATGAACCTAATTTTTGGCTTCTACACTGTGGCCAGCAGGTGTAGAGTATGGCAATGATTGCCCCTCTGTACTTGGCACTGGTGAGGCCACTCCTCGAGCCCAGTGTTCAGTTCTGGGCCCCTCAAAACAAGGAAGGCATTGAGGTGCTGGAGCAAGTTCAGAGAATGGAAATTGTGAAGGGTCCGCAACACAACTCTGATGAGGAGCAGCTGAGGGAGCTGCGATTGTTTATCTTGGAGAAAAGGAGACTCAGGGGGGAACTTGTCACTCTCTAGAGCTGTCTAAAAGAAGGTTGTAGCTAGGTAGTGATCTGTCTGTTCTCCCAAGTACCAAGTGACAGGATGAGAGGAAATGGCCTCAAGCTGTGCATGGGGAGCTTTAAATTGGATATTAGAAAAAACTTCTTCACCAAAAGGGTTGTTAGGCTTTGAAAAAGGTTGAAGTGGGGAAAAGTGGTTAAGTCACCATCCTTGGAGGTATTTAAAAGGTGTGTAGCTGTGGCATTTAGGGACATAGTTTAGTAGTGGACTTATCAGTGTTGGGTTTATGGTTGAACTTGATAATCTTAAAGGTCTTTTCCAACCTAAATGATTCTGTGATTCTTATTCCTCTGTCTGCACACCAGTTGCTGCTCTTCTCTCAAGTTTTCCAGGATTTCAGCAAAGCTGCATTCTTCAGTCTGAAAATATGAACATTTCCACTGGTCCCTGATGACTAATTTTGAGAGAGATTTTCCTTTACCAAAGAAAAGAAAAATGGTAAGGTATTCTCCAATTACTTAATTTATAATTTAAATTTTATGAGTTTTTTCCTAGGTAAATTGGAGGAGGAATGCTTTCTTTTATGAAAAAAGGTCAAAACCTTTGCTGTAAGAGATGATTGGTTATGCAGTTGCTGTGACTAAGACCAGCTTTAAAACAGTGATAACATATCTAGGGGACACAGAAGCTCATGTGAATGGACATAAGATTTTTAGGTTTTTGCTTCTAAATTGTGACTCCGGTGGGGAGAGACTGGGAAGCTACCTGATGATTAATGTGAAAGTATTTCTTGGCTTTTATCTTAATCTTAATAAAAAATGTATCACCAAATAGAAATGCCTAAATTAACAAATTCTGCATTGCAATCAGTAGAAACTGCCCCAGAAGGAGACAGTATATTGAAGAAAAAAAAGAGCAAGTTAGAAATAAGTTACCTTCTTTTTTGTTTAGGTCAGAAGTGAAAGGTTTGGGGTTTTTTTGGTCAGATGACATTCAACTTACCCTGGACTTAAGATCTTATGATCCACGCAATTTTTGTAAAACAAGAAATTAAGAAAAAATATTCAGAAAGAGAAATTTCTATGAAGGAAACTCTTGAATTTCTGTGGATTGTAATACATGGGAAAAGGTAGTCCTCATCCTAGGGGAAACTTGTCCATCTGACTGCACCTTATGCTTAAAAAATTCAAAGAGTTTTTTACTTCCCCACCCAACAGTGAGGGCACAACATAAAGGTAGCACAGCCCCTGGTACCATGGATTCAGCACTTTTTGGTAAGGAGCATGTCGAAGTAAAGAGTGGCTCTTTTCCAACCTGGTCTTATCCAGAGCAACATGTTATTCACTTGACATTTCTAAGAGAAATCATCTTTGTTCTCCCATTTCTTTCCATCTTTGAAGGGCTCTCCTGCTTTTATTTTCTATATAGAGCTTCAGATCTTTAACTCCACATACCAGAGAAAATCAAAGCTGCTATTCTCTATTTGTTTTAGAACTTAACAACCCTCTGATGAAAGTCTACTAAAGAAGTTGCTTGGCTTTTCTTGGGTTCATAGAGCCACCTGATGGGTGTGTGCTCTGGGAGCTGCACACCCCCAGGGTCATTCACTGATAGGATCTCATGCAGAGGAAGAAAAGGGGAGCCAGCTTTGATCACTGGCATCACAGAGATTCAAAGGAAAATAATAGGAACTAAAGAAAAATGTGAGATAAATTGAGGAACAGCAAAGGTGGCTCTGAGTGAGGCTCTGTTCCCACAGTCAGAGGGATGGATATGAACTATTCTGGAAGTGCAGTGTGGGAGCAAACACTGGAGCGACATGGGAAATGGCACAATGTGCCTCACTTCTGGCTACCTGCAAGTGAAAGAGCCATCTCTGTACTGTGGCTTTACTGAAAAGGTATGCATGTGCTGTTAATGTGCAAAAAGATAGGTGAGGTGATCCCTTTCCTTTAACCACAGAATATTCTAGAGGGATTTGGAAAATGTTGACTTCCACTGGGATTAGTAGGACAGAATGAAAAATCACCATTTTTATTTCTGGGCCCTCCCTCCAAGGCTTTGCAGGTGACAGACCCACTGAAAGCATCCATCTCCGCTCTGTGCTCAGTAAGCAGAAAATGAAACAGAAGAGTCAGTGTGACAGTGAGTGATTTCAAGCCACTTGTAAAGGCACGCTTTCAACCCAAGGCCATCAGCTCAGGAGCCCTCACAACAATAGGGTAGGTTTTAATAAAACCACAGCCACTAGAATCCAAAGGGATCTTGAACAAGACAAACAACAAACACAAAACCTTCTAAAATTCATGCTGCTCATCAAGGTGCAAAAGTTCCCCAAGGCACTTTGGCAGGATTTGAAGTTACTATGGGTACTTTTTCCTGTCCTTGTCTGTCTTCAGCCCAGCTCAGTTCAAGAAATTCCTCCCCAAACAAACTGCACTAGCAGATGATAACTGCTGCTTTTCTCTTTTTGTCTTGGGACATCTGGATAAACTGCATAGTTCCTTTCAAAATGTCTTGGCTCCCTCAGACTAAGGCTGGACACAGAAGAGTGACTTATATGTAAATCTTGGGATTGATGGAATTTTTTCCATTTGCTAATAAACTCACGAAGTATTGCTCTGTGCAACATATACTATTTGCCAGAAGAAGCTACTCAAAACAGCTCTAAGGTGGCTCACAAAATTTTAGTATCATGTTCTCTTCAACCTTTGAACAAGCATTGAAAAACACAAGAGTACATTTTTCAATGGGGTCCTGGATGCTTAGATAGAAATATGGACTAACTCCAACATTATCAGGACTCCAGTGTTAAGGTTCTGAAACACAATAAAATGGCATTAAAATACTTAAACAAAAGGCACTTTTTAACCTGGATCTTCCTGAAACTAAATAGTGTCTTTATCCAGCAATCTGTAGTCAGCCTTTCCCCTAATCTCTTCTGGAATTTGCATTAAACACAGCCAGGGGATTCAGCATCTTACCTGTGATTTGGAAGATGAAAGACCAAGTCTAAGTGCTGTGTCTGGGACCAGAAGTAGTTAAATATTTTTTTTTTATGAAGTGGAAAAGTTGTAATGGGAGGCATTGAGAGTGTCTGAATCCATAACAGATTCAATGAGAGTCAGAGCTTTGCAAGCAAAAGTATGCAATAGACAAGTTCAGAAAGCTGCTGTGGGCAGGCCAGCTAGAGACTTCAGGCTGGATTTTGTGCATCTCAGATGCAGGTTTTAAACAGTGGCTGGCGGGATTTGTCCTCTCTTTCTTTTACTGGATAAAGACCAAGTTTGAGTGGCAAAATCTCAGCCTGATTTTCAAAAGGAGGTTCCTGTTTACCACCCTGCTCTAATTTTCAGCTTTTTTTGAGCACGCGTTAGGATATGCTTTCTGCTGCAGCAGAGATCAATAGCAAATGATACCTTTGAAGAGGGAGATTTGAGGGATTCAGCAGGAAATTAAAAGAAACAACATTATACAAGCCACTTCTTCCTGTTGACCTCACATACTATTTGGTCTTTCCAAGCAGTGGCTAGGTGTATATATCCCAAACCAGTACGTTATAAAGCTAATTGAATAATTCTAAAAAGTACTTCACTGGAGTATCACAGCCAATATATTCTGAAGGCTTCCTCTCTTGCCCCACTCAAAAAAGTGTTGAAAGGGAACCGGGAATGCAATTTTTACCTTTGATAGCATAGTCTATCAATTATGCAGGCAAGACCTTCCTACAAGTCTTATTTTAAGGTACAAACGTACTGAGGAGAGAATTGTTCCTTTCTGCATCCTTTCTTCATGAAACAATGAAAACAGGCTCTTTTTAACATTCTGGTCTTCTGAAGGACCCAGCTTCATGGCCAAGATACTGAAATGTTATCTTGATCAAGAAATCTTACAGGACTTCCCTTCTCAAGCAGAAGCACAAAGGAAGAAAGCAGAGCTGAGGGGTGGTGCTGTGTGCAGTTGCATGTAATATATCTATCCACCACCTTTTTGAGGAAACTTTGGGCCATCTAAACAGTGACCCTTTTAGAAAGGCTTTCAGGTGTGGGTTTTCCCTTAGAAACTTGGTAAAAATTGACTGTCTCATCGTAGCAAATTATCTCATCTCCCTCGGTGACCAGTAGAGAGAGCCAAGCACCCTTAAAAATCAATCAATCCTTTTCTCTGGCACAAATTTCTAAAGTAGATGAGGTGTTTTTTTCTGCTTGTTGCCTCTTTATCCCCATTGACAGTAAGGACAACATAGAGGAGCGCTAGGAAGGGCAGGATATTAGGCAACTGTATCGGAAAATAATGGAGAATCTTCTCTTAGTATGTAAACTTCATTGCATTTCATTCTGAAATGGAGAAGATTTGCTTGTTGCTCGAAGGTCTCTCCTACCTCAGTTTCAATCAACTGTTTACAACAAAGTGGGAGTTTGTTTGTTTTTGTTTTGTGTGTCTGGGGGTTTGCCTTTCTGGGGTTTTGGGGTTTATTTGGGATGGGGTTTTTAATTTTTTTGGTTTTTTTGTTTTTTAGGTTTTTGAATATATAAATGCGCTAAGAAATTTGAATTTTGGAGGAAATTTACCTTTGAAAGAGCTGACTTAGGCAGGGAGGGAATATAATCAGAAAAGACAGGCCTTGTATGCTATGCAATGTTCTACAGTACAAAAAGATAAACACTGTAGGTCTGTCCCTCAGTGTGCTGACAACCGCCTACAAGTTTGTGTGTGTGTGTGTGCAGAGATACACGAGTTGAGGAAAGGTTTAGACTGGATTGTGGGATAGTGATTTGCTTGAAGTAAAGCCTCCTGTATAACCTTTTATTATGCTCTAATATAGAGCACACCAGCAGGGCAATTGGTGCCTTTAGCATCCCCTCAGGTCACGCAGAAATTGTTCCATGTCCTGCAGAGTTGCAAAGTCTTGGGTAAGCTTGCTTCAAAATTGATCCGTATTTCAGGGAGTTCATATGCTAGTGAGTTCTGAGGATGACAGCTCAAATATATATGATATATATAATTTTTGTTTGAAAAAGTTTTATCCACCAAGTTTCTACTAAAGCTATGATTTCTAGTGTGACTAGCAACCAAACCCCAAACACTGCCATTTCAAACAGGATCTTAATGCTTACCTTCCCGAAAACAAAAGGAATACATCTTCTTTGTAGTGAGTAAGAATAACTATGAGAGCATGGTTTGGGGTTTTTTGTCATTTGTTTGCTCTCATTGCTATTAAATTACAGCAATTTAGTGTTTTATAGATCTAAATCTGGCGAGTCGTATTTTTAGCCTGAAGTTACTGAGCGTAGCTACCTAGACAGCAGCAGTGAAGTCTTATTTTACAGTAAGGAGGACCTCAGCTGTTACGATGATGTGAGGACAGGATCTCAAAGTATTCAGTAATGCTTATCAATAGCATGTAAGCTGAACTGAAGAAAGCAGCATGTCATATCAAAACACAGGTGGAGTATTGTTTACCTAATTTGGGATTTGTGACAGGACTACAGCAATAATATAGTGTTTGCCATGTAGTTGTCTTTCCTTGGTACGATCACTAAAAGTTATTAAGTGACCAGCAGTTCCATGTGTAAGTAAAGATGATGGGTGTAATTTGTGGGTTTTAATTTCAAATATTGGTGTATATTAATTCAGCATCTGTGCACTATCTGTTCCTTTCAGCACAGCTCCAATTTCAAGTTCCAAGTATAAGACAATGCAATATAATATAATTGTGGTCATTTTATTTTCTTCAATAAAAGCAATTGTTGCCTGTAGCTGGTTTCAGAGTGTTGTGAGCAACTTGAAACTGTTACTGACTGTCTGTTAAAAGAAGTCTCAAGCCTGGCAAATGCCTTTGGAGAGTTTTTGTGATTGACTTTATATTTAGCTTTTAGATGGAAAAGCACAGACTGTTCAGAACAGCTGACAGTCACTGAAGTAAAATGAAAGGCATTGTTTTGCAAAAAACTCAGGTGAGTGCAAAGCAAACAATAGCCTAATTCTTTTACCTTAGTCAATTAAAAGTTAGTATGTGTATTAAAACCTTGATCTTTATCATGCTGAAATTAATTGTAAAACTCTCACTGACTTCAATAGCAATACCAAAATGCAAGATAAAATTGCTCTTTAGAATGAGCTGAAAGAACTATTGCCTTCAAATTTTTAACATTATATTTAATTGCAAGAATAATGTTTAGAGCAAACGACTAGTAATCAGGAGCCCTGTATTGTGTTCCTGGAACAGAAAAGCAAACGCTCAGATTTAAGGACATGTCCTGAATGAAGCTGCTTTCTGGAATTAAAATCTGTATTCTAATCACTGTTCTCAGTGTCTTTGGCATTATCAGTCAGGGCATCGTCTTGCCAAAGTGGCAGACACCCTTGCCATTGGTGTCAGGGTAATGTCATCTGGGAAACTCCTTGCAGGTCCAGGATCTTGGTAAATATCTTCATCTTTACAACAGATGACCTAATGCAGATACCATGAAGTTAAATAATTTTTTATGTTCTGCTGTGTTTAGAGATGAAGTGATATGTAAATGCAAGATTTTGCTGTGATATTGATATACCATTTCAGATGTGAAAGACATCTGGCTTCCCAGGACGCCTGTTCTCTGGTTTGGATGTTTTTATTGACTTCTAAATGATCTATTTGGTTGAGAGCTGAGCACTTTCTGTGTAAGTGCTAACTTCCTTTATTTGCAAGGTGGAGGAGGACTGGGGAACATTCCAGTGAAATGTTTTGCCAGCAGCAATCTCTCAAAGTGCTTAGAGTCTCCATCTAAAGCTGAGCAGTACTGAAACAAGGAAAGGATGATGATTAATAGAGGATTACTTATGTACCGTAAGGTAAGATGAAAAGCTGGAGTCATTAGTACAGTTCTTAAATTTGCTAAAGTGCCTTGTTCATATTGCTTTTGCATTCTTGGAGTCTGAAACCTGATGTCAGTCAACTGTTTTGTTCCAGAGTTGGAAGTTCCTGCTCTGAAGAAGTGTGTTGATTCTAGTCTATTAATTGCATAAGCTACAAGCCTCATCAAAAGAGCAAAATTCCTGTCTTATTCCACCTTCAGTCTGATCTTAGCCCTTTTGGAAGTTTGCAGTCATGCCTGAATCTGAGGATGTGGTGAACTCTTGCCTCTTTTCTCTTCAGTTTGGTTTTCTTGCATAAAATGCTGGACTACTCTGAAAGTGCTCTGTGCTTTCCTTCAACATAAATGGTGAGCTGTGCTTGCATGTCTACTTGTTTGTCCATCCTGGTTCTCACGCAGTCCTCAAACCAGGACCAAGGGGGAGTCTTGGATCATGGCTGTACTAACTTCCCACCAAAATGCCCAGGCAGTTTTCCCTGGCAGTGACACTGACCAAAACACATTGTAATAATGACATAGAGACTCAAGTCATACATAGGAAAGTTACAGCACAGATCTACATGGAGAGCCTGAGGTAGCTAATCTGTTACAGTCTTGCAACCTCAGTGACGATCACTTATCACTCCAAGGTTTTAATACTGGCAAAAAAAATTTGAAAAATCATTGCCCACAAGTTACAAAAATTGAGTCTAGAATGTGCAATGGTACCTTGGTTTTAGCTTTAGCAATGGGTCTGGGCGGCAGCTACAGTTCTGGAAAGGCCCTACTTTGGAAGGCAAGCAGATTCAAATCTGGATCTATATTCCATGGCCTGTATCCATTGCAATATGGCATGTGCTTGATGGAGAACAGAAATAGGAACTGAAAAAGTTAATAAACTCTTTTTTTCTGGTGTTAGAACCATGTTTAATTTCTCTTTACTGTTTGCATTTACAACACATTTGAAAGTCTGGCATTTTACAGGAATATAATAAGACTGGTAATTAGAGCAAGCTGAAAGAATCCAAGCCAAAGTCAATAGTTACCTATTTTTTTTCTCTTGTAAGCAGAAGCTTGTCAAGTTCAACAGAGAATTTTTCTTCATTATAATTTATTACAAAAGTTATAAAAACAAGATATGTTGAAAACGTAAACCTGCGTCTTTCTTTCCAAAACTGATTTAGCAGGTTGAGGGAGATTAAACTGAAAGGGATTATATTTTTAACTTAAGCTTTGCCCACCAAAAAAGCCCCACTCCACAAACAAAAACACTAGATGACACAATTGCAAAATTGGGCTCTATTCACAGAAGAGAAATTGCCTGGCTGGGATTCATACAGTCTTCTATGGCTCTTCAATGAGAAACTGGGTCTTGGGCAGGGACAGCTGTGCTGCCTGGGTGCCCACATCTAGAGGGTGCTGGGATACAGTCAGCTACACGAAATGAGAGGGGCTGTTACACCTGACAAAGGGACTAGTCTAAGAGATGGAGAATTTCATAGGGTGTTTAAGCACCTTGCAAAGCGTTAACATCTAACAAGAAAGCTTATGGCCCAAATGCTGCACTTCTGCAAACATTAATACAGGCTGTTGTTAGCCAGGGGAAATACTTTGTGAGGCTCATTAGTTTAATTGGTCCCTGTCATCTAGTTAAAAAGGAGGAAAGAAGTGCTCCTGACAAAGGCACAGGCTCTGTGCAAGTGGTGTTTTGCTGCTGTAGCTCTGCTGTGTGCTGGCTGGCTAGCAGGGGACGCATGCATCCATCACAGCCTCGTCCTCCGCTGGCACAGGGCAGCAGCAGGCAACAACTCCCTGGCACAGTTATGTGCCTAAACCACTACCATTATAACCAGCTACGATGTGTGCGTGCCTCGGCCACTATGGCACAGACTTGGAGTGCCACCTGCCTGAATGCTGTGGGTCTTTTTGCTGTGGGCAGCCATGGGTGCTTCTCCTCCTTCACTACTTCTGAGGGCGGGTGGCTCACAAAGATGCTCATCTCTAAAATCGTTGTAAGCACAGCTCTGTGGGAATCAAGTTTCAGTAGGGACTGTTCCTGGAGACTAGTTGCATGAATGTCCTGTTGTATAAGTAGGGATAAGCCATGGACCTGTAGTCCCTAATCTGCGGTATGGAGCTAATATTTACTTAGGGCAAAGCCTGTTTTGATGCAGATGTGTACACCAGGAGACCTCTCCCGGGAGGGGAGGCACTGCATGCAGATGATTACAGCTGTAGCTGGCTCTCTGCTGTTCTAGTGGTGACAGAGGTGCCAAACGGCACACATTGCAGTGCTGGCCTGTGCTGGTCTAGGCTGGCCCCTCTGAACACAGCTAACAGAAATTCAGTGCTGTTGTTAAGATCCATGCAAATCTATTCTTGCAGGTGTCTTGGCTTCTCATTTGTGGGGCTTTACTGAAATTTTCTCGTGTTGCAGTACCTAAGTTAAGTCTACTAAGGCAAAGTGTGTATTCTGCTTTCTAGATCATTTAAAACCTGTGGCAAAATTGACTATATTGGTTTGGTTAATTGTCCTCATTCAAGAAACACTGGTAGCTCCCCTGAGTCAGTACAGCAAATTCTTTTATGCTGTAAAGTGTTTACTTTCCTAGAGTGAAAGTACGTGGGCTGTCATTATGTGACTCTAGAGTTCCACACTGATAAAGGCTACATGTGACTTTATTTCTTTTAAGCTAGTAAGCAACGGTCAAATTCACTGGAATAGTCTCAGAGACTTATTTCTATACTTTTTCTTTCCATTGTTTTTGATTGGATGTTACTGGATTGATAATAACATTTTGTTCTTTGGGAATCTTGCTCTCATTGACTGTGCAGGTTAGCCTCTGCTTTTTCACAGAAGAAGTCAGCCAAGCTAAGTCTTTCCTTTTGATTCATGCAGGTTGTAAGGTCATTTCTGGTAGGTATGATTTGCTAATGAATTCATGCTCCATTTCTCAGCTGGCTGGTTCTGCAAGTAGGCCTGGACAAATACACTGACATTTGAATTTAAGGTGACATTCAGTCTTAGGTTAAAAAAAATTTGAGAATAGATTTAGAAACCTGTACAATGCAAAAGAAATATTAAGTAGAATAAATAAAACCACTTGGATCAAAAGAACATAGATATGTGCATATGTGTATGTGTATATGTATCTCTATATTACAGGTTACAAAGTGCTCCAAAGAAATGGGGAAAGTGAAGCACAAGCAAAGGGAGGGAAAGGGTGTCATGTGGCAAGCAGCATTTCCAGTGCAGTCATTCCTAATGTGGCAAGTGCCAGCACAGAGATGACTCAGAGGGACACTACTGGGTGTCATTTCCCAGGTGCACACAGAGCATGGGCAGAACTGAGTACATCTCTCCCCCTCACACCACCAGCCACCCCGACTGGGTCATCTTAGCCAGGTGAAGTCTAGTGTGGACTAACTTTCCTACTCCTGAAATAAGAAAAGGCTAGAATTTGAATCCTAGGCTGCAGTTGATCTTTCAGCACCCACCACAACTATGCCTGAAACTGGGAATGGATTCTAGAGGCAGGACCTCCCTGTTCCTAGGTTTTTAGAGTCTTTGACTCAGCATTGGAAAATTTTTCTTTGGTTCAGAAAAGGTCAGTGTCATGGTTCGAGAAGGGAAAAATCACGTCTCAAACCATGACACTCAGTCCAACAGATGAGACAAGGGTAGGGGCCAAGGCACCACCAGGGACTTCAATGTTGGCTAAATTTTCCAGTTTTGACTTGTACTTCTTGTGTGAGTGTACTCAAGCTACTCACCTATCCATGTCTCCATCCACTCTAAGGTGAAACACAGTGTGCAATACTGCTTCATTTTTACTGTGATTTGTTTGTAAACAGCTCAGGGGAAAAAAAAAAAGAAAAAAACAGCTGTCTCATTATTTCCTTTGGCAATGTGTTCCCCATCCTTAAAGAAGGATTTTTGGTCCTCCACAGTGTTAATTAGAAACGATTAATGAACTGGTGGCTTTTCAAAAGACAGCAGTGTTGTGTGATCCTTGGGGTGTAAATGTGTCTCAGAGGTAGAAGGAAAATAGGAATATCTATGAGGAAAATTCCAAACTTCATCTCAGCATTCTCAGTGGTTTTGACCAATAGAGATTCTCATAATTCACTTAGGGTACACCAGGAGTGTTGGCTCACCCAAAACACAAACTACTGGTTAATTTCAATTATGAGAAGGCAGCATCTCATAGATAGAACTGGTAATTGGCTTTGACTCACTCCTGGATCAGAGGACATTCAAAACTTCATTTGCCACTTCCAATGAAGGTGTCCTAAATACCATGTGGGAGTGAGAGGTACTTTCTGCATATCATTTAAATTATATTACTGCAGAAAGGAGAAATCCAGAAAATTTTTTCAATGAAAGAGAGATGGAGAGAAAGACATGGAAAAAGAGGGATGTAACGCTAGAGGTGAGAAAAGGGAGACAACAGTGAAAGGGGACACCTGTTCTTACTCTGTAGGATGTTTCTATATTTTGTGTTAAATGCAAAGTGAATAATATATGCCACTGTCATCGCCACCACCGTTACCTAAATATATTTTTCTCCTTTTGCCAGTCATTAAATGACGAATGGCATTAAATGAATGAATGAATGGCCAGAGACATGAATGAAGTCTGTGAAAGAAAATGACAGGCTGTTCTTCAGGAACAGCCTCCAAACAGAGTGTCCCTCTTCACTGCTGGTGCATAGTGCCAGAGCAAGAGCGTTTTAGTTTGTTGCTACTTTCTAGTCCCCCCGTAGAGAGTCCAGACAGAATGTGAATCTCTGGCATTTGAAATGTAAACGCTATTGTGCCTAATTTCTAACCACCACAGTCTATTACAGGTTCTTAATCATTTCCATGGAATTAAATCTTAACCCCATTACCCTGGGATTTAAGGTAATAATCCGAGTTTTCTGGAAAATCTCTCATATAAAAGTCTCCTGGCTTTGCATAGGACACACCCCTGGTATAGTTATTTAACTTGCTCAAGAACACCTTGCCAAAATTAGTTTTTTGGAAGAACTGGTAATTCAATTTCTTTGCAATAATTTGCACGTAAATAGGCATGGAAAATTTTAATTTTAGTTTCTCTGAAATCACAGCATTCAGTGTAGATACATTAAGGAATTTCAGTGGAGCATGAGATCAGCTCCAGAAATGTTGAATCCTTTAGAGTACCACATTTGTGCTATCACTCAGCAACTAATTCCATTTTTGATGATCTTGCCAAGATGTTCAAACTACATTAATTATGTCAAATGCTTTGATTGGTATTTAAACTGTTTTCTCTTCCTTTCAAAAAGGTTGCCACTTTAACTGCCCAAGTGTAAAACACAGTTGCAGAAGGGTTTTTGTGTGGTAATGAGACACACTAATCTTACCTGCTCATTAAATGTAGATTCAGATTTATGTGTCTGAAAATAGTATAATGTGTCTGAGATTAGTATAATGACATACTCTTGCTTGAATTATGTAGAAGTAGTGCATTAAAAAAATGTATGGAGATTAGTGTCAAAATTTCTTTTAGTGGATAATATCTTGAGGAGAGGGGTCTTAGGTTCAAATTAGGATAATTGCAATTAATTGAACATAATTTAGAAAGCAAAATCTTTTAGAAATGGTGGTCAGCTAATGAGTAATCCAATACATCTAGCAGATGGACTGTTGACTGAAAAGCAATTAATTTGTTGTTTCAGTGTCATCTTCCTCTGTTTCCACATAGCAAAGTGAAGACTGAACCCCAGTGACACATAATGTCAGAAACAAGTAGGTGCTGGAATTTTTTGGTGATATTATCATGCTCTGACTGGCTTCTTGAAGCAGTCTTTACTCACAGGATTTAGTTTTGATTCCTTCTGGCACATAACCACAGGACCAGATCTCATATAAATAGTATTCAAACAAGTTTCTTACCAAAATTAGAAGGGACCTTTAAGCGTAGAAATTATGTATGCACCAATGTATATTCGGTTGGTGTGGCAAGTAGCAGGGGTGCCAGGGGTGACTTCTGCCAGAAGATGCTTGAAGCTCCCTGTGTCTGACAGAGCCAAGTCCAGCTGGCTTCAGGACAGACTCGCCAGTGGCCAAGGCCGAGCCTGTCAGTGATGGTGGTAGAGTCTCACTGGCAAAGTGCTTAAGAAGACAGTAAAAAAACCTGCAAAACAGCAACTGCAGCCAAAGAAGAGAAGAGTGAGAGTATGTGAGAACCAACACTGCAGACACCAAGCCCAGTGAAGAGGGAGGGGGAGGGCTTCTCCAGGCGCCAGAGCAGAGATTCCCCTGCAGCCCGTGGTGCAGACCTTGGTGAGGCAGCTGTGCCCCTGCAGCCCATGGAGTTCCACAGGGAGCAGAGATCCACCTGCAGCCTCTGGAGAACCCCATGCAGGATCAGGTGGATGCCCAAAGGAGGCTGTGAGAAGCCTACACTGGAGCAGGCTCCTGCCAGAACCTATGGATCCATGGAGAGAGGAGCCTGTGCTGGGGCAAGTTTGCTGGCAGGTCTTGTGACCTCACAGGGGACCCACAGAGGAGCAACCTGTTCCTGAAGGACTATACCCCATGGAAGTGTCCCATGCTGGAGTAGATCATAAGAAACTGTGGCAAAGACTCATTTTGGAGAAGTTAATGGAAGATTGTCTTCTATGAGAGGGATCCCATGCTGGAGCAGGGCAAGAGTGTGAGGAGTCCTCTCCCCGAGGAGGACAGAGTGGCAAAGGCAACTTGTGATGAACGGACCGCAGCCCACATTCCCCAACCAGGAGTAAAGTTAAGGTTGGCAAGAAGGAAGGGGTAGGGGAAAGGTGTTTTAAGATTTGGTTTTATTTCTCTTTATCCTATTCTAATTTGATTGGTAATAGGTAAAGTAATTTTTCCGCAAGTCAAATCTGTTTTGCCCATGACAGTAACTGGTGAGTGATCTCTCTCTGTCCTTATCTTGACCTATGAACCTTTTTGGTATATTTTGTGTCCTCTTGTCCAGCTGAGGTGGGAAGTGATAGAGTGGTTTTGGTGGGCACCTCTTTTCTTGCCAGGGTCAACCCACCACAAGCAAATATTCTGTTTAACCAGTGTGCACTAACAATAGCCTGGTTGAAAACCTATCCAGTTTTATTCATTTTATAGCATACAGATTCATTCAGTAATCCATGTCTTTATGTGGCAGGATAAGCACTTGTGCTAACACATGGGAAAACCTGGAAATGAGCACCTAAGGCAAAAGGATAATGGCACTCCCCTCTGAGGTATTGCTGTCCTTGTGTTTGCCTTCCTTGTCTGTATGCAAAAGGACAAGCAGAAAGTGGTCTGGCCCAGCCCAGCCCATGGCTTGATGACAAGAAGCAAATTCTTTCCTATACCGGACATGTCAGATCTCTGCTAAACAAAAGGTTGAATCTGGGTTTCCTAAGCACGCCAGGCTCAAGAGGAAGGGAGTATTGAACAGAACTTCAGAGAGAGTAGGTAATGACAAAGACCTGCTCAATGTGCAGCTACATCTTTCTTTACAGACAATGTTATATGCTGGGATAAATACTTGAAATAGCCGCTAAATAGGAGGCGGGCAGCAATCAGTTGGCTTTGTTAAAAAATAACAGCTCTCTGAGTTGCAAGGAGGAGGTGAGTTACTTGTTAAAGTATCGGACTTAAGAAAAATCACAGGAAGAAAATTACCGAGCCATGAAAATAGCTCCTTAATCACTCATTTCCCTACTTCAAGGTACGAACTCTACTGCAAAAAGTCCATAGTTGAGAAAAACTGGACTGTCTCTGTAAAGCCAGTTAGTCATCAAAACCTCTCCCATAACAGACCCTTTAACAACTCAACAAAGCATAATCAGAGAGGAAACAAAATAACCCATCACAAATCACCTGGTTTTGTGCTTCTCTTTCTGTCCCATTATTTGTCCCTCACGAAATTTTAAAGACTGATCACCGAGATTTCTAGGAGAGGTGAGAAAAGTGCAACACGGTCAAGCCAGACAAGTGTACAGTTATGTTTTGGATCAAGAGCAGCAATATATTGAAATGTACTGAAAATATCCACCTGCATATGGCTCTTCTCTAAATGGAATGTTCTTTCATCTGACTTGTAGGAACCAGGAAACAATATCTTTTGCAGATCAAAATATAAACCTTTATTTTTCTAGTGCAAAGTCTCTCAAAGATGTCCTGAATAATCTCAGTGAGGATCCAGGATCCCAGATCATTTACAACTCTTTAACAAGGAAAAAGTAAGTTGCCTTTGAAGAGTTTACAGCACCACCTGAATGATTGCTGCTTTTTACAATTTGTAGTTGCCTATTTTTCTCTCTTTTATGTCTGCTTTCCTGAAATTACATTTAAGAATCTTCTGTTTAACAATTGGTTTATGAATAATCATGATTTTAAATAATAGTACCATTCACTTTTATACCAGTCAAACACCGTATTATTGAAGTTTTTTTAAAGAAGTGTTTTATACTAGTGTTAATTAGCATTCAGCAAATCCAACTACCAGAAACATTGTCCCGGAGCTGAAATCTTCTGTTATACATGTGTAAACTGGTATTAGTGTCAGTTTCATATAAATACGAGCGCAAGATAAGAAATACTGCAAAGATAAATTAATTAATGTTGGTGATCAGCTCTAATGTTACAGTAAAAGGAAAAAAAGCCTTTGAATAGCCAGAAAGTTCTGCCTTGGGCTGCATGTTCATTTTGGAATCATGGGGTAAGAACCATTTACCATCCATACAAAACTATCTGGAGGCATTCCTCTTTTTCTACTCATCTACTTTCCGACACTAGCCTAGGCCTAAGAATCATGGAAAGGTTTGGTATTCATTTATTTTGGATTTTGGAGCACCATACATTTTCAATGCATCCTGAAGATTTTTTAAATCTTGTGGACCATTTTCATTGGGCAGTCCATCATACAGAATGCCTGGAAGGTAGGTGGAATGTGTTCCTTTCTTTGTTGCTCTTCTAGTAGATTCTGGTAGGAGTTTGCATTCCTATTTCAACTGAGGCTTGTCTCATCTCAGAAATCCTCATTTCATTGTGACAGCCTCACAAAATCTGGGTTGCTCTGTCCCATCTCAGAAGAGAAAGGGTTGCAGTCAGTATTGTGGGGACATACTGGGGTCTTGGGAACAAAACAGGGAACACTGCTGTGGACTTAAGGAGTATAAACCATGGGAGGAGCAGCACAACAGAGAATGGTGAAAAGACACCCTAGAGTAGGATCAAACCAGCCCCAGAGGCTCACACTGAGCTCCTGTGTGCCCTCCTGCTGCACCACCACCCCTGGGGCAGGCTGGTGAGGACAGAGGTGGCACAAGCCCACAGCTGGTGCGAGCTCTGCAGTGGGGCACACTGAAGAGCAGGGCTGCAGGAGAGCCCCAGGAGGAACAGCTTGCCCTGCAAGTGAGCCCAGCTGCAAGGTCCTCCTGATGTCTTAGATCAGGAATAGATCCTGGTAGTAGGCAGCCCAGGGTGGGGGATTGGCACCAGGGCTAGGAGACATAAGCTTTATTGGCCCCCACAAAAATTAGCTTTTCTCAATCCAAGTTAGTCCATACCAGCTGCCTCATTAGCAAATAGATAACATGATGGGGAAAAAGTCAGAGGAAAACCTACGTGAAGTTGAAAGTGTTTTGTCTTGTTTTCTTTTTAACTGGAGACCTGCTGGAATCCAGAAATGACATTAAACTTCGTTTTAGATGAGATAATTGAAAAGAAAAAGATGATCAAGGGATGAACAAATGAAGCCTTTTCTTACTGCTGTATGGATAAAAAATGTTATTAATAAGCCCTTTCATTTCAGGCTTCCACTCCGTAGTCGCACATTCTGAATGTATAACTGCACAGATGAAAATTTTTAACTCTTAAGTCCTTCACAGCACTACAAATGTTTTTGAAAATAGAGAAAGGAAGCAAAGAAGGTATGGACACAGAGCGACAGAGGACATTGGGAATATAGATTTAATCAAAAACCCTTTAAAATTTACTCTTTTTTTTCTCAGTTTTCAGTATTAATATTGCATAACCAATTATTTTTATAAGAATAGCTGGTCTCATTTTGCTGTTTTAAATTTTTTTTATTTTATTTCAATATACATTTGCTGGTGATTAAAAGGAAAATTAAATTGCAGCAGTGAGAGCAGCACCCATATGTTTTGGTTCACACCCAGCTGGTAAGACCTGGAAAAGCTAGAAACAGCTGCAGGTTGGCAAAATAAGGGTGAGAAGTGAAGAGAAAATAAATCAGTATCATGCCAATTACAGTTTCACCCTACAGAGCCTTTCTTTCTACATTTCTGTGAGGAAAACATTATACTCACGTATTAATTTTTGGGTCTATATCTAAGCCTGAGTTTTTGTAAGATTAGTCTATGTCTTTAAGGACATGCTGACTATTCATTTTGGATAGTCACAGTTCAATGAGAAGATAGCAAGTCTTCAGGGGTGACAACTGTTTGTTTCTCTAGTGGGCTTTTGAAGAAATATTGAACAAAACTGATTTTGTCTCTTCGGTACCCTTGGCATGGTTAAAAGGAGGTGTTTGAGCATGCATGCCATTGAATAATGCTGAAATTAAGGCAGGTGTAAGAGGGTTTCCTCAGACCCCTGATGGTCATAGTAAAGAAAAGCAAGTTCTATACATCTAATTGGCTATACACTATAGCAAGTTTATCCCTATTGTTAATTGTATTAACCTACAAAAGGTTTTAAGGATTAATTAGAAATAAAGACCAGGAGATGAACTAAAGATTCTCAAGGGAGACACTGATATCTATTATCCTTGAATTTTATAATTATCAGAATCCTTACTATTTTAGAGCAGTGTGCTCACCTAAATGTAACCCTAATTGCCTCTTTTATTCTTAGCTCTGCAGTTTTGTACAGATTGCTAATCATATTTCAAACCAGAACTATCTGCTGAAGACCTGCAGAAACAAAAGTGGAAGAATTCTTAATGTCCTAATTTGAGAGGAGGTTATAGCACAATATTAAGATCAAAGTGCCTCGTTCTTGAAATCAAGAACAAATCACTCTTCTTTGACAAAAAGTCAGGTAGGATTCCTTTCCTCAGCTTGTACTCAGATTTTCCCTTAGGATAAGCTTAATCAAAAGAGAAGTGATGCCTGATTCAAAGGTGGGATAAATGAACTCAAGTGCTTTCTGAAGGGAAAAACAGACCTTGGAGCTTTCATTTTGATGAGTGACTGTAATACTATACAATGTTGGGCTTGTCCTCAGCACTGATCTATCCTAGTCCAGAGCAGTATCTGGCACCTGCGAAAGGCTACATTATATACTGGCTGAGTATAATGGGAAGGTACCAGGGACTGACTTGCTTGGAGAGATCCTCTTTCCATTCCTGTCACTTCCCATGGGCTTTCAAAAGCTTTCTTTCCAGTCCGTGGCTGCCTTTTTGTACCACTGTATATCTAAGTAGCATCCTTATAAAGTGGTTGTGCTCCCTTTTAAAAAAGATGTGTTAAACATAAAAGTAAGAAGTTCTGAAATACATATTGATAAGAATAAAAAAAAAAAAAAAAAAGGCAGAAAAGTACCTTGCAGGTAGTCTTAAAAAAAGGCAGTAGCATAAACCTTTAGATCTGTTTCTTTCATCCAAGCTCCCATTGAAATGACTGAGAAATCTTGCTCATTCATGTCAATGCAAATATGTGACTGTTGTGTTTGAATATCAAACAACCGGTATTCTTTCTGGCTTTTTTTTCCTTTTTTTTTTTCATACCAACAAAAATATGTTGTATTTTACTACTTCTGAGAACAACTATTGGTACTATACAGGTACAGAACAACAGCAAAATTAAATGTTGATATTAATTTTGAACTAAACCAAGTCATATTCCTGTGTCCGCCCTATATTTAAGCCTTTGGGAATTCTGGATATTTGAGTCCCTGATCCAACACTCACTCAGTGTCAATATTGTGCTTGATTACAGGGGAAACTCTTGCAGCCCAACAGTGATGAATCTTGATGTTCTGAGCTGTTAAACAGACCTGAGCATTGGCCCAGCTTGAAACGGTCTCAGTAACCACTGCTTTTCCAGCAGCAGCTGCAAGCCTGCCCACTGCTTGATGTATAACGCATTTGTCATACAGCCTGCGCTGAAAGAAGTCAAACAGAGTGAAAATCTATTGTCTTTAGCTTCAAGCAGAAGGGAGGTAACTACTTAACTTCTCTTCTGATGCTGATGTGAACACAGCATGTACAGTTCACAGGTGGTGACTGATAAGAGGATCTATGGTGGGCCTCCTTACCTGAGGTGAAATTTTTATTGTTAACACCAGGTAAGCAAACATTATTAGAGGGGTGGATTTGAAATTGCTGTGCTTGAAGCTGTCTTAGAAAAATGTACTAAAGCAAAGTGATTGGGGAGGAAGAGACAGACAAAGGGAGTGGATTTCAGCCCATTCTTTTATAGGGGTTGAAAAAAGACCTTCTCTTCCCAAGCACTCTGAGTAATCCATGGCTCTTTTGGGCCATTGGCTTCAGCTCTTTGGAAAACATTAGGTCTTACTAAGACTACGTGCTAGTCAGGTGGCAATGTGGACAATCAGCTGGCAAGAGTTATGACCCACAATTTTTACTGTAATTATGTAGACAGGTACCATTTCTGATTTATATTTTTCCTGCTTTGTCTCTTTGTATTCTTAGAATGATTTGGGGACAGATGAAATGTCACAGTGAACATGACTGAAATGTGTGAAAACTTAATTAACAGAATAATTACACAGTAGAAATGAGATCTTGTCTCACTGAAAATCTGTCAGGAAAGTTGGGCCCTATGGAATATTAGTCCACATATGTAGTCAGTGGAAAAGTCATTAGTCACAAAGTGGCTGCATCTGCTGGAAAGAGTTAATCATGTCCCTAACTTCAAAGAACACGGTATGCCTTAAAATACTCTTCTCCAGGCTTCTCAGGCATGCTGTAAATGAATATGTGATTTTCTCCCAGCTACCAGGGTAAATCTGCATAGCTCAATTGACTTCAGTTGATTTATGCTAGTTAACACCAACAGAGGATCTGGACAGAACCTAATAGCATGCCTGTATCTAACAGTCCAGCACGGTGTATGAAAATTGGGCATTATTCTGCATCAGCCAGCCCTTTGCAGCCAGGATGAATAGCAGAAAGATTTGTGATTTATTAAATGAACTTTTCTACAAAGTTGAATCTATGCTGCCTCCCATGACTTTCTACACTGGCAGGCCATATGTTTCTTCTGCATATCATATATTTTCTGTGAAAAATATTAAGATAATCAGACAGTCAGTATAATTTTCTTGATATCTGGTTAGACACACATCGCCTAATCATTTTACTCTTATCAATCAAAATTTGCATCATGCCAGGAATTTATCACCTTACTTTTTACTTTCTAGCTTCCTAAATTATTTTTATTTTTGCCTGTTGGACATATTTAACTCCTAAGAATTAATTTGAAAATGAATGCATATAGATATTAGTTGCAGTTCATTTTTTTAAGCAGACTGTGAGTATAAATCTAGAGGTTTTTAGTATTCCTCTTTCATGTTATTATACATATAAGGCAATATTTAGGCCACTGAGTTGAAGCAAATCCTGAAGTGTGATTATCTTCTCATTGAAATGCTCTCTATTGTGCCTATTTGTTTGATGTGCTTTTCTTGTACATTGTATTTCTGATGGCTTTGGGGTAAAATAATCATTATATGTCACCCATACTATCTCTTTTAATCTCCAGAAAATTAAGCATGTTTACTTAAAAACCCCTTTGATAGTGTCTTTATTAACTCAGCTATTTTATAAAATTGGAAATAATGAATCAGGGAGATGTAATTTTGATAATGCCATTTACACAACTCCTATGAGGGTAGCTAGGAAAATAACTGGAGTAAGTAAGTATCTGACATACACATAGTGAGAATGGGAAAAATATTGTAATTTCATGTAGGTTATGAGGTACTGGAAAAATACAGTCAGCAAAAGCAGTTCAGTTAATGAATTGCATTCTTCAGGGACTGCTGGACTCAGGAGATGGGTCATGGGATCAGGAATGGTTCCTTTAATCTCTTTGTCACTGGTTCAAATCCAATCTCTGGGTCACTGGTTCAAATCCAATATGGATAGATAGTAATTAGAAGTCACTCTTATTTGAGGGCTCTTAGATGAACCTTTTGAGATGGAACTGGTAAACAGACACTGCAAAACAAACCACCCCAAAACCTAGAATATCTGGAAAAATCACATTTCATAGCCAGCAGACAAACTTCAGAGACTTACTGGAGCTGAATGTGGGCTGCTTGTAGTTGCTGATGAGAAACTGGTGCACGTCTATCACTTAGGGGACACACTTCTGAGCTTGTGAAAGAGGGGTCAGCAGAGAATCACTTGTGATGCTTCCTGAACCAAAGGTTACACACTGATGGGAAATCCATACTGCTCCCCTGCAATTACAACTCTTGTCTAGGTGGGCCATGGAACACCACTGCTGCTCATTCATCTTGAGGATGTTGTTAAAGTCCCAGGCTCTGAGAGCTCTCTAATGCCCAGCTTTCCTCCACAAGCTGGTAAGGATAGGACATGCTTTATCCTGTGGGCTTCCTGAGTGTCAGGTGTGACACTAGGCAGTGATGTGAGGATTAATGTTGTCCATCACCAGTCTGGGGTTTCAGACTACAAGGGGGAATGGAGAGGTTCCAGTGCCCCCATGGTTTGTAGTGTTTAAGTTATCCCAAAGGAGGGGTGCAGAGGAGGCCACGTGAGTGGAAAGGCACATACAGGGCATCACATGCCAGTCTGCACTTCAGCAGGCTACCAGAAGATGTGCTCAAGAATAAAATCTGTAAGGCTGAAGTTTAGTCAGATTGGACAGATGAACTGCTTATACCTGACACTAATGGATTCAGATTTATACTTTTTTTTTTTCCTATCAGTGCAAAATCAGAGTGAAGGGATTTCTGAGTCAACCATGGGATCACACTATCTGCTTTCCCAAAAAACAGTTCTTGACAGGACCCATGTTAGTTGGCACATGTTTTTTGATTATATATACCCTTGTTTTCTGAATCTTTGTATGCTTTTTAATCTGTAATCAAATTCTCTGGATTTTGTATAAGACTGTGGAAGGAGCTTTTGTTTTTGTGAAGTATGGGGTTCTGTAGTAACCAAATCAAAGGAGAGATTAATCTATTTCAGCCATCTGAAACTGTGATTTGGCATATAGTAAGAACAGCTGAGACAGTGGAGGAAATTTCACATAGGTTCTGTCCTGCTAGCTGTTAAAGCAATTCCATTTGTACTCTGCATTTTGTTGTTTTCTAGAAAATAAACTCACCAAGCTACTCAAATTAGCTGGTCTTGGAAAACTGAGGTTATTTTTAAGACAAGAGATATTCTCATTCCCTAAGGAGAAGAAAAAAGAAAGGAAAAAAACTAACACTCAGAAGAACAGAAAAACAGGAGTTGGATATACTGTTAATTAAATACCCCAGTCTATGCCTTGGCCCAAATGTGAATGACCCATCCTTATAGCAAGGAGAAAAACCCTGGCTCATATTCAGATAAGTGAAAACACAAAATTTCCAATAAGCAAGACATATCTCGCTGGGCTCTGGGAATGCTCTCCACAATGACCTGCATAATTAAAATCTGCATTGCCTTCTTGGCCCAAGAGAAGTTAATGGCAAAACAGCTGCTAGCATCCATTAACTGTATTTAAGTGCTGCTTATAGGGAAAGACTAAGGTGCCTTTTGGGCACTGGGAAGTAAGATATAAATACATTTTAGCCATTATCAACAAGCATACTTGTAACAAACTGCCTTCCGGGACTGAAAGCTGTAGTCACATATTTCAAGTGTCACTGATAACTATATGTGTAAAAAGAGCAACCTATCCCAGGAAATATACTGTAGGGGATATTTTTTGCATTTGAATATGAAATGAGGCCTTCACTTAATGACCAAGTTTCTTGGACCTTTCAGTCATGTTGCCTGAAACATCAAAACAGAGAAATTTTCAATTACTTTCATGCCAGGGAATTCATATTAATGTTTTGGAAGTAAAGCATTTTTATTTTCCTCTTTCTCTTAGAAATTTTATCTTTTTCCTACACTAGAAAAAGATTCCCTGTATGTCAAATCTCAGATTTTTACTAAGTCTTCTTCTCAAGGCATTCCTTGCTTTCAGAAAAATTGGGAAGCACCAGATCATGACAGACCTTCATGATCCTTTTTTCATTTGTACCTGGGATGAGTTTTGAAAAACTATGAGTAGAGAAAGAAAGAAAACTGGAGGAAATGGGACATTATATACATTAAATTTTTGTAATACATTTAGGGATGGAAAGAGAAAAAGTGTAATGAAAACAGAAAAAGCAGTTCTGTAAGCAGTTGATATAGCATGTTGATTTTCCTATGGATTTGAATTTGTGGTTGTTTAGAGCTCTGATGGAAAATCCCTAAGTGCTGGAATATTTTAAGGTGTTTATTTCTTGCATGAGCTCTTTGATGTGTAAATGGGTGAATGTACATTGCTGTCTCTTTTCCACAGAGCCATTGACAAGGTCTCACTCTTTCTGCTCAGCCTTCCAAAGTCTGTTCTGAAGATAGCCAAGAAATCTACAGAGCTTTCATTATTTCTGAGGATTCTGTATCTTTCACTTAACTCAGGCAAGAGATATAAATTTGAGGAAGGAAAACACAAACCAATATGCAAGAAGCACTCATGGTTCTTTAAATCATGAGTTTTCAATAATAAAAATTAAATTAATTTTTTTAATTGATGGCACTTGGTGTTTCAGTTTTGCTTCAGATTTCTTGTAAAATTTAGCCAAAATGTAAGTGATTGCTATGTACCAGTGAAATCTTCCTTATTTTTTTTTCTTTTCTTTCCTTGTGTCATAAAAGTTCTGTCTGCTCTTTTTTAAGGAACAGAGAGTCAAAGAAATGTTCCTCCCTCCTCTGGTCCCAAAGCAGATCTTTTGTTTTGCCTGTCCTGAGTTGAGCTGGTATTTAATGGGCTAGTGAGGAGCCCCAGTTCAGAGCTCTCATTGGCACCAATGAGAAGGTCTTCATGGCTTTTGCTGCAGAGATCAGGGTGACTCCTGGACCTGGACTGTCAGTAGAGATGGGAATGAACTCTTTACTACCAGATGGCAAATAACATTGACTGAGATACAGCAAATATCATTTGCTTTTGCCTGTCACTGAGGAAAACTTAGTTCACCATTAATTCATCTATACACTGTAAGCCATTTTTTTCAAGAATGGCTTTTCTCTGTGTTGTAGGCAAAACAAGTATTCCCTCTGGGATGAATCTTTTCTCCTGCCTCTCTACAAGTAAATGCTCTCCTCACTCTCTCCCAGCACAGAAAGTTGTTCTGACAAGATTGCTGAAAGCAATGGGCTTCACATGACAGATGTTCCACAAGAAAGCCAAAGCAAAGAGCTACTTGACTTACTGGTACTATCATACTTCATAAGTAGCAAATTTTTACAGAGACAAAATGATAAAGAAGTGCATCTAAGACATAGCAGGCAGTCAAGTTTAAAGGTCTTCTGTCTTGCAAAAGATCCAAGAAGCTCTGGCATCCGTTTCAATGTCTACAGCAAAGACCTCTGTATGGACACAGATGTCAAGCAGGGGATCTTTGATAGTAGCTGGAGGCAATACATCTGTCTGCTGCCTTTTGCTAACTTTCTTTTTAGGTCAAACTCAGAAATCGGGCAGGCTGGCTTGCCCGACACACTTGGTACAAAAGCTTCCTTTGCTGGGGTTCCTGCCAAGAGTGGACAGGAGATCAAAACCCTCCCCAGAGGGAGACTGCAAGTAGGCTGAGGAGAGAGTGCTGCCTCTGCTGCGCTGGTATGGGCTGCTTTGGGGTGGCTTTCTACAGCAGCAGAGATGGTGGTGAAGGGCAGCCTTGTGTTCTAGGCTCTGGAAGGTGTGTCTTGTCCTCCTTCCTGGCACTTCAGCTGTCCTCAGTTGGACAAATGCTGCTGATTTTTATTTCCCAATTATACCAAGGAATAACATCATAATCTAGGAAAGCAAATAAGACAGTTTAGTGTTTCACTGTAACATCTTCCCCCTCAAATATGGGCAAAACCATCTAAATACAATGAGAATTTTATATCAATACATTTATATAGGTATGGATAAATAAAGAAATACATACATAGTACATATGTAGAAAATCACTTCAGCATAGGTCTCTTCCACTCAGATCATGAGTTTCTGACATGTGAAAGGAACAAGCAGGCATTACAAGCAACCCTGTTAGCAGGAGCACTTCCTTGCAAAGAGGAGATCACTGTGGTGAGCTCCCACTGCTATGCTCTCCCGGACTCCAGTGCCCCATGGGTGACAGGGTCCTATCTAGGCCACTGCTATGGGCACATCTGTGCTTCTGCCTGCCAAGGTTTGGAAAGCAGGCATGGGCCATGACATCCAGAGCTGTGGTCAACAGCTCATTGCCCTCATGGAGACCAGTGACGAGTGGTGTTCCCTGGGGTCAGTACTGGGGCCAGAACTGTTCAACATCTTTGTTGGTGACATGGACAGTGGGATCAAGTACACTCTCACCATGTTTGCTGAAGACATCACGCTCTCTGGTACAGTAGCCTTGCTAGAGGGAAGGGATGGCATCCAGAAGGACCTTGACATGCTTGAGAGATGGGCCTATGAAAACCTTGTGAAGTTCAACAAAAGAGACTTTCAAGTTTCCTACCTGGTGTCCCTGGTGTAATCACAGACACATCTACAAGTGGGCAGAGAACTGATTGAGAACAGTCCTGAGGAGAAAGCCTTGGTGATGGCTGATGAAAATTCAACATGACCCAGCAGTGTGCTCGCAGCCCAGAAAGCCAACCACATCCTGGGCTGCATCAAAAGCAACCTGGCCAGGAGGTCAAAGGAGGTGACTCTGCCCCTCTATTCTGCTCTTGTGAGACCCCACCTGGAGTACTGCACACAGTCCTGGTGCCTCCAGCATAAGAAGGACATGAAGCAAATCCAGAGGAGGGCCATGGAGTTGATAAGAGGACTGGAGCACCTCCTTTATAAAGACAGGCTGGGAAAGAATCACAAAATATTCTGAGTTAAAAGGGACCTACATGGACCTTTGAGTCAAACTTCCAAGTGCATTGCCTGGACAGGGTTTAAACCCACAACTTTTACACTATTAGTGCCATGCTCTAACCAACTGAGCTAATCTCAGAGTTGGGGATGTTCAGCCTGGAGAAGAGAAGGTTCTATGGAGACCTCATAGCAAACTTCCAGTATCTGAAGGGGGCCTACAGGGAAGCCAGAGAGGGGCTCTTCCTCAGGAGCTGTAGTGAAAGGACAAGCAGTAATGGGTACAAGGTGAAAGGGGGGAAATTTAGCTTAGATATTAGGAAGAAATTCTTTAATGTGGGGTGGTCAGACACTGGAACAGGTTGCCCAGGGCGGTTATGGATGGGGCCAGACTGGATGGGGCCTTGAGCAACCTGGTCTAGTGGAAGACGCCCCTGCCCTTGGAAGGGGGGTTGGTACTAGGTAATCTCTAAGGGCCATTCCAACCCCTTAACATTCTATGATTCTATGATCCCGCGCAGCCAGAGAACAGCCAAATCAAGCCTGAGGATACCACAGAAAAGAGAGAAGATCCAGACCCACAGAGTAAGTAGCCTTTGATGCTCTGGGTATGTCAGGTTAACCTTTGAATGTTAACTAAGACACTGACTGATATTTCTAAAAAAACCAACATCCAAGTGTATTATGATATGCCAAATAAATGTATCACAGTAGTGCCTCTAGCTATTGGGAGCAGTAGATGAATACCAACTCTCCGTTAAACATGTTGTTTCACATAAATCAGAGTGTTTCGCAGAAGTTCAATTTTTTTTTACTTTTTACAGAGAATATTCAAAATATAGTGCTGGGGCATTTAGTTTTGATGGGTTGTTTAAAGTATTGTAAACAATTCCTATATATTATCTGTGTATAATATTAGATATACTAAAGATGTACAACTGCAACACTGAATGTCATTAAAAAACCCAAAATTAAGTGATTCAGAGGAAAATACTTTAAAATGATTCATTACTGACTTTTTTTTTTTTTT
>WEKY01005616.1:34088-62161 GCA_013390045.1 Picathartes gymnocephalus
AAAACAAAAAAAAAAAAAAAAAAAAAAAAAAAAAAAAAAAAAAAAAAAAATCTTCCCCACATAAGGTAAAAAAGTCTATCAGTTTAAAGCATCTGTTCTAAAGAGGTTATTCCTGCTGGTCTCCTTTTATGTTTTTTTTTTCCCTTAGTTTTTAATTACTTTTCTCTTAACAGCTCCACATGACAAGATATCTCTCTTCCCAGCCCAGAGGGAATGACTGGAGCTCCTGTTTGACTAACCCAGTGCTTTTCTGACAGCTGTACTGCTAGCTTTGCCTTCTTATATTTTTTGTTGCTGTTATTGCTGTTTTTCCTTAGCTCTTGGGATTGGCTAATAGAAGATCTCTGCTGTGAAGCCCATCTACAACATGGCAGGGTCATTGTTTCCCTGTGGCAAAGGAGTTTTTATTTGCAACAGGTGAGGATGAGTTGGTGCAAACAGCAAGGTCTGTGCAGTAGTAATGCCATTGACTTCGAGGGTCTTTCACAGAGCACCTCACTCAGTGATACATATAAAAGAGGACACAAAGCTGATCTCTGGAAAGGGAGTACAGAAGAATTCTGAGCTTGTGCCAGACCCCAGTGAAGTCCAAGTGAGTGCCCAAGTGTTCTGTCATTGTCCTTTCCCATGGACAGTATATGGAGCACAACGGGACAGCAGTCCTACTAAGAGCCTCTAGGGGCTACTGCAGTTCAATAAATCACAACAAATAAAATGCAAACCCAGTTCTGAGTCTGATATGGGCTGTGTTAATCTCTGGTGTGCTATCTTGGACTTCAGAAAAGTTACATGCAATGGAATATTGCCCACTGAGCCTTTGCTGACTGCTCTTGCATTGCCATGAAGGATAAAGGATGGCAGTGAGTACAGACTATTCTCTTAGGACACAGTGTTTTGTCTTGTTTTCCTGGGGAAGGAATTAGTCTTTCAGTACTCTTTCTTGTTTGTTCCCTGCTTTCTGATAATATTATAAAAGCAGTATCTTTATCTTATGCTGGGTTCTGCAGAGAACACACCAATTTTGTGTACAAAGCAGTTTTTTCACTCTTTGCTAGCACTTTAATGAAATTTGCTTTTATTTGAGTTCATAAGAATCAATGTTTTACTAATTTTCTCTTTAAAGATACCATGCACCCTTGATAATTCTCTCCCACCACATGGGGTTTGGTTCACTGTGAAGTGCTGCTCCCACCATAGGAGTCGCAGCAAGAGAATGTGCATGTGAGGGAAGGAGCAGTCTTGAGAGCAGCATATTTAAGAAACTCAGAATTTAGGAGGAAATCTCTACAGGATATCAAAGCAAATTTCATTCCAAGAAGGTTTCAGTTTGTCAATAGATGTAGCACAAAGGCTTCCTGTTGTTTCACAAACAATGAATCTTCTCTAGCCTATAAATAATGTAAAGACAAGTCTCAAGATTTTTAAAAAATTCTGCTAGCTTGAGGCTACCTACCCAGCATGCTTCCTTGTTTACAACTTCCCACTACAAACATGTATTGTGTTTGTTTTCAGACAAACATCAGCTTTCCTGACTCCTGCAATTAAGTTCCAGTACATATTATCAGCAGCCTTTTAAGGAGTTTTTACATCTAGTGATACTGGGCAGCACGGTCATGGAGTGGTTCACTCTACACCACGGAGAATCTCCTTGGCAGGAGGTGTGTGGCGCAGCCCCATCACCTACAGGGCTAATGAGTTACTGCCATCAGCTGCCAATCCTTAGGAAGCACCTGCTCTTCAGGTAAATGCCTGAAGAGACACCCTTAAAGCCATTTATAAAGGTAAAATGAAATGGTGCATTGAGTAAAGGTATTACTACACCTTATGTAGTTCTTGGTGATCTACATGAAGGGATGAGTTTGTAAAGTTCAATTTCTTGTCCAAATGTTGTCTTTTGTGTGAGAGGGCCTAAGCTCCGAACATCTCCAAGAGTGCAGGTAAGTGTCCTTACTGTTTGAGCCATCTTCTGATTTTGTTGGTCTCTCATACTGCATTTTCCTGTGCAGGTACAGTAAGCCCAGGGGAGAGACCTTGTGCTTATGTGTCCTGCCGAGGTTAGGACCTCTTGCACAGCATGGAGTCATGTGCTTGGACTCTGTCAGGATGCTGAGGGCACAGACCCCATGCATGCCCCTTTCTAGCCAGCAGCGTCTCATAGGAAACAGAGATGCTTGTCTCTTTTGTGTGGTGTCTGATCCTGTCCCTATGGGCGAGGTGTTCTCTATCACAAGTGTTTGTTCACACAGTTTTTAGAATCTCATTAGATTGTAGATGCTCAGAAAGAGCTTTTTTGTGCAACCAGGAATGCAGAATCCTGGGCATTTATAGAGCTTACAGAAAGGAAAACAAAAG
The DNA here is from genome assembly GCA_013390045.1 of Picathartes gymnocephalus. Classification (NCBI taxonomy): domain Eukaryota; kingdom Metazoa; phylum Chordata; class Aves; order Passeriformes; family Picathartidae; genus Picathartes; species Picathartes gymnocephalus. The sequence continues at coordinate 36,441 of WEKY01005616.1, forward strand.
TAAAGATATTGATGGAGTATAGGCAAGCAAGGAGATTTAGATAGCAAATCCGGAGTTTAGCAGTTAAACTCCACTTTCTTTCCATTTCATCCACTTTTACTCTTTATTGGAAGGATCCTGAAGCACATTGTTGGAAAAATCAAATTTGGGTCAAGGACAATTTAGTCTATGGCTCTGCACTTTACATGAAAAAATTGTACTGATGAAAGTCTTCTGTCTGGGCCTGAGTCTTGGATACTTCTAAGCATCCTCAGAGTTTCCTCTTTGTTGTTACCCATTCTGGTTTTCCTGGAGGCTTTTTACACATGAACCAGAGTTTTTAAAAGCACATTTGAGTTTCAAGAAGAGACAAATAGTTCATTCTAAGACAATGTAAGACCAAGACAATAACAGAGTATGGCCCACACCAGAGAGCTAGATTGATTGTTGGGATCAGTTGAGGACCAAACGCAAGCCATAACCGTCCTTCAGATTTTTGATGCTGTATGGGAAGTGGCATCCACCCAGATCTCTCCAGTTTTCTAAATCTTGGCTAACAGGTGTCCATTCACATAATCACAGCAACACAATAAACTGCTCAGCCACATTCTGTGACTGGACACAGAGGGAAATTCCCCTCTCCCCTGCTTTGGGCTGATTCACTAAGGATAGAAGGGAAGTAGTTTCTTGGACGAACCATGACTGAACCATTCAGTGATACCCATTTAGGAGCTTTCAGCCTGACAGTTGTATAATCATGAAGTGTACCTGTAAAACATGAGCAAGAAAAAAAAACCTCGAGTCATGTGCATTTAAGAAAGCAGCAAGGGGCAGGGAAGGTTCAAGTCAGATGCTGTTTCTGTCCATCCTCCAGAAGGTAAACTATTCTCAGGCTTTCATTAGCTCTTAAAATTCCAGCTGCACATCTAATTTCCAGGCCCTACATATCCATCTGAGGTATTACTTCCTTACTGCCCAAGTCAGGTTTTGTGTTCTACAAATGCTCTACAGAAATATCATTATAAATCCATAGCTGAAAGGGCCTGTGCATCTTAAGTGCTCTATCATTTTCTACCTCTGAATATTCTGCCAGCAGAGATTTAGAACATTGGCTCTGTAAATGCTTTCATGTCAAGACTAAAGGCAACACTTGTTTAATTCATTCTTTGACCCAACAGCAGCTTTATCTTAGGTTATCACTTGTTAAGCTCTCTAGAATGTTTTAAACATGAATGGGGCTGCTGTGTATATATACCCTGTGCATTGTATTTTACTTGTACAAATTTGACAGTAGTGATTCATAAACATCAAAACCATTTCTTTTCTGTGCTGCAAATTATGCTTTTCTTTAGCTCTATTCACAGGGTGTGTAACCCATTCCAGACAAAAGAACAAAAAAAAAAAAAAAAAAAAAAAAAAAAAAAAAAACTGTATTTATCCTCTACCCACTTTGTAATTCTTTATTGTAGGTCACTAGAGGTCACAGATTTATATACATCTGCTTATGTGTATATATTTTCATATATACTTGTGTGCATAAAAAACAGTTTCAGTGTGCATATAAATATACCTGTATATACAGTCTGGGTACACGTGTATTTATAAGTATAAATATGCACACACATGAGGACAATTTTATATGCTGTGGTATAAATGGAGGACTGCAGTTATACATCAAATGTACTGCAACCTGATTAGAATAACAACTATGGTTTGCTGTACATCAAAATAATTTACACTACTCTGTGTAAACCCTTCATTTCTGTAAGCATAGGATTTATCTCTAAGTTGTCAAAACACAACTGTATTTAAAATCAGCATCTAATAATGCCCCCTCAGAAATTACATCAACAGAATCCTTTTGGATTTGTATTACATAATGTATCAGAAAATCAAAACTTTTGTATTATAGAGTCACAAGACTCTTGGTATCTGTGTATTTACTCCCAATATTGGTGTTTTCTACACCATTGGACAGATAACTTTTCATCTGAATACCCCATTCTTGGGTTGAAGTCTGATTCCTCTCTGAACATCATGACAAGATCTGAGTACTGGCCATCCTCTAATTGGCTCTTTAAAAAGACCCAAAGCCACCAGCCAAAACCAAACTAAAAAAAAAAACAAAAAAAAAAACCCACTAAAAATTGGTGAGAGCTTCGAGGGGAGGCTTGCAATGCCTTACAATACATTCCCCAATCCAGATAAGCAGGGGACCAAGGACAGCAATGCAGACAGAGCAGCTCAGCCCTGTGCAGAGATGTGGATACTATTTCAAATAGTTTAGTCTCAACATCCATCTCATCTTCTGGTTACCCACTATGACATCAGCACAATAATGTTTAATAAGCGCATAATATACTAGAATGAAACTGCAAAGCTCAGTGTTGGTTCAGGAAACATACCATCTGCTACTTGGTAATACCACCTTCCAAAAGTGCATGCTGCCGTCTTTGGTCTACCTATGACTGACAAGCCAGAGATGGGGAAGCCCTTAGCTGCTGGTGGCTGTGGTATGTCACAGAAGCTCAAGCAACCCCTGCAACTGAGTACCAATCAGTTGGGACATAGGCACTGAAAGCAGCAGACCTCTGCCAGATGCCTTCGGCCTGAGTAATTTCTCAACAAGATACGTCAACAGGAGTAATGTGAAAAAATACCCAGGACGGAAAAACAGGACCACAAAAGTTACAGCTCCATCAGGATCGAGGCACTTCAGAAATGTGGGAGGAGCTAGACAAAGTTTAAATTATTTGTTTTGTAACTGCAAATAATAGTTGCCAGCAGCAAGTGGGATACTTAGAAGAGAGATTTCTTTTTGACACCTGCTTGCTTTCAAGCACTTTATGGTTTTAATAGTTTTCAGTTGGTGCAGGCAAAAAAACCTATGAAAATACGGTATAGAAATGCAGAAAGAATGTGCCTTGGTTGTGGCAAGTACAGAACAGACAGCAGGGTGAGCACGAACAGTGTGCTAAAGTGAGTTGGAACCAGCCCTGACTAACAAAACCTGCAGAAGATGTTACCTACAGTGGGATTCAGCTGCACTGGTCACAGCTGTCATAAAAGTTAAATGTCTAGTGAAATCTAATCCCTCATGCTCCTGAGGCTGGTGAGGCATCAGCACAAAAAACAACTCCACAGGTTAAGGAATCTGAAATCCCAGCTGTTTGAAAGAGAGCTTAAAACAGAAAGATCTGTCCTCTCAGAGGAGTAAAAACAAATACCAAGGATAAAACCTCCTTACTTTTTCCACATCTTCACTACCATGAACTCCGTTTATGACACAGGCTGATGCTCAAAAGACAAGAACAGTACTCAGAACACAATAGACATGCTGGAAAAGAAAAAATCCTCTGGTTTTCATGTGTGGTTGGGGTTGGAGGGAAATAAATTAGTAAAATAGTCCAGCACCAGGCACTGTGAAAGACGTAGACAGACCATGATAGTCATTTCCGCTAAAGTCTCATTCTATGCCATGAAAGCTAAAAGGGTTTTAACTATATAACTATAACCAAAATATCAAGCCTCAGACAAGGTAGATTGAGGTTCCTGATGCACCAGACACCAGAAAAACTTTCAATTTCTGGAATTTTAGTTCTTTTTGAGTTCAGAATGGCTTCTATTTCAGTTTGCTGCCATAACTTGTCACAAAGGAAAATCATAGCTGACACTGAACAACACAACCTTACTTCCACTTTTTTTCAGAGAATGCATGCATATTTTTAAGAAGTATAAACAGTTAGAAAGCTCTTGAGACCAGTTGATGTTAATGATTTTCTAATCAATGCATGTATTTTTCTTAAATAAGTAGATAAATAGATAAATCAGCTGTCAATACTGTGCTTATTCCTCCATTAATGTCACAACCATGAAAAAGGTATGTATAAAATGTAATACACTCCACTGGCACTGAGGCAATGACACCTTTTTAGTGTGAGTAGATGAAATTATTTCAGACATATATTTTGAATATCTATTTGAAGCTATCATGTTGCAGTGAATAAAATGAGTTTATCCTTGCTTAGTCTGCAATCAAGTCTATCACTGTGGCTTAGCAGGCTGATGTTCTCATCACTTTAACTTTCTTGCTTGGCAGGGGATCAGCCTCTTTTTGCTGCTCACATTGAGTAGGCAGACTTGCAGATTTCAATCCTGCTGGAATTCTTCTCTGAGATAATGAGCTATAGTATACCTTTAGGCCTGACGAAGAAGTTGTGAATCTGGGACCATTCCCCTCAGACAGTGTAGGACCTCAGAGAGGGGCTGTTGGTGAAGAAACTTCGGCATCAATGTCATTACAAACAATGTGGTTTCTTAGCAAAATTCTTGAAACACATGCAGAGAACTAAATTAGCCATGAACAAAAACAAAGCCCAGCCTGTCACCACTTAGAAAAAAATACCCAGGTGGAAGCTATGGAACTAAATAACCTGAACTTGAATGGAATTATCTGGATGGGGTTTTTATTTGTTTTGGCTTTTGTTTGTTTGTTTGGGGGGTTTTTATTGTTTGTTTGTTTTTGTTTTTTGTGGTATTTTTTGTTTTGGTTTTTTGGGGGGGGGTTGCTGTTTGTTTTGGGGTTTTTTTTGTTTATTTCCTTGTGGATCATATAGAAAGAAAAAACAGTGCTACACCTTTGATGTAGTTTTAATAAATATGCAAAGTCCCTTCAATTAGTGTCTGAATAATTGCTGTGGATGCAAATGAAATGGGGAAAAACCAGAATGACTTTCTGGTCTCTCTCAGGGGAATGGACTTTGGAAGCAGCAGCACGGTATTGTATGTGAGGCAACTTCAAAAAGAGAGGAAAGGAGAAAGCTGAGAATAGTAGGTGGTGTAAGCCTCTCAAAGGCACTACATTGCTAGCTGTGCATGTAGAAGAGTCTACATTAGCACTACAGCCTTCTGCCATGGTGATTGGCCAACTACAGTTTTGGAAATGATAATTGCTTCTCTTTGTGCCCTGAGGGAAGGCTCTGTGCATTACCTTGCTATCTGCTTCAGTGAATCCTTTACAGCAAAATAAACCTGGCCATGAGAAACAGAGAGTGTTTGCAAGCTAGAACACCCATGAAGACACTTGGTACTGCGAGTTTAATTCCTGGGATCATTTTGAGCACATCTTGTGCTTTGATCCACAGCTAGGTTTGTTGAGACCAGCCTTTTCTAGAAGCACACTGTGATCTCTCTTGCAATTCCCCACAGAACTTCAGCAACACAGTTTCTCTCATGAAAACAGACTTTGTGCTACCTGTTTTTAAGCCATTAGAGTTGAGGAAAACATTTTATACTGTGTTGGTGAAGAACATTGGAAGGTCTACATGATGTGTCTAAAAAGGCTGATACCACCAAGTCATGTTGTTCTCTCATTCTAGTGGTCCAAAAAAGCCTTTAATTCATATTGAGGAAGAGACATCTTGCTCTCTCACTCCATCCCTCAAGCTACCAGCTGGACAACCCTGTGATCTCCACAATAGGAGAGTGGTAGGGTCCTACTCTCAGGTTTTTTCATTCATTAGCTCAACGTCCTCATTATAGTTATTCACCTGACTCTGTAGTTGTAAGCATGGCATGTGCCTCAGTGGGCTCTACACTGGCCTAGTTTTCTAAGAATTCTATCATCACACACAGTGTAGACATGTCCTCTCAGTCTCAGAGAATCAAGTAACAATGACTCAACATCCTGTGGATACAGAGAGCTCCTGTGATGCTGCTGTCTCCCAGTGGATCTGAAATGTTCTGGTCTTAGCAATAGTAGAACTTTCCTAAAACTTAAAAATGCAGACAAGGGTTCAAATACTTCATGCCTCAGTCAAGCCATTTGAAAGACTGAGGATGAGGGATAAACACTCTGGAAATCAGAACATGGGTATGAAAGTCATCATTCTGTGCTTCAGCTTCCTTGTTTGCATTTTATAATTTCTTCCAGCAGACAGCTGCTTGAGGGGGCCTATATGGGGAATGTTGAACTTCCTCTATTCCTATTTCTATACAAAGGGCAGTATCTGCTACTGACTCTTGATAGTCACATTTCTCTTTTGGGGAATGCAACCCACATCAGTCAAAGCTTGTGAGTGACAGGGAATTCTGCACAGGAAACAGGATCCTTCTGTTCTGCTATTGCTGATTAAAAAAGACTCCCTTTCTGATTGTCATCCCAGTGATCCACAACTTTCGGGGTTGATTAGGAGCTATATTTATTATGTCTTGCCTTCTTCTGTGACTCAGCAGCAAACAGGCTGAGATTTACAAACAAAAGTAAAATGACATCAGCAGTTGTCAAATGCAAAAAGACAAAACTGACATTTTGCTTTAACACTTCTAAGCAGATACTGCAAGTAACAGAATGCACACACACGCAGAGAGGAATATTCAACATGGAATTTTAAAACAGTTGCCGGCACTCACATCTTGGAGAAAGAAATGCTGCTGCCTGCCTCAATAGCAATTGGCATTTTGTGGTCAGCTGATCAAAGATGAGCACAGCAGTGGCTGCAGGCAGCTGCAGCAGCTGAGCCAGCACACCCAGGCACAGGGACAACAGGTGTCAGCCAGGCAGGCAGCACCTATGCACAGCATCAGTCTCGTACAGGACCTCAGGAGGACATGGAGATGGTGTATGCCCTTCCAGCTATGCTAGGCACTTCTGTGCTGTTACAGCTAGTTTCTGAATGACCAGTACTGAGGGAAAAGGAGTGGGTAAAGGCAGGGTAGTTGTGGATCTCCAACTGTGCTACTTTGTGTATGGTCACTGAGCTCCTATCAGTGACCAAGTCATCCACGTTATCTGCAGACCAACTTTCGCGCTAAGCTAGGGGGAGACCATGTGCCAGGCTTTTCTGGAGCAGCCCTTGAAGCACTGCTGAACTTTGTGCCTTGGGAGTCACTCGAAGCAGTCAAAACAATCCAGAAAATTCCTTCTCAGTATCTAATAATTGTCTTTCTCCAGTTTTCTATGTGACTCAGAGTTAATCAAGAAGCTAATTCATCCCATAGATCAGCTTTCTGCTCTAATCAGGTATCCTGTTTGGCATTTCCTTATCTGATCAGCTAACCAATTATTTTCCCTTGTACAAAAGGATGAGTAAATGAGGACCACTCATATGAGAATTGATCAGGACTTGTTCCTCAGAGCACAAATCAAACTTTTTCTGATGCTACCAGTGGATGCAACACAGCTTTTAAAGACAGGAGGATATATTGCTGACCTTTCCTTCCCATCACCAAGAAAAAGGGCCTAAAACACAGAAAGATATTTTGCTATGGGCTTATATTCCTTCACCAGTGCTTCTCTTTGTGTTTCTCCTAGATTCCCTTGATCAAGAGTCTCTTGATCTTTTGGTTCTGAAAGTCATCACACCAAGTTTCAAACATATCCAATCATTCATAACTTCTCCCTGGGAGAAATACGTCAAACTCCTTTTGCATGTTTATCTCTGATCCTCTTTACAGATACATTTAAGAGCTCTGCTACATTAACATCCTTACTCTTCACCTTGCTTCAGATGATTCCTTTTTCTTTTTAAAACTAAATGCCACATTTTTGTGATCTCAGGAGTGAAACTGGCTTCTTACCTCTGTTTTTTTAATAGCTGAGAGGAAGCATTGTCAGTTTTGAAGCTTCCAGCTCATGGTATTTTCTGCTTGGAAAGAAGTTTAAGCATAGCCAAAGTATGTGTTTTTCACCTTAGATAATACGCCACTTCTCTAAGGGCAAGAGGCTCAACAGGTAAATGGGCATGAATTTTCCAGAAATCAGTTATCTAAGTTAGACCAACTGAGATTCTCGTTGGAGAAATTCAAAGCAATCTGTTCTAGAAAGCAAGTACAGTGTACAGTCAGCAATTGACTTTAAGTTGCTTTTTTTGTCAGTTCATACTTTAGGCTTGAGGATGGCAAAGAGTTTTCTTCTGTATCTTCTTTGTACTTTTTGGTGGTCCTATTGGGGTGTAAGTTCACCTTCAGATGACATACTCACCTTCACTTGCACCTTGCTTTTAGACTGGGTGCTGAGCTGCCATGTCTATGAAAGCTGTCTGACACATCCTATGGCTGTCACTGAGCAAGACTGAGTGGCCTCTTTTTCTGCTCATTGGTTTCTCATACTTCAGTGACTCTCCTGTTCATTTTTGGAGGGCCTTGTAGCTCTGCTTCACTTCCTACACAAACTAGCTGCTGCAGTCGAGTAGGCTGAAAGGATCCATGCCCATTTTTCTTCCACATTGCCCTTTCTTCATACATTTTTCCACCCTATCCAACGGAAACAATGACTGAATTAGGTGGTGGAAGATTTCAAGTCCCAACAAACAAACCCACAGTGATGATTCCTTGACTTCTTTTCATCCTCCATAATTAACAGTATTCCTTTCTCATGTAGCTGGGAAGGTATGTATCAACACTGCTGCCTGGCCAGTGTATTTGGGAAATGAAGTTTGGTGGAGAGGCAAAGTCTCCAACAAGGAAACAGAACGGGATCTCTGGAATGCTGTGATGGCTCTTGAGAATTGAAGTATTTCATGCAGTTTCTTGGTTTGCCTGCTCAGGTTTTCAATGAAAAATTGAAATGTTCTGTGGGAAGCAGAACCATTTCATGAATAATTCACTGCAACTGAAAGCTCGCCTCTATGTTGCAAAACAATTTGATGTAAAACTTTTCAGTTGCTTCCAATTAGGACAAATGTAGAACTCTGTCTGTGCTGTCCTGGGGCTCAAAAGGCAACACAGCTGTTGTCCTGTATCTTCAGTAGCAATAAACATCTGATCAGCTTGCGTGCTTAAGACATAGGCATGAGAGGAAGGAAACAAGGCCTAAGTTACTGAAAGTCCCCTTGAATTCTCCTCAGAAATTATATGACTTGACATCCTTTAGGCCAGGGATAAGGCTTAGTTTTTTCTTGCTTGTTTCTGTTGTATGTTTGCATTGCTCAAAGGCCTATATTTTTTCACACATTTGTCTGAAAAATTCAGCCTTATTTCCTATTCTGCTATTGCACTAAGTTTGTCTCCTGTTTGCTGTGATATTTTTCACTGAGATGGATTAAACTATTCAAATACCTTTAAGCTGATGCGTTTCTAAACTAAATACTGTAAAAATTACTGAAGATATATGCTGTAAAAAATAATTATCCCAGCTTTGGTGTAAGAGAGAAAATTGAGACTGCCAGTTGCTGCATGGACAACCTTAGCTGAAAGATCACCAAAAGCCACCACAGCTGGTTTGGGAAGTTTGACTGCATGTACATTAGTCTCCCAGCAGGAAATGTGCTTTTAATCCTCAGGACTTCCAGAGTTGGTGGGCATCTTTTTCCTGATCATCTCCCCATTCTACCTGATTATTGGAATATGGGTAACATTTGGTGGAGGTGGTACATAAACCCTCTGGCTGCTTTCATCATTCTGTCAAAGGAAGTAAAATAATCAAAGTGCTGCAGCAAGAAAACAAACGGCCAAATAGCTGTTGAAGCAGGAGGTTCCAGCTCACTGGAGTTCAGCTTATTACAGGCCATATGCCTGAGTGGCTCCTCTCGCCGAGTGCTGCACCCAGATACAGAAACAAGGGTGAAAGTGCCTGTGGTTCATCAGGCCTGATTTGCTATAACCATATGCAGCTACTGAGAGCACAGAAAATAAGAACCTGAAGAGGCTGTGGGGCTAACACGAGAGAGAATCCTTGACAAAATATAACATTAATATATAAATTTCCCAAATATTTATGTATAGATGCTAACAGGCAATAATAATTTGGTTTTTCAAGCTCACAACAGATGATCGTGTTTTAGTCCACAGGCTATATTCATAAATGATGCAGTTTAATATAGGTAGGGACATAAATTGAAACACTCTTCTACTTTTAAATATCTAGATATTTTAAAACACCATGGGGTTGAATTAATAGTTTCTCTTGACAGATGCCACTAGCTCACACCCTTTTGGCTATGCTCAATGTTTGCAGGGCTTGCTGTGTAAATGAGGAACTAAGCACATGACTCAGGTCCTGAATGATGGATGTGTTACAGAGACTGAATGACAGAACTGCCAGAATAAGGAGAACAGAAAGGGTGGAAGAAGTCTGTTTTTTACCTGGCATTTCAGTTGTCTTTACTCAGCAGAACTCTTTCCAAGAGCACTGAAGTGTCAGGCCCCAGCCGACCATTTCAATAGGGTGTTAGGAAGTCTTAATTATCTAGAAAAGGGAAGTGGCCATCAGCAACCAAGAGCTTGTTCTAGAGCTGCTATATTCTCCATCCACTCTGCAGAGTAGTTATTTCCTCACAGGGCTTAGTTGTTTAAGGACTTGCTCTGGAAGACGTGTTCCTGTGAAAGTGGCTTTACTAATTTGGAGAAAGTATTCTTTTTCAGAAAAATGAGATATGCACTTTTAGTTATCCTGGAGGAGGTGCTCTGCTCTAACTTCATAACACATCCTTAATTCAAAAGGGTTTTCCCAAAGAAGATGGTGCTTCATCTCTCATCACACCTGCTTTATTTCTGTGGCCAGTTGTATATCTCTGTGTCCTTTTTATCCGTTAGACTGGGGTTATGTCATCTGTCTAGGAGCACTCTGCACACATAACTCACAGCATTGTTGTAATTCACTACAGCTACATCAGTCCACCCATATTTTGTAAAAAGGATGAGGACAAGCTTTATTTCATTTCATTTCTACTCCCCCTCTATGTGAGACACTCCTGTCCTACCTTTGCAACCTTTCACTTTAATTTTCCACTTTCGTGGCTTTTGCTTCCCCTTTTATATTGCCCAATTGAAAGCTTTTTTTATGGCTTGTGTGCCTTGCTTAACTTTCCCAGCAGCACATAATGTAAGCATGCCCTTTATAACTAAATGAGCTATGCTGACAGCACTGGTCTGTCCCAGGTTTGGTGTGAAACTCTGTTACACGAAATGCTGGGAAGGTGCCTAGACACAGTGCAGAGTAGGCACTGCATGCACACTGTTAGAAGACATTAGTTATCCCTCAGTGCCAGTTGCCGTCCTCATCTGTGTTAGTTCAAGGAAAAAAACAAATTATGTGACAGTGTTTTCACCTGCATGGGATGGTTTAAACAGCCTTTCATTTCATGTAACAATAAGCAAAACTAGATATGGAAAGCTGGTTTCTTAGAAATTAAAAATATCAACTTACCAGTCTTAATAAATTTGCCATTCTTTGCTTCTGTGTTGCATAAAGGTCCATTAATTATGCTGCTGTCTCTGAACATAGCTCCAAAGAACAGGGTGACCACCTTTTTCAATAAAATTGCAGATTTACAATTTTCCAGCTCAGTGAATTGCTGGTATTTAAATATATTGAAAGGCCAGTGCCAGACTGTTCTGCCTCCCTGTGCTGCATTTTACTGGGAAGGGGTTGCCAGAAGGGTGCATGAGGAGAGAAAGAAAAGGAGCAGAGAGGAAAAAACAGGGCAGGAAGGCAGGTATATATGATGGTAGGAAAAGCCTTCAAAACCAGAAGGGATTAGAGTGCCTAGAAGGACCTAAGGCTCAGAGGTGGGTGGCCCTTGGTGTCTCTTCAACCCTTCTCTGGCTCCCAAATGGAACTGATGAGCATTACTGGGGCCCCAGAGAGGGCAAGGCTGGTATCTCTCAGGAGGTATGGTCCATCACTCTGGCTGTGAGATGAGGACCAAGCTGGTTATAGACATTTGCCTTTTGCCTCTTTGCCCAGGGAATATCAGAACAAAGCACAAACTCTGCACCAGGCCTCAAATCCAGGTAGGTTTGACATGGACACATAAACATGTGGGATGATTCCTACTTTCTGTCAGCTCTTCTTGGCTGGGAAGGGGAAAGATGAGTCCTGCAGGCTTTTCCTGTTGTCTGCAATTGAATATTGGTTTTATCCATCTGCAAAATTGTACATTCTTTTGGCAACAGGGAAGGCAGGAAGGGAAAATAGTAGGCAACAAGGTAAAGTGACCGAAAAAAGAAAGTTAATATTTATCTATGTAAAAATTAGCAGGGAGAGGGATGGGGGTAGCAACAAAGGTAAAGTTGGGGTTTACATTTCTGTGGCTCTGGCTTGTGTTCGTATGTTGTGGCATATATATCTAAGGAACATCTTGTGTCTGCCTTACCTGAGTATGACAAACAGCCTTTCTTACAGACAGAAAATAATTAAATACCCAGCTCATAAAGCTCACCCTCTCCTCTCATTGCTTATGGAAACAGTAATGCTCCTGAGGGCACTTGAGTACTGCAGGTGTTGGACACCACTGGTCGAGAAAGCAGCATGGCAATCTTCTGCTAACAGCGCAGCTGAATCCCAGGAAACTGATTTAGAGGTGAGAAATGACTTCGGGTGCATGGATCATCTGCTGAGAACAGTGCCAACTTGTGCCTGGTTTTAGACATGGATGGACCAGCCCAGGACCATCCCTACTGCCTGGCTGTGCTGCAAGGAGTGCCAGGGCTGTGCCCAGCACAAACTCTGCCACAAAGTCTCTCAAACCATTTCGTTTTAAGGGTTGCAGAGACAGAAGAGACTCTAAAGGACCTTTAAATATTGGATCCCTGATTTTCTTCCACTCTCTGTTTTTGAAACTAAGCTGCTGTGATAACAGCCAGGAGGCTTTTGAGTCTCTCCTCATTTGTAGGAAGTTTTATCGTAAACTCATCCTGGCTTCCAGGTTGCACACATTGAATTCTGCTGTGTGTGAAGCTGAAAGAGAAGACTCAATTTCCCTGTGGGTGAAGGCTTCCAAGAGCCTCTGAGGGAAGTCCTACTGCTAAAATAGCATCTTTCTCTTTGTCCTCTTCCCATCATTGTCCTTCTTTTTCCTAACGTGCCACACTGCATACACAGAGGTCTGTTCACACCTGTGCCCTGTAGTACTGGTCAAAGATTTATTTTTGGTTTTTTGTTTTTTCCCCAGTACAAACGTGGCACTATGCAAGCAGCTCTCAGATGGCTACAAGTTAAATTTTGTGTCTCTCTGAAGTAAGAAGGCAATTTCATCGCAGTTGAGGGTTGTGCAGACAGGATGGCTCTAAAAATCTTCAGTCATTTGTGTTAGTCACAGAACTTATAACTTTATTATTGGAAGACTGAACAGAGGCAGATTGCTGATGTTTTGGGATAATGTTTTTCCTCTTCATATTTATTGTAATATCAGACAAGGTTTTACTGGTGTCATAGACATTTGCCATTAGCATGCAAAAGGATTTGGTCTTTCTGAGAGATTCTGGGTTTAGGTAATCTGAACATCTATTTTTGATTTTATTTTTCTTGGAGCTTATAAAATATATCTTTATAATCATTAGCACACATCATTTCAGCTTGTTGATTATTGTATCTTCTCCTTTTTACCACACTGGACTTTTTTTTCAACGTACTCCTTGGTAGAGTTTTATATTTCTCCTCTTTCACCAGGTAGGTTGCAGTTATGCTTGCATTTCCTCTTTTTAATTTTGTTTTCATGCTGCTAAGCAGAGCTGGTAATTTGGATGAATTCTTACTGCGTTTTCAGGAAGAAGAACAGACTGAGCCCAGCACAAGTGGTCTGTGAAGCTGGAAGGGGCCTTCTGCACTGGGATGATCACACATTCATGTACTCCCACACTCACAAAATGGAAAAATGGTCAAAATTGATAAAGAGGATCATGATAATCTGTGCAGACAATTCAGATGATTCATAGCAGTCCTCTGGACAAAGGCAGTAAGGTGGAGCTATGCTGAGCCAAGAGACCTAAAGTTTTTTTACAAGAAATCTTACCTTAACATACGAGCACTCATGTACTTCAGTTTTAACCGGGTGAAGTTATGTATAATCAGTGTAGGGGTTGGGAAAGTCATCTGACATCAGCATAAGGAAAATGTTAAGCTCTCTCAGTTTCTGGCACATGATTTTTAAGACATTTTAATCCCCTCCCTTTCAAGTGTGGATTTATTGGGGAGGTCAGGAGGTCATTAACACTTCCCCTGCTCCTCCACCAATAAGGGGCAAACTCATCAAGGACTGGTATTGGATACTATGATTCCATTAATGCACGTACCAATATTTGGGTTTTTTCTTTCAGCCAAGTCTTCATCATCCTATTTCTTTAACGGTATTTGAAGTTTAGAAATGGTGGTTCATTTAAATATAATCAGCTCAAAGCCCCAGTAACAGACCTCACTATTTTTAGCGCTTGCAGAGGTTCTAGGGGGAAGAAAGGAGGCTTGCCCAGCATTGTCTAGCTTGCTATTGCAAGGACCAGAGCCACGATGGAGAAGCTGTTTCACCCTGCTGCACCAATGATTGTATATCACTCTGTGGGCAGTAGAGAGGGGCAAGATCATCACTAGGCAGTCTCTCAGTGCAGATTGGCAAAACAGATGAAACTAAAATGGGATAACTGGCACCATATCACATGTGATAAAGCATGGATAGTTCCTCTGCCTGCTGTAGAAGCAGGCTGATATTTGACTACATATCTCTTTCTGAAAGTCACTCAAGGATGCACAGTTTTATACAGCCAAATACCCCTCTGTACGTAAATTTATTTAGTCAATGTCACTTTATGGTTATGTACACGAAGGCAGAAGGGTATGACATCCGTAAGTGTCCCCTCAGACACCAAGTTGAGTGGTATGGTTGTCACACCTGAAGGATGGGATGCCATCCAGAGGGACCTGGACAAGCACAAGAAGTGAATCTCATGAGATTTAAGAAGACCAAGTTGAAGGTGCTGCACCTGGATCAGGGCAACCTGCACTATCAATACAGGCTGGGGATGAACAGATCAAGAGCTTGCTGAGAAGGACTCGGGGGTGCTGGTGGATCAGAGGCTGGACATGGCCTGGCACGGTTCAGTTGCAGGTCAGAAAACCAATCCTATGCTGCATCAAAAGCAGGGAGGGGATTTTGCCTCTCTGCTCTGTTCTCATGAGACCCCATCTGCAGTGCTGCATCCAGCTTTGGGGCCCTCAGCACAGGAAAGACATGGACTTCTTGGAGTGAGTCCAGAAGAGGGCCACTAAGATGACTAGAGGAATGAAGCACCTCTCCTGTGAGAAAAGGGGAAGGGAATTTGGACTGATGAGCCTGGAGAAGACTTCAGGGTGACCTCTCTGCGGCCTTCCAGTTCCTGAAGGGAGCCTACAAGACGGATGGAGAGAGACAGTTTGCAAGAGCATGACAGGACAAGGGGGAATGGCTTCAAACTGACAGAGAGTAAGTTTAGAAGAAATTGTGTGAGGGTGGTGAGGCATTAAACAGGTTTCCTAGAGAAGTTAACATGCCATCCCTGGAAATGTTCAAGTCCAGGTTGGATGGGGCTCTGATCAACCTGGTCTAGTGAAAGGTGTCCCTGCCCACAGAAGGAGGGTTGGAACAAGGTGATTGTTAAGGTCCCTTCCAACCCAAACCATTCTGTGATTTTATGATTCCATGATACTATGACACGGGGCCCAAAATGAGGCTTGCGAAGAGTTTCCTGTGTGTCTGCTCTTCTCTGTTTTCCTATGTTTATCTTCTAGATGGAAGAAATGAGTTTCAGAGGCTATATGGGTATTTTGGATCACTTGTTCTCTGGAAATACCCCAAACACAACCCACATACACTGAATATATGAAGTCAGAAAGGAACTGACTTCTGTTAAGTACTTTAATGCAAGAGAAACTGAAATTATGACCATATGATATTTAGTGAATTCAAGTGATATGGAAGAAAATGGCACATCACCTCAACGTTAATTACTTAATGACACAAAGCTAGTGATATAAAAACTGCTGTTAAGTGCTCAAAGCTGAGTATAGTCAGACTGGCATAGCACTGTGAACTCCAAATATCTATTTGACATTCTGCCTAAGGTTATATTCTTTTTTTTTTTTTTCCCCTCCCTTCTTGAGACTGGTTTCTTTTTCATTCTTGTTTTTTGCTTCCTTCAGAGTGTCTTGGTTTTATACAGCCTAACCCTCCTGGGACAGACAAAGATAGAAAAACTTCAGTTCGCTACTATTTTATTCTGCTTTACTTAGCTTCATAAAGTTGCTTTAGAGACAGTCACTTTCTGGTATGTGAGGACAAGGTGTCATGAGGCACATAGTAGAATAGTAAACCCAGGCTTTGATCTATTGCTAGAAATGGACGTGGGAAGAAAGAAAAAGGCTGACTTTTTCTAAAAGATAGATTTTTATATATCTATATATAGGACTCTTAACAGGAGTAAACAGAAGTTAAAGACATCACAGCTCAAAGAAAATGGGTCAGGTGAAACCTACTAGAGTCTTCCTCTGACTCAGGCAAACTAGCTACCAGGCCTGTTTAGTGACATACACAGGCTAAAGCTTTCTGTGTGATCATTATTTTCACCCAAAACCACGGTTACCAGAACTTCTATGTAGCTACAGGCCATTGCTACATGATCGCACCTTCATGGCTTTCTCAGAGCTTGGCTCTTCTGATGCCCAAAAGCCCTGTTTGGAGAGAAGCTGAGCAGAATCCTGGCAACTTGCTGAGCTATTCTGGCCATGATTTGCAGGGACTCCATTACCTGCTGACATATACCAGCCATTCATCTCACACTGAAATCCCTCTCTCAAGTCCCTTATTCACAAAAAGGGGGTTGGAGGGATAAAAAACACACTATTTTTCCCTTCTATATATCTTTTAAATGTGACCTCTTGTCTCCTGCTCAGGTTTATTTATATACATTGGCACATCAGAAAAGTGACTGGCACTGTTAAATACTGTGATTTGAATTAGTGGTTTTTGTAGCATCCAAATAATCTGAATAAAGTACATTAAAAAAATGCTGGAAATTGACATTACATGTATGTTGGTGTGCATTTCAGTTGCCAAGAAAAGAGCAGTTTGGCTGAAGGATCCAACAAAATCTGCTTTGTGGGTCTTCCTTGGCGAGAGCCCACAAAGCAGATTGCTTTCATACGCTACGCCCTTAATCACTGTAAAGAGGTTTCAGAGAGATTAATAATAACTAGTGCAGTTGTTACACCCACGCACAGTGACTCAGACACACGGCCCAGGGAGACTCTTTACCTGTGTGGGCCACACAGACACATGCCAATATTTAGTCCAATAAAGTTGTCTTTCCAGCAGCATGAATGATAATCTCGGAGCCAGATGATGACAGGGCCTGTCAAACAAGCCCCTATACTGAGACACAGCCCAGTATATAACAGCATCTCACTAGAGCCATGTTAAAGGCTGCAGTGAAATCCTCTCAATCCCTCTTTCCTTCTCTCTTAAATATCAGCAACACTGATTAAAAAAAATAATGCCTCGTCCCAGCGTCATGCTGTGCTGCAGCAAGAGGACTAAGAGTAATGAGGGCCCATTTGGTTGAAATGAATTTTTGGCCACTGTTTCTGAGCGCAGGGCTGAGGCAGCCGGCTGTTAGTCAGACACCATGCAGGCAGGAGGTGATCAGACAGCGCTGCGGCAGCGGGGGGTGGTGGAGGAGTTCTGAGCTGCTGCTGCTGCTGATGCTAAATGTGTGGGTAGCCTTGGTGCTACTGACTCTCTGCTGGCCCTCAGCAGACACCCATCCTTGGTTTTGTCTCTTTTGGATGCTATTTAGTTTAAATTTTGTGGGGGTTATGTTATCTCATCCCCTATTTCTGATATAAAAGAGCAGCAATTGTGATTTGATTAACCTCCCTGGGAATGGGGAGTGCTCAGGAATACTCTGTCCGAGCCTTCAGTCAGATACAGATTAGCAGAGAATAATAATTCAGTGGCTGTTACAGAGCAAGTTCCATGTAGCAATCGTAGTTAACTAATTATGGATTGCCTCCGGCTTGCAGCTCATTTGATAGCAAAGCTCCTATTGACTTCAATGGCACAGTAGACTGTGGAAGCCTTGGACTAGCAGCAGGAGTAAGTCAACCATAAAATTATCTATGGAAATAAAAGCCTTCCAACAAGAGAACCAGAGATAAATCGAGGACTATTAGGAAGTATTTGAGCTCTCATTCCTACCTGCAACATGGTAGGAGGTCAAGCTCTGAATTAATAAATTTTGTGGTCAAAAAGATATAAGGCAACAAGACACTTTGGAGAGGAAGAGAAAAGCCAGATCCTGTTTGGCTAACCTGATATCCTTCTATGAGAAAGTAACCCACTTGGATGAGGGAAAGACTTGTGGCTGTTGCTTACCAGGACTAGTAAAGCTCTCTCCACTGTTTCCCACAGCATTCTCCTGGAAAAGCTGGCTGCTCATTGCTTAGATGGGTATACTCTTCTCTGGGTAAAAACCTGCCTGGAAGGTCTGGCTGAGAGAATTATGGCGAATGGAGTTAAATCCTGCTGGTCACTGGTGGCATTCCCCAGGACTCTGTACTGGAGCCTTTACTGTTTAATGTTTTTATCAATGATTTGGGCAAGGGGATCAGGTGTGCCCTCAATGAGTTTGCAGATGACACTAAGCTTGGTGGGAGTGTTGATCTGCTGGAGGGTAGGAAGGCTCTGCAGAGGGACCTGGACGGGCTCGATCAATGGGCCAAAGCCAATTGTATGTGGTTCAACAAGGTGAGGCATTTGGGTCACAACAGCCCCATGCAGTGCTACAGGCTGGGGGCAGATTGGCTGGAAAGCTGGCTGGCAGAAAAGGTCCTGGAGGAGCTGATTGACAGCCACTGACTCTAAGCCAGCATGTGCTCAGGTGGCCAAGAGGGCCAATGGCATGGGGGCCTGTATCAAGATTAGTGTGCTCAGCAGGTCCAGATCAGTGATCAGCCCCCTGTACTCAGCACTGATGAGGCCACACCTTGAATCCTGTGTTCAGTTTTGGATCCCTCACTACAAGAAAGACATGGAGGTGCTGGAGTGAGTCTAGAGGAGGGCTGTGGCGGTGTGGCTCGGGCTGGCTGCACCCTGCGACCTTCCGTAAGCTCCCTGAGTAGGGCAGCGCTCCAGTCGGCGGGCGAGTGGGCACGGGCTGGCGGCACACGCAGAGGACGGGAGCTCAATGACAAGGCGGAGGCGGGAGAGGTCCTTGTGTGGAGATCCCAGGTGAGGTTTATTAGCCTGCACCCTGAGGGGGTTCCAGGGACAAGAACAGAGGTCTGAGTGTGCACAGGGTTTTTAATACAGGGATCGAAGGGGAGGAGTTTAGGGCCATGTACCAACGGGTGCAAAGAGTAGGCGGGAAGGAGGGTGTAGCCTGGGAATACAAACGTGGGGGGGGGGGACAAACCAACGGGGATACAGGGGACAGCGAAGCAACTAGAAAGTGTCCTTGTAAGGGGAACAGGGGGAAGGAACAGCCAATGGGCCAGTACACCAATGGGGTAGCAGAACTCCAAACAGAACCATATAGGGAAGAACAGGGGCAAGGTTAGGATGGCTGTCCCTCTCACCCGGGCATGGAGAAATCAATGGGCAGTAATATTCTCTAGATGGTGCCCCTCCAGGGCTCAGCCATCAGGGCAGGCCCACCGGCCTCCTCAGAGGGCAGCATAGCTGGAGAAGCATCTGGAGCACAGTTTTTATGAAGACTGGCTGAGGAATCTAGGGTTGTTTAGCCTGAAGAAAAGAAGGCTTAGGGAATTCTTACCACACCCTGCAACTGCTGGAAAGGAGGCTGTAGTCAGATGGGGCCAATGTCTTCTGCCATCCCCAAGCTGTATTAGCTCACTACCAAAACTTTTGCTATGAAGAAGGCTGCTTGTTTAAATTCATAGTGTTCAGTGCTGTCACTGTTTGCACTGCACACAGCTAATCAGTCTAGTTTACAGGACGGCTGGATATGAGTAGTGTTTCAATAGTCAGTCCCCTAAATGGATCTATAGAGCCTAAAATAAATTAACAACTCACATATTATTTTAAATTCCAGGCTATTTGTCAGAAAAGTAGCATGCAATACATATGATAAAGTGTGAAGGTGCCAGCATTTAAGAAATGTGAGTGTGGGGAGATGTAACTGATTTTTTTTTTTCCAAATCTCTATCTATTTATTGAAATTGGCATCTTCAATTAATTTACTTAGGTGAATTAATTTGACTTAGGTGCAAGCCACATGTGGTTTAGAATTCCGTATGCTGCTTGTTTTGCATAATCTGTCAGAAGCTACGTTGCAGAGGGCCCCAAAGAGCCTCTGCAGCAAAAATGGCACGATGTGCTATTATGTACAGAAGCCTCTCTTCACCTGAAGTAGCTTTTCATACGTTGTCAAGACTTTCCAACTCAACAAGAAGAGTTGTAAAATAAGAAAGAGAAATAAACGGCTCAGCCTATAAGGTTGTTTTAAGCCAGTAGAAAGAAAGAACAAGTAAATTGGTAAAAAGGTTAGAAAGATGAA
Organism: Picathartes gymnocephalus; assembly: GCA_013390045.1. Taxonomy (NCBI): domain Eukaryota; kingdom Metazoa; phylum Chordata; class Aves; order Passeriformes; family Picathartidae; genus Picathartes; species Picathartes gymnocephalus. The sequence continues at coordinate 56,682 of WEKY01005616.1, forward strand.
GGGAATGGGAAGGAAGGGAGAAGAGACTGATATGATCAATATTTTGCCGCAGGAAGCAGTGCTGTTGTGAGGTCTGTACTCAGTTATGAGATAAGAGGTAATGATAGAAAACTACACCACTAGAAGCCACATAAAGTAAGAGAAAAACCACAGAGTGTGTGGGCTGTCCAGTGCACCATGTGGAATAGCAGTGATAAGGTGTTTAATGGTAATGCAACTATAGAAAAATTGTAGCTTAGAAGTCACTGTTTAAAATTATGAAAAGTAGAGTCACTGAAATGGTGATGGGGGCTAATTTTTTTCCCCTGCACTCATTTATGGCATTTCTTTTTAAGTGAAAATCTCTCTGGTAAACACTAGGAAGAATAATTTCAAAATACATAGCATATTGGGACATGGATACTTCACGGATTTATAGTTACCAGTAAACTGACTAACTACATTTCCAGCAATAAAAATTTAAATAGTTAACTTGGACATGTAGTCCATTTCTTTCCTGTCCACAAATCTGCTTGAATATTCCTTTCTTATTTTTCATTTTAACTTACTCTCAGGATGATTTTCAAAAACTGTAGGTTGCTTGTAAGTAGCCTTCTGTAGGTTTTAAAAACTAAAACTAAAAAAAAAAATCAAACCAGTTTGGATTTAATGTGCTATTCACATGGTATTTCTGTGCCTCTACTGAATAATTATGTGTCTGTGAAAGTGTTTGGTAGAAATTTAAAGGATTCTAAATCCACTATGAGTAAAAATTTTAAATATTGACTGTTCTGAATTGCTTTTTTGACAGTATTTTTTCTGCCAGAATATTTATAGGAAGCAAACATAAAATGGACAGAAACACTGTCAATAAAAAAAACCTGAAAAAAATCTTTGCCAGTTCTTTTCAGATAACTGCAATAGTTCATTATCTTCTTCCTCCAACTGGTGAAAAATACCTATTCTAGTTGTTTTTTGAGGACATATACAAAAGCTATGTTCTAATTATCTTTGCAAATCACTGTAGTGCCTAATTTCAATTTTTTTTCTTAAATTTATCTCTGTGCAGACGAAAGCACTGAGGGAAATTTCCATTTGGTCCTCTCCTTGCCACACCTAACAGAGATTCACAGAGGATTTTAGTATCTTTTATGTGCTCCCCTGTCCTTTCTCCTCTACCAGAGTGTGAAGCATCTGCATATGACATCATTATTGGGGATGACCTTATAATGAATGCAATAATGTAAGTAAAATGGCTTTTTCAGCGCCTGCTGTGCCAACTGAAAAGGCTGCTCCCCTTCATGGCCTGTTGGTGCTGTGGTTCCTCACTGCAGGCATGGTGAGATGAGAGAGCTATGTGACTTGTCTGTCTGCCACTGGCTGAGAGGAGCCTCAGGACCCCTTTACAGGTAGAAATCTGTGAGTGGAACTGTGCCTGACTGTGTGAAGGGAACCTCCCATGAACATAGTGAGAATGGGAAGGGGCAGTGTATCCACACCCTGCCTGGCCTACCTTTTCTGAAACCAAATATAATATTACATGTTCTGTTGTCGCTCTCAGACTGCCCTTCTCTCTCTGAGAGTTAATAGTGTGTGTATCCCTTTGTAGTAAATGCTGTGGTGGGAATTAATATTTAGGAGAGTCCACACAGTGTTGGAGGTCAGAGAGTCAAAGATACCCTTCTGTTTATCCCCTTGCAGTAAGGCAGGCTTTAAATGCTCATTCTGAGATTTTCCCTTCCAGCCTCCCCTAACCCAGCCTGGAGTTAGCTGTGACTAATTAAAAGAGAATAAATATGTCAGTGCTGACCCCAGGGATAATGCAGAGAGAGGTCTTAATTTCCAGTTTTCAGATGTTGAACTGTGATGAAATGGTAGCAGTGATACAGCGCTTCATGTTCCTATTAAGTCTACTTTATACAGCCAGTGTACAAAATCTGATGGAATGAATGACCTTGACTGTACTTCCCTTCACTCCCTAGATATAACCCAATATAGCCTAGTTGGGATAGATGCCATTGGCCCCTCAAACAAATGTTATTTGTCCCATCATAATTTGTCGCTGTTATTCCGGGGACAGCAAGAAGGCGGCATAGACATTCTGAGCACAGATCATCCAACTCTTTATTACAAACGTGTGTCTTATATAGACCACTGCGCACAGGTATTATATTATTGGTTAATAGGATGAACACCCCTTAAAACTATTGGCTAATTATAAATAACTCTACTTTCTAAATTTCTTATGAGCAAAACACCAGGTGCAAGAATGCTTACATATTTCTGCTGGTAGTTCTCACAACAACCTTCTCAGAAACATGAGAAACTTCTACTCAACACATGAGAAAGTTTGCTCTCTCACAGACACTGCTGCAAATATGCCTGAGACTTTCTCTGACCAGGCCCTGTCAGTATCCACAATAATTTTTTTAGCATCACAGCACATCTGCTGCTCTTATGTGCCCTTGTCACGGCCCGCCCTTCAGTTTTCTAGAGGGAATCATCACCTAATAACCACAGTCCTACGAGTCCTTAATTTTCAAATGAGCATGCATTCCTGTATCAGGAACTTACACAGAAGGAACTCTGAGGACAGCATCAAGTTTGGTCTGTGAGGAGGCACCGTATCAGAATTTGTCATAGTAGCAGGCACTGTGATTTAGGAATCAAGAGGCAAAGCACCAAACTGATGCAATCATCAGCCAGCCTGGCTGAGCATATAAGCCAGTGAACACGGCTGCCAAGCTGAGGGAGCACAGAACCGTAAACCTGCCTTCAAAAACATCACAAGGTGCGAACTTCAGGCTTGTCAGTCTGTACCACTGTCCAATGCTACAATGAATAAATCATTATGTTAGAAATTAAACTCAGCTTTCAGCTTGACTGGGATGGTGCCAGCCTGTGTCTGAAGCATGCCTGAGGGGACAGCGAGCCGCAGGATGGTGGACTGAGCAATTCATGACAACTTGTGCTGCTACCACGCTCAGCCATCCTAAGCAGGTCAACGATACAGAGTATGTTCAGAGAAAAGACTAAGACAGAAAGATAGCTCAGAAGTGCATCTTTCTCTTTGCAGTGATTTCCCCCGCCAGGTTCCTGGGTACGACATACATTTTGTAGAGCATAAGTGGCAGGGAAAATGGCACAAGCCACTCCCTAGCCTTCATTGTGCATTTGCCCAGGTTTGTTCATTTGCCCTTTCTCTGTCTCCTCTGGTCCAAGAGGCTTTTCCCATGGCATCAGCTGCTTTGACTCAGTTACTTGTTATAACATACACAGCTTGCTTTTATTTTTTAAGAATAGGATGGGGCTATTTCTACACTATGTCTGGATTTGAGAAGCTATCTGTAAAAGAAGGGAGAGTTGAACTCACACACAGGTGAACTGAGAACCCAGTGCACATCAGGGCATAACCTGGGCTTCTTATTTGTGAAAGCCCAGACGAAGAGGAGAGAACTCTGAAGTTATTGGTTGACTAAATAAATAATCTATGCCTATTATCTACCTTCAAGCCTTCTTAAGGGGCTACGTAAAGTAGAAAAAGTGCCACAAAAAATGCCATTGGATTGAAATCCCTGGAGATTAGCCAGTTGCCAAACATCACTGTAGCAAATCAATTCTGTTATCTAAAGCACAGAATCTAAAGAGACTGACAAGCCCACTGAGCTGCAAGGACCGTGCAAAACTGCATCTAGATGGGCTGAGCTCAGAAGTTTATTCCATCGGGCACTCTTCTCCCATCTTCTCCCAGTTGCACAAAGCACACTTTCTGTCCTCCTCTCATTGATACTATACTGAAAAGGGGCTTATGTGTTGAGATTTTCAGGCAAAATTTCTCTGCCAGTTCTCCTGGTGTCACTGGAGTGACATGAGATATTAAAGCACCATAGCTGCCTGTAAAATTCAGCACACAGAAGATACATGTACTGGCCCATGTACAGCTTTTCCCAAAAAAAAAAAAAAAACAAACCACACACACACACAAAAAAAAAAACCCCAAAAAACCAAATAAAAACCCAAACCAGCAGGATTAGAATGTAATGACACTTGAATATTTTATTTCTGACAAAATTATTTGCTTGTAATCACAATATTGCCAACATATGATTTTAGCAAGGTGTTAAAGGATTTTAAGGAAATCAACCTCTTTCTACTTCCTTTCTATGGAAACATGAACTTACTGAAATTGTTGCACTTTTTAATCATAAATCATAGTGAAAAATAAACTGATAAGAAACACATTAGTTATCTACTTTCAGGCTTTTATTCTTTCCAGTCTAATATTCTGCTAATGACTAATCAGTCTGATAACTTCTAGGGATAGAGTTTGCTATTTTGGGCTATTCCCCTAGATGAAAGTTATTTCTATAGCAGCTATTCTTAGAAGCATTTAAGGAAGAAAGGGAGTGAGTGAAGCACCAATAGAGGAGTGACTCACCACAGCACTGCTAATTGCCAACCAAAAAAAAAGTCTTTTGCTTTGCGAATTAGGAAATCAGCTGCATTTAAAAAAAAAACCCTACATATGTGAGAACTAAACATTGCTCGTGATCTTTTGATATTAAAACTATGTGGGATGGGTGCACAACCAAAAACAGTGACAGACAAACATCGGAAAGAACTCCTTTCTAGATCTGTATCTCTCCATGTCATTTACCTGCCAACCCAATTTCCCATTGCTCTTGCCTCTTTCTTTATCATCCCTGCAACATCTGCTTGCCTTTGATTTTTTCATCTTCTGTTGTTCCACAGCTTGAAATATGTTAAGTAAAAGGCAACTAAAGGGACCGCTAGCCGCCTGCAAAAATTTCAATTTCTAGGTTTCTGGCTACGATCCAGGCAGGTCAGTGGCAACTGAAAGTCATTACCACCTCATGTCTGCTTGGTGACCTCAGTGACATTAATTGCTGGACTGGCCACAGCAGCAATCTCAGCCGAGGAATCACCCACTCTGTGGTGAAATCAGGCCATCCCCTCCCCTGCAGAGTCAAGGTTGTGGCAGGGCTGTCTCCAAGAAGCTACAGAAACAGACACCTTCATCTTCCTCTTCACTTTAAATATATTAAAATGACTCATTATTCTTATTTTCCAGCTTATACAAAGGTTGCATGAGAGCTAAGGCTGTGCAGAGCAATGGTTGTGCTGTCATGTGTTTAAATATTCTGCAAATGACTTAACAATAAGCATTACTCTCTGCAACAAAATAAACTAAATAAGTATGGGTATAAAGCTCAGAGCTTATTGAGGTGACGTGTTATCTTGCTCTCCAGGCAACTGGTTAGCTTGATGTGTCCAGGGAAAGAGAGAGAGAGAAGAAGAAGTCTCCATGTCTCATGCTGCAGCCTCATCTCCTGTTTCCAGGAGAGCTGAAGAGCACTTTTCCCCTTTTTTCCTCTCTTCCTATGTTGTGACCTGTCAAGACCAGGAACTGGTTTGTCATTTGGTCTTCATATCTCAAATAGAAACAACAAAATTTTTCTGTCTGTCTCCCCCCCTCCCTC